>OZ023182.1:615000-1085636 GCA_963995505.1 Hypericum androsaemum
TGTTCGGATTCCGTAGCTAAGTAGAGAATTACTTGAATTTATATTTGGTTAATTAGTTTTTTTTTGGGTGAAAGGTTGGCTTGTTTTGTTGATGTCATTTTGTAAAAGAATAAATGTATTAGCGCCTCCGTGTTTCTATATTATATAATTTATTTTAAAGCGGTAGTCAATGAGTTTTTGTAGCCAAGTTGGTTAGATCATCTGTTTAGTAACTGGGAGGTCTTGAGTTTGAATCACAACAAGAGTACTAATTTTTATTGGATCTTTTCCCTAGCTCCCATTTGGTCACCTCGGCTCCAACTAAAAACACACAAAATAGTACAATTTCTTGATAAAGACAACCCCATTCTGAGATTTATCGGCAAATCCGACCCCACTCAGGAAAAAGACCCTTATCTTGCGGCAATAATGGTGTACTCCGACAGTGACCCAGGTAGCCATCTTGCAACAGCCATCAGTTGGAATCACAAGAACACAATCTGATCACTTAAGGTCAAATCGTAGAAAAAAAAATGAAGTGCATAGATGTTGAGTTAGGCACATTCCTAGATCAAGATTAAGAATATGTACATCTAATTGGACTCTATATTTTCGAAAATTTTGAGCGCTCTTTTGTATAATAATTTTCCTACTTAAGTCAACAACAAAAATTAGAAAAAAAAAAGCTTGGATGTGATGATAATTCAATCGAGAGCTTGATTGATGTGATTGCCTTTGTGCTTGTATCCTCATAATTATCAATTTCCCAAATACCAATGTATTTCCCCTTGTTTTCACCAAAAAAAATAATTTTCATTTAAAATGAAAAAGACGAAATTTCCTATCCACTGGATGTGCAACTAAATTTAAGTAGGGCAGCGACGATGTCGAGCCTCGCAGCCAAAAATAAGAGGGAAAGAAACAAGAAAAGGTGATACAAAATTGGAGAGGACACGACACCGATTTTGTTGGGATCCGCCACTAGAAAGGTCTGGTCTGGATTTTTACAACATTGTGTATGATTCCTCGTGTAGAGATAATTTCAGCAGTTATTCAATATTCCATTGAATTGCGCCAAATATTTTTGCCAGATTAGCTTTCCATCGTACATACGAGAGTCGCGATGGTCACGGATGTTAATAGCTCGAACCATCTCTTAGCTAAGTTTTAACTACACCCTTACCAACTTGTTGATTATTTTATTTTTTATTTGTAGCTCCCAGCCAGCTGCATTTTTGTTTTAGAATTCAGCTTCCAATTGCTAACGTATGACCCCATTTGGAGTTTGGAAAAGCAAAGGATGTCCTAATAATAACTTAACATAAAAGCTACCAATCTCATGTCTTAGGGTCTCGTCATGTCAATTACAAGCCACCAACATCGAGTGTTCAAGGGTTGGTTACCTACATTACCTACGAATTCCTACGTTCTTGTAGATTTACAAGATAAAACTGTGCTAAGACTATGAGGTGACTGACTCCTCTTTCTCAAGTCTTATCAGCACCCGGCCGCCTTGAGGAAGTTATCAAAGGGGCTGGCAGGAGGAAGCCTCATAGCCAGGCCCGGGTCCCCGGCCTTCAATGTTCTTTCTCCAGCCGTGCTGCCTGATGCCTGCGCAATATCGGGTACGTCAAATGACAAGGGACGCAACGAAATGCAATCGCAATGCTTTAGGATTTGCCAACATAATCCAGAATATGGCGTCCCTACATCATATACACGTATGGCAGTATGGCTAAGTACAAGGGTTTTTTTTTTCAGGACCATGAACCAAGTCTGAGGTTTAAGAGAAGTGACATCTTGTATCGAATAGGAGGACTAACCTTCCATGGTCCCGGGTGAACTGCAAGTATGTCATGCATAGCTTTTTCAGACACTCTGGCACACTGATCCTCATGGGCCAACCAGTTCGACAGCTTCTTTCGTGTGCCTGAACCAAGAGCTTCACACTGTTTGGTCAATGTGTCGTATGGGAGAGGAGATGTGGAAACTGAAGTTCCAGCCACTCGACCAGCCACCTCAAGTGCCTGCAAACGTATCATTAGGCCTCCTAAATCACATGTGGAACTACTTGATGACAAGTGTATATTGAAACATTGCATCAATGCTCTGGGAACCTACTGATTCCATAAGCTGTCCGATGCTAATAACATGAGATACTGAAGGAGAAGATGGCATTTTGGGAATGAAGCGGGACATGTCTGCAACAGAAGCTTCACTTGTCACCTCGTCCTCAACCAATGAGCTATTAGCAACATCCTGCATTAGAGAAATGACAGGCGCTGTAGTCAAGTGTATGAATTACGTTTATTTATCACGTCAACTCTCGGGGGTGGCTTGTTTTGGATTTTGTGCAAATCAAAGACAATGGTGGGTTCAGCTTGTCCCGACTCTGCAACCAAGTCCATTTGCTTTTTGTCCCATATTCCACTAACATTAGTGTACCATAAATCCTTGAGATTAAGTGCAAGGGGGGAGTTCCACCAAGATCATACCTCATCAAAGGATAGAGATTCCTTCGACTGAGAAGCAAAGTTGTTTTGCTCCGAATCAAGCAATGTGCCGGGGCACAAAAAAAATGCATCATCAGGTGTAAACGGTTCTGAGAGTTGCCTAGCCAAGTCATCCACAGACATCTTCAACGAAATTCAGACATGGGTCAGGTGGAATGAATCATTTCAATTCAGTTTCAATTTCTTTCAGGAGGAATATAGAGGGACCAAAAAAGAGTTATGGAATTCCATACCTCAGTAAGGGTAGAAAGTTTCTGAACTAAGATGTCCATTTCAACCAAGTCAAGTTCAAATATTTTACTCCGCAATTCAGACATTAACGATGATGCTAGTTGACCATCCATAGCCGAACCATAGCCTCGTATGTCTGAGTTTGGCTTAACATGAACTTGAAGATCTTCATTGATGCCCAAATAAGGATCAACCTGAATTGGTATAAGAATGTCAGCAGAAATCTGAAGGCTGCTCAATGCTTGTTCTAGAACAGTTGAAAGACAACCTTCAATTTGGATGAGCAAGTATAAAACCTAGAGAACAGCCTGAAATTGTGCAGTGGAAAAAATATATATATCATACTAGTAAGTAAATGAGTTCAAATGTGACAACACAGTTTATTAGTTAGAAATAAACTGAAACTCACATTGATAGCACTTAAAAGCCATTTTTGTGTAAAGTACTTAATCCAGCTGCTTGCTATAATCTGGCAGCGTAAGCCTACCAATCGATGTAAAATTGTTACTTCATTGACATAAATAAAGAATACACATCTCAGAACTTACATCATTAGGGACCAATGACTTGAGTATATCAATTAGTTTCGGAATTTGATATATTTTTGCTGCGAACATCAGCATGCCCATGGATAGAACAAAAAGTGATCTTTGGCACGAAGGAGGCAACATCCCTGCAAAGAAATAGGACAAAATCAATGATTGCAATACAAGATCAGAATTTTAAGAGCTGGGTGACCTGTTCATACCATTGGCTGGATCCAATGAAGAATTCCTAAGAGAGAGAGGTAGTTGAAAGAATTGAACCACAATGCTGTCATTTGAGTTCTGCAACATCCATATTTAAAAAAAATCAAAATAAGCGAGTATAAAAAACATAATTTGATTACTTTCCTCGACGAATAGGCCTCAAAATAATTAATGTGGGAGGGTAGCATCAAGCTGAAGCTACATGTCCAACTGTTGGATATGCCATACAAAATGAGATATTAGACCAAAACGTTGTGATAAAGACTTGGATTTCACTTAATGTCATGTATTATTCTAAGAACAAAGAGCAAGTCAAATAAGCAAGAGTGGAATTCTATTTCTTGTAAACCAAGGTTCAATTCTTACCAAGAGCGCTCGAACAGTCTCAAGTTCCTATGAACATATTTAGCGGAAAAAAATCCTAGGAACACAGCTACCCCAAAAGCTTGAATAATCACGTTACTCCCTTACATTTCATTTAGGCATGTGTAACCGAACATAAATGTGCAGAATGAGTAGAAGCAAGGAAAATAATTTTTTTATAAATCAGAAGCGAAGGCAATCCCATGAAATCATCTTCAACATTTTACCTTCCATTTGGAAGAAATTAGTGTCAGGGCGAATGAATGAGCAATAGCTTCAATATTTGAGGGTATATTGTCAGGAAGATTAGCTTGAATCCAGTACGCGGAGAGCAATAGTGCAATTTGATCCTCGCTAAGCTTCATGAAAGAAGGTTCCTGTGAATCATATCAACAAATAGCTAAGTGATTAATGGCCTCTATAGCTGGACTTCCAATGCATTGCAGGTTATATTCAGTGCAGTATAACTTACTGAATCAGACAAGTTAGTTGCACCGATGGTCCTATCAAAAATAGAACTTATTTTGTAGAAGTTTGGAGAATTTTTCTGAGCACATCGTTGCTTCTGATCATCTTCAGTGCACTCCTTAACACTGGTGTCATTGGTCTTTTGTTTCTCTGCTGTGGAACCATCCTTCTCTTTTCGGAGCTTTTCAAGAAGTGCAGAGATCGAAGCAAATGCAGATGCATTGTCTGAATGCCATCTTCTCGATTGCAAATAGGAAACTTGATGCCGATGATGGTTAGAACTTGGAACGAGAAGAATTGATAGTATCTGGTGAGCTCCAACACGGACCTCAACATCGGAGTGCAGCATAGCCTTCAAAAGCTGAACAAGAAGGGCCTCGGGAAAAACCTAGATTAAAATAAAAGGACTTGAAACGTCAGTAACATCAACTTGAAAAGATCTTCAAGGAATTTATTATAACAACCCAATACTATAGCTGGATTTGCAAAGTCAGAAAATTGAAACTCTATGACACAGATAACTAGCAAACAAACAATCATCAACATTCGGCTTAATGAAACATGAGTCCAATGTGCGAGACAGTTTTTTAGCAAGTTGAAGGAAAGAGCCATTGAATTTTTCCCCCTGCATTAGTTGGACTTGCTTTCTCTATATGTCTGAGGCCATAAGCCACGGGTACGCCAAAAAGTACAACCTTTTTCTTTCGATAATCAAAGAGTACAATAGTTCGGAAAGAATAACCTGCTTAGTACTGGGAGACAATGATGACAAAGAGGTCATGTGAGCAAGAATCATAAGTGATCGAACAGTAGCCCGGGCGACAACTCCAGAAGATGGCAGCTTCTCCAGTGTTATTGCAATCATGTCAAATAGTGGCTGTGCATCAGCTATCTAATGAAATAGACATAAAATCAGGTCTAATAAATGAAAAGCACAGAGCAATTACATTGGGTAATATTTTCCCAAGCTTACCCCTTTAGCAATTTCAAGCAGGCAATCTTCTATGGAAGTCTGAAGAGAGAAATTCAAATTTGATTCGTGCGGTCCTGCTGAGTCAGCAGTAGCTTGAAGACTTTTCCTCAAATGCCGACATAAGTCGCTAACTAATCCTGTATCTGTCAGAGCTGCTACCAACCTAATCTGCCTTGCCAGACAAGCCGCAACTTGGATGACTCGAGACTTTAGATCAGGATCATGCGAAACATTTTTGTGGTCCAAATGCCTAATGACTGTGGCTAAAACCAGCTGCTGATGGCCTAACATCGCGAAACAAACAAGAGAACCCCATGAATCAGATCATATCCATGTCTAATGCTAGGCCCCTAAGACACAGCATATCTATCAACCGATACTTGATCTAAGAACATCCAGTACCTGATTTCTCCACAAAGTAGGCCATGTCAGACAGAACCACCACCGCTAACCCTTCGCGAGGGGCCCAGTGCCTCCCGAAATCAAAATAGCTTAGCATTGGATCTAGTATACGACGCATAGTCGTGCTCTCCTTGGCCAGATCAACCATTCTCTGGACGCAGATTTGAGCCCATACCTTGGGTGTATCAATCTCTTCCCTATACATGATATATATCCGATTACAATCCTTAGCAACTACATTCGGGATCCAAGAATGCAACAACTGACTAGCCATTTGGAGAATTTAGTACTTAGAAGACACAGCAACACAGAGTGTCCTAGGTTTTCAATGGTCTATTACCTTGTCAAATGTGCAGGGTCCTTTCTTTCTGGTTGTCGTCTGATGATCATACAACTGGAGCTTACATCATTAGGGCCAGCAGCACCCCTACCCTCAGATCTAACAACCTCATCAACCCAATTATGGTGTGCCTCCCCACTGTCAGTTTCCTCTTCAATACTAGAATGTGGCTCATAGTTATCTAAGATGGCATATACAATCTGCAACCGGTAATTGAATCAGTCTAGCCAAGTTGTATGAACAATGAAGGCAAACATCAACTATTTGATGTCCTCACCATCAGGAAATAGAAGGTTAAGAAATTAACACAACTTAAGAATTTAGAGATTGTTCGATGACAAAAAAAAGCACGGAGGTGTGTAATATTAACCTCATCAAAAGCATGAAAGATATACGAGCATTGTCCCGTGTACCACACCTAGCAAGATTAACAGGCAATACAACCAAAAGAAATTAGCATTAGTTAATATAATATGTTTGTTTGATTATGTAAGCAATCTGGTGGAAATTACCATGGCAGATAGGCACTGCAAGCTAGATGCCCTCAAACTCCTGTGGTTTCCATCGTCTTCATCACGCGCCATCTTACATACTTTTAGAACAAACTTCTCAATATTATGCACATAAGTTCCATCAGCCTGTTAACAAGTCGAAAACTTACAAGAATCAACATAAGTAGATAACTCTTTGTCAATGCATAAATTCATCTTTGAGTCGAACATTTTCCCTTCCTTGGAGCTGGTGATTTCCACATTGGCAATAAACCATAGATCCAACCAAACATAATTTGCTAGATGCACCAATAAAGGGGATATAATATGGAAATGTGATTTCCAGTCATTAGCCAATTTTATATCATAACCTCACTTTCAAAGTGGGATGCAAAACTACAGTAGTTTAACCTAATTTTACGTTAATGTCAAACCTTCTTCCAATTTTCTTGGCGGGAGTTGGGGAGCGAAAGGATCAACCTTCTTCCCATTAACATCAAAGCTAACTTGGTTTTTATGACATTTCAGCAGTATTCACTAACACTAACATTCTCAATAGTTCAGCAAATGGCTACTGAATTTAGGATCTTCTGGAATGATCAAAGTCAAAATGTTGTGTTTAGACTATGCTACTTTGTTTTGTCCTTCAATGGTGGATGGTGTCAGCTTCATTATTAATTTACTATCTCATAAGTTGTTATCTCATGTAAACAGAAAGAAAGTTTTTTACTTAATGCACCTGACTGTAGATGAACGTTGTCATGGTTTGGCAACCAAGGATCAATAACGCATCTTGCTTAGATTTGTCCAGTAGTTCATTGACCACATTCAGCAAGCTAAATGCAAAGTAGACCCTGCAAAGAGCAAAGTGGAAACGCAACATAACTCAAGGTTCCAACTATGTACACAATTCCGTATGAACCTTAACAGTAAAACATCAAATCTCAGGCCTAGTCTGTGGCACTGAACTATTCATTAATGAAGTCAATCCACATATAAATGGTTCCCCTCAACAGAATGATTAAGCAAAAGCTATAATGGACTTCCGATATCAAAGACCTTAAAAGGCACAGGTAGAAGTTTGAAAAAAAAATTCACCCGGCAAGGTCTGATTGAAAAAGCTTGATAATACAACTAAGACGTCTTGTTAAGGAGTTCGCAGTCCTAACTAAGCAAAAGAGAGACCAAAATAAGAGATGGCTTGCACTTACATTTGATCCTTGCACAAGGAAAGCATCCTGTTGTACGCCTCTGTGACGACATTAATAAACTTAATGTGCTCACTCCGCAGTTCCTTAAAGCACCTTTCCTCGAGATACTTAACAATCTATGAAAAGTGAGCCGCGTAAGTGAAACCCAGATATTAAACTCAAATTTGCAACGAGAGTTCCACAATCAATACTTAAAGATAGAGATCAACCTTTGGAATCCGCAAAGGGTTTCTAGCAGCATATTCACATAACTTGACAATTTTCCTTTCATTTGGAGAGTCATCCTGCCAAAACCAAAATCGGATGTAGACAAGCAGCATGATTAAGTAATATAAGAATGAAACATGCACCTTAACAAGGCTGCAGATGATCTAAGGCAACTTCAACTAGCTCAACAAAAACTTTTAGATCAAACAATAAGAAAAGAATCAGGCTGTGGATCATCTTAAAAGAATCTGTCAGTCATCACCTCATTGTTTATTCCGGGAGTTGATCAGTATTCCCATTGTTAAATGAGCCTTACTTTGTTAAAGACATGTGAAGCATGAAATGAGTGACAGTAGCAAGCTAATCTATGGGCATGCCAGTACTAGAGTCCTCGTCGATACTTACAGGGGACTTGGGGAAGATATCAGCCAGCAATTTCTTGTACCGCTTGACCGGCTGCCGAGAGCTAGACCTCAATGCAGGGCAGCAGACACACAAGCTCTCGCATGCCGGGAATAGCTTCCTGGAAAGCACACCCATCTTCTGCACAAGGCGAAAAAACAGAAAAAGGATTCAAAGAGAAGATTCAGACAATGTTGTTCAAATGTCAATTAATTGTACAGAGAACCAACAAAAGGACACAGACCAACCACTCTAGAGAACAGCGTTGACTGAAGTCAAGAAGGGGAAAATCAGTAACCCTAGCAACAAAAACAAGTAAAAAGGGGGCGAGTTTGCATTGGCGTAAAGAGATTCCACTTCCACCTGAGATGAGCAAGCAAAAAGACACAGGCTTTGAAGCAGAAAAGAGCAAACAACAGAAACCCAGTTCGAGGAGGAAAAAAAGGGTGAAATGTGGTGGAGGAGGAGGAGGAGGAGGAGAGAGAGAACCCAGGGAGAGGGAGAGGGAAGCACAAAGTTAGTAGCTTTTGGAGGAGGAGGAGAGAGAGAATCAATCAAAGACAAAAGTTTGTACCTTTAGCCGGAAGGAAGGAAGGAAGGAAGCGCCTCTTCTCTGCCTGCGAAGGAAGGGGACAACACCACAGCTTGAGGAGGAGAATTCAACTACAAGGGAGAGAGAAGGGGGTGATGATGATGATCAATGTTAGAGAGAGACAATGAGTTAGTTTTTAGAGGGTAGAGAGAGAGAGAGAAGGGGGGCACGTGATAAGTGTCAGCTTTAAACACTGTGCAATTACAGAGTGTTTTTTTTATTTCTTCCTCGATAATCATCGACAACTGTTTTAGGTTTTTTTTTGTTATCACCATCGAAAATTGAAGTTGGAGTCGAATAAAAATGAAATAGTTTCTCAAAAAAAAAAGAATAAAATGAAATAGACAAAACGCTTTCGATAAATATTTTTAGTTTTTTTTAAGGTTGATAAATATTGACAAACGCTTTCGATAAATATTTAGTTTATTTTAACTCAAATATCTGATTCCTCTACCTTTTCCACTTTGGTCTGTTATTGGTGTTGGATTAGTAGCGGAGTTCTTCTCTCCCCCTGATCCGATACAAAAAAAAAGCGTCATGGTGAAAATTTCTTTATTTTTTGGAAGTTTTTGTTTTTATTTATTTTTGTTAGATTGAATTCTTGGTATTGAATCCCAATTTAGAAGCATTCATTCCCCTAGGGACTATCACTTGTGAAGTTTTGAATTCCTCAAAACTCTTTTTTAAAATGCATAAACTAAAAGGTAAGGAAAAGAAAGAAAAAGAAAGGTGGAAAAAGTAGTCATATGTTTCTGGGCAAGGAGTTTGAATGTGAGTCGCGCCTTTTTTTAGTAAGCCAAGGTCTGACTTTACTTTGAAAATCTGGGCACGTTTTCCCTTTTTTATTATGCCAATTTCAAATTTTGTTTCATTGGTGCACTACAGCTAATTTATGACCGACGCAGCCTAATCCAAGTTTTTCTAACACTAAAAAATAATTAATCCGCTCACACAATAAATATCCAATCCGCTCACACAATAAATAATTAATTTATCTCTTATCAAATTACTATTCAATCCAACTCAATCTAACCCAATTTTTTATCATCTTTATTGGTGATCTCATCCAATCCGCTCACCAAATAAACAATTAATTTCTCTCTCATCCACATATTATCTATAATTTAATTTATGTTTACATATAAACTACAATAAATATATAAAATTATGTGTCCATAATTACAATAAGAAAAATTAAAATAAAATAACAAAATTAAGATTACAAAAGTTAGAATACAAAATTAGAATGAAATAGATCGAGCTACAAATGGATGTCGAAAATACGTTTGAAGTCAATAATCGAGCGAGTTACGAGTATGAATTTTCATTGGGGAGTCACAAATTCTTATTCCGGAGTCCGATTGAATTAATTTAAGTTGTTCTACGAAGGTGAGACGTATTTCTACAACTTTTTAGTTTATGGCTTCTCCAAATTTAAATTGTAAGAATATCAAAAATATGTTTGAAGTCAATAGTCGAGCGAGTTATGAGTATGAGTTTCGATTGGAGAGCTACAACTTCTTATTCCGGAGTCTGATTGAGTTAATTCAAATTGATCTATGAAGGTGAGACGTATATCAATAACTTTTTAGTTTATGACTTCTCCAAATTTAGAGTGTAAGAATATCAAAAATATATATTTGAAGTCAATAGTCGAGCGAGTTACGAGTTTGAGTTTCGGTTGGGGAGCCACAACTTCTTATTCTGGAGTTCGATTGAGTTGATTTAAGTTGTTCTCTGAAAGTGAGATGTATATCAACAACTTTTTAGTTTGTGACTTCTCCAAATTTAGAGTGTAAGAATATCAAATATATATTTGAAGTCAATAGTCAAGCGAGTTGCGAGTTCGAGTTTTGGTTGGAGAGCCACAACTTTTTATTCCGGAGTCCGATTGAATTGATTTAAGTTATTCTCTGAAGGTGAGATATATATCAATAATTTTTTAGTTTATAACTTCTCCAAATTTAGAGTGTAAGAATATCAAAAATATGTTTGAAGTCAATAGTCGAGCGAGTTACGAGTACGAGTTTTGGTTGGGAAGCCACAACTTCTTATTCCAGAGTCTGATTGAGTTGATTCAAGTTGGTTTACGAAGGTGAGACGCATATCTACAACTTTTTAGTTTATGATTTCTCCAAATTCGGAGTGTAAAACTGTCAAAAATATGTTTGAATTTAATATTCGATCAAGTTATAAGCGTCCGAAGTTGGAATATAAGATTGTACATCAAAATATGTCAATATTGTGCTCTATTTAAAGACAATTTAAAAAAATACTAATTTTTATATTTTTATTTTGTTCAACAGATAAAATTAATTATGATAACCAAATAAATAATATATACTAATATCTATTTCAATAAATAATATTGTACCACGTGTCATTAAAATTAGATTAAAAAAAAAATCGCTCGGCCAAAATCCCATCCTTTTCTCCTTTTTTTTGTTTTGGCTTAGTCTTCTTTCGGTGAGCGCGGGATGGTCTAATGGGATAATGAGTTTCCATTTTTAAGTATAATTTGTTATACTATAAATTTTGAACAATGTTAATTTCAATTCAAATTTTCACCTTCCTTTTTTTAAGGTTCATTTTCACCGTCCTTGTTGTACTGTTGGAACACAAGTACAGAGTGGTGGGTGAAGGCAAATTGAAAATTTTGTATGAAGCAACTATTCTAAAGTGGGACCAAATATGGCTTGCCACCGGGGACCACGTCGGACTACAATTGTATTCAAAATATCGTGAATAAATGGGTTAGGATCCAACGAATGTAAAAAAATTCGACAATATCCCACAATGAATATGTTAGGGTTTGTCTCAAATTCTAGACAAATTAGTACTCTATTCCTATTTAGAGTATGTTATAATCTCCTATATATATTGGCCTATGCCTAGGTCTTTTGTGTGTAGTCGAGAGTTGTGAGGTAGAGAGAACCCTCACGGAAGCTTTGTAACCGATTGGACTCGCATAGTGGACGACTCTCATTTGCCCGTGGTTTTCTCCCCGTCTTGGGGTTTCCACGTAATTCTCGTGTGTCTTGTATTTCTCGTTTCGATCTTATTTCTCAACAATTGGTATCAGAGCCGGATTTGAGACTCGTGTATACGACACGGAAAAAAAATGAACTGTAGTAGTACGATTTGGGGGAAAAATCAGAGAAGAGGGTTTTGGCGCCGCCGCTCAATCGAGGAGCAGTTGGCCACCGCCCGTCGTCCTCGACGTCGCCTAGAGGAGGCGACCACTCCGCGCTCTCCGTCGTCGCGCATGGGGAGGAGTCCGCCGCTGGCCGATTTTTTTCCGTGAGAGAACGAATCTCGTTCGTTCGTCTTTGAACCCGACGTGAGTGGAGGAGAAGACCGTCCCATCACCGCTCTCCGTCGCTGAGCCTCGTCGTCGCCTGGAGGTCATCTTGAATCGGTCTCCCATTGCCATTCGTCAGAGTCGCCGTTTGGGGAGGAGGGAGAGCAAATCGGGGAGAGAGAAAGCTTTCGGGGAGAGAGAAAGAACCCTTGAAACCCGACGTTGCTGGACATCCTCAGGCCTGTCCCGCCGCGTCGCCCGCTCGTAGCCGACCGAGGCCGAGTCTGCCGCCTCCCAGCTGAGCCGGAGCTGCCCGCCGTGGTGGTCCATTTGCCAGCCGCCGTCCCTTGGAGATTTGGGTTGAAAAACCCTAATTTTCTAGTTGACTTGGTCAACAGTTTGACTGGTTGACCAAAAGTCAACTGATTTGGCTGATTTTGGTTTTCTAATCGGTTTTGGGCTGATTTCTTGGTTCGAGGAGTTTCAGGATGACTTCGATGAAGTACGAGATTCCTCAATTGACGAGAAAAACTAATTTTTCTTTGTGGCAGGTTAAGATGCGTGCTATTCTGACACATTTAGAGCTAGATGAGACTCTACTTGATGAGAAGTTGATGCCTTCGAGTTGGGATGCTGCGATGAAGGCGTCAAAGAACCGTAAGGCTGTGAGTCAGATCCAGTTACATATGTCTGATGATATTTTACGGGACGTGTTGAAGGAGACAACAGCTTCCTCATTATGGGCAAAGCTTAAAAAGTTATGCATGCCCAAGAGTTTGACCAACAAACTGTGCTTGAAGCAATGACTATTTTATATCCGGATGCAAGAAGATAAGTCTGCTCACGACCACCTTAATGAATTTAAGGATATAGTGGCTGATCTTAGAACTCTGGATGTGAAATATGATGATGAAGATCTTGCTTTATTGTTATTGTGCTCGTTGTCTACTTCTTATCAGCAATTCAGAGATACTCTGTTGTTCAGCCATGATACTCTGAGTTGGGATGATGTTCATGATTTGCTCTTGAAGAAAGAGAGAATTGATAAGCACACTGTGAGTTCCTCTGAAAATAGCCAAGGGACTGGCTTAGTCGTGAGAGGAGGTCTGAGGAGAGGAATGCTAAGTTTGTTTGCAGAAGCAAATCAAGGTCAATGCACAAGGATAATACTTGTTTCAGCTGTCATAAGGTTGGGCATATTAAATAGTTCTGTCCGGAGCTGAAGAACAAGAAGAAGGGCGAAAAGTCCAGTGCTCCAAAAGGAGAAAGTTTTGACAGCGGCAGTGCTAGTGTTGCCACCACCACTCAGAAAGAAGAATCTGATGGAGACCTTTTGTTTGTGATTGATGGGAAGTCTAAAGTTGATGCTGCTTGGGTCCTTGATTCTGCTTGTACGTTTCATATGTGTCCCATCCGGGACTGGTTTTCAACATATGAATGTGCGGAAGGTAATGTTCTCATGGAAAATAATTTTGTCTGCAAGGTTATTGGTATTGGCACAGTGAAGATCAAGATGCATGATGGTGTCATTCGAACTTTGACAGATGTGAGACATATCCCTGATCTGAAGTGGAACTTGATTTCGTTGAGTACCCTTGATACACTGGGGTACAGGTACACAGGAGAAGGTGGAGTTCTTCGTGTGAGTAAGAACTCATTAGAGCATATGAAGGCCAAGACAGAGGTTGGGAATATGTATGTTTTGCAGGGTTCTACAGTTACAGGGACTGCTGTTGCTGCATCTGGCTCGTTGACAGATTCTGAGAATACCTCGTTGTGGCATATGTGACTTGGTCACATGAGTGAGAAAGGCATGACTGAGCTAAATAGGAGAGGATTATCAAGTGGACAGGGCATTAGGAAGCTGACATTTTGTGAACACTGTGTGTTTGGCAAACAGAAGAAAGTCAGTTTTCAGAAAGGTGTGCACACTACAAAGGGAAAACTTGACTATGTTCATTCTGATCTTTGGGGACCGTCTCAAGTTACAACAAAGAATGGTTCCAAGTATATGCTGACTATTATTGATAATTATTCGAGGAAGGTGTGGGCGTTCTTCTTGAAGAGCAAGGATCATGTCCTTGTCACTTTCAAGCAGCGGAAGACTATGATTGAGAAGTAGACTGGGAGAGATCTCAAGCATCTCCGTGCAGACAATGGATTGGAGTTTTGCTCTAGTTGGTTTGATGAGTTCTGCAAGAATGAGGGTATTGTCAGGCATAAGACAATCCCAGGTACACCTCAACAGAATGGAGTCACTGAAAGAATGAACAGAACTTTGTTAGAAAAAGTTCGTTGTATACTATCAAATGCTGGTTTGCCTAAGTCGTTTTGGGCTGAAGCTACTTCCACTGCCTGTCACCTTGTTAATCGTTCACCTCATGCATCACTTAATGACAAGGTGCCTGAAGAATTATGATCTGGAAATCTTCCTAATTATGCTGATTTGAAGATATTTGGGTGTTATGCCTATGCTCATGTGAACAATGACAAGTTAGAGCCAAGATCTGTGAAATGTATCTTCCTTGGCTATGTTTCTGGAGTGAAGGAATACAAGTTGTGGTGTTCTGAGCTGTCTAAGGTCTTTTTAGTAGGAATATTATTTTTAAAGAGACAGACATGCTGAGTAAGAGGGAGGATGTTTCTTCACCTGGTGTTCCGAGTGCTCCAAGTGTGGACTTGCAAAAGTTAAAAGTACAGGTTGAGTTTGATGCTGATCCAGAAGTGAGTTCCTTCCGTGATGTTGATTGCCATGATCCTACTCATAGTGGGTTGTCTGATAAAGCTGAGAATGTTGGCACAGTAGAGAGGGAGCCAGCATATTCTATTGCTAGAGACATGCCCAGAAGAACTATCAGGCCCCCACAAAAGTTGGGTGAGGATGATATTGTTACTTTTTCCTTGAATGTGGCAGAAGAAGTTGATAGCTGTGAAGAACCATCTAGTTACTCAGATGATGTGAAGTCGAAAGACTCTGCTAGATGGTTGGTTGCTATGGAGGAAGAGATGGAATCTCTTCACAAGAACAAGACTTGGGAGATTACTAAGCTGCCTAAGGATAAGAAGGTTGTTAGTTGCAAGTGGGTATTCAAGAAGAATGATGGTATACCTTGAGTTGAAGAGCCTAGGTACAAGGCTAGGCTAGTGGCTAGAGGATGTAGTCAGGTTCCTGGTGTGGACTTTAATGAGATATTTTCACCAATTGTGAAACATACCTCGATTCGTTCTCTTCTTGGTATTGTTGCTATGCAGAATTTGGAGCTTGAACAGCTTGTTGTGAAGACAGCTTTCTTGAATGGAGAGCTTGAGGAGCGGATTTATATGGCACAGCCTGAGAGTTTTCATGTTGAAGACAAAGAAGACTATGTGTGCTTGTTGCAGAAGTCCATGTATGGCCTTAATCAGTCTCTGAGGCAGTGGTATAAAAGGTTTAATTCCTTTATGATTTCTCATGGTTATGAGAGGAGCAAGTATGATAGTTGTGTTTACTTGAAAAGACTACGCGATAGTTCCCAAGTGTATTTGCTCCTGTATGTGGATGACATGTTAATTGTTGCAAGTGACAAAGGAGAGGTAAGGAAGCTCAAAGCTCTGTTGAGTAGCGAGATTGAGATGAAAGATTTGGGTCCTGCTAAGAAGATTCTTGGTATGGAAATTGCCAGAGATAGAGGAGCAAGGAAATTATTTGTGAGTCAGAAGAGTTACATTGAAAAGGTACTTGACAGGTTTGATGTGACTGGTAATCATGTGAATACTCCTCTTGGTACACATTTTTGGCTTTCATCCGCTTTATCTCCACAGTCAGCTGCTGAGGTTGATTACATGTCTGGTGTTCCATACTCGAGTGTTGTTGGTTCTCTGATGTATGCTATAGTTTACACACGCCCGGATTTGGCCTATGCTGTGAGTGTTGTTAGCAGGTTTATGACAAATCCAGGAGAAGGTCATTGGAGAGCAGCGGAGTAGATTATGAGGTACTTGAAGGGTACCAAGGGCGTGTATCTACAGTTTGGACGCACTAGTGATGGAGTTGTTGGTTTCGTAGATTCAGATTATGCTAGAGACCTTGATAAGTTCAGGTCCTTGTCTGGATATGTATTCACTCTTGGAGGATGTGCTATCAGTTGGAGAGCTTGTCTACAGGCCACAGTGGCACTGTCTACCACTGAGGCGGAGTACATGGCTATAACTGAAGGCGTGAAGGAGGCTATCTGGTTGAAAGGTTTCTTCAGTGAAATCTGTGAAAAACCGCAGGTCAGTACAGTGTACTGTGATAGTCAAAGTGCTATCCATCTTACGAGGGATGCTATGTATCATGAGAGGACGAAGCACATTGATGTGAGGTACCACTTTATTCGGGAGCATGTTACTCAAGGTGACATTGTTGTGAGCAAGGTGGGTACCAAGGACAACCCTGCAGATATGTTGACGAAGCCGCTTTCTGGTACTAAGTTCGAGCATTGCTTGGACTTGGTAGGTGTTCGTGCTTGATGTTGATTGCCCTTAGGGGCTGGTGGTGAAGGTGGAGCAGCGTTGATGTTGGAGTCATAGAATTTGGTCCAAGGTGGAGATTTGTTAGGGTTTGTTTCAAATTCTAGACAAATTAGTACTCTATTCCTATTTAGAGTAGGGTTATAATCTCCTATATATATTGGCCTATGCCTAGGTCTTTTGTGTGTAGTCGAGAGTTGTGAGGTAGAGAGAACCCTCACGGAGGCCTTATAACCGATTGGACTCGCATAGTGGACGACTATCTTTTGCCCGTAGTTTTCTCCCCTTCTTGGGGTTTCCACGTAATTCTGGTGTGTCTCGTATTTCTCGTTTCGATATTATTTCTCAACAGAATACTAAAGAATTAACAAATATATATAATTTTTTTATAAGTAACAAATATATATACATATACCTTGTTGTGTTGAGTTATAATAACTCGTAATTAGTTGATCCAGCTGCCTAGTTTGTTTAGTGTAGACCATCCAGTGTATCCATAAATTTAAATTCAATCAGATAAAATTCTTATAACAGTTCAAAATCATGAATTTTTAATTAAGTTAGAACGTTTTCACGAATTTATTTAATTGCAATTTCATGCCCAACTGCCTAGTTTAGAGTGCGTTTTGGGTACTTGGAATTAGCCAAATGAGTAAATACCATAATTAAAAAAATTGTGTTATTTATACTAAATTCTTTTTTTTAGGGATTTATTTATACTAAATTCTGGAACCCAATAAACGTACAGGGCCTTTTTAGTTTTTTTTATGAAAACAGGACCTTTTTAGTTAATTGATGAAAACCTACCAGTTCTGACGTGTCAACGACATTTCTGCAGCTACCCCTCATGGACGGTAGTTTTGGGATAACATAAAAGTCATTCCCACGGAAAGAATTTTATTTGGACCATCAAATTTTATTAAAAATCGTATTTACAGATCTGACATTCATTTTATAATCAAAATCAGTTAATCTATTTCAGATCTTATCCTCACTGAGTCGAGGTCATTTTATAGCCAACTGTTGATGTTTCTCAATCATGCTCGTACTTTAATGCGTCGCGTTGTTAATTAGTACAGAATTGTTAGCTCTTAGGAATACCAGTTGTCCGACTTAGCGGGCTCTTGGACCACACAACACATATGTGACAAAAGACTAGGTCGATTTTGAGTGCCTAGATCCGCCGGTAAGTAGATAATATATCTAAATTATATTTCGGGTTAGATGAAGACAATTTCATAGTATTTTGTAATCATATTCTCCTTAAATAAGGATTAATTAAGTCAGTCGAACTTGGATAGTTTGGCAATAAACTAACATGCTTCAACTAATAAAGACATGTGTTGATCTTAACTGAAAATTCTGATGAACGGGTGAAAAAATCGCAACATAAAATAGCCACTAAAATTAACAACACAACTAACCATAAACAATCCAATACAAAAGAAAAACACAAACATGAGGATCAATCATGTCACAGGAAAAAAATTGTCTATTACCAACAGAAAGGGGAATCGATTCGACAAAATCGATACCGGAAATGGGCCCTGGTGAGATAGCTACCGGGGCGTGTATCTCTATAAAAAAAGGATTAACATGGACGTTGACGCTCTTACCTCACCAATACCTAACCAGAAGTTGGCCGCCTTAGCATCCTTTGTTTTTTACTTTAATTACATCGATCAACTTCCACGGCGTATTTTTTTTCGGGGGTAAAACGCACTTAGGTGTACATATTAGATAGGAAAATCGAAGAACAATAGTTGATCAAGGTCCGCAGATGGGCCAGAGGCTCAATTTCTACAAAGATCATATAGACAAATTCAATCTACAACTTGATTTTGTCTCTATTGATAGGACTAAATGAACAAAGAGAAAGAGAAACCAAGTCATTTCCATCATCATTTTGTCATTCTATGTGTGGATGAGGGTCAACAAAAGAGTATCGACAGATTGAGAAAATAGTTGTTGAAGATGAGCTGATGTAGAGTAAAACCTTGGGATAAAATCGTATAGAGAGAAAGCTCTTTTATTTAGGAGAGAGATGTTAGGGGAGAAAAACTTCCCCCTCCCTGCCGTATTCAGTCGTATAAAAACATGAAGAGTGTCAGGGAACTGCAACCAAAACTTCATTCTTCTGCTGGAGTCGACCATTGATGGCAATTAGTTTTTGGGCGGCCTATTGCTCATTACTATTCTTGGGACGGAATGTGATAGAAGATTTTGAGCTTTTTCGGCATTCCGTTTTCGCTTGTAACTTGGAATAGGATTTACAAGTATTGGTGCGCTCCGATAGCGAACTTGTTCGCTATCTCGCTTTTGTATATTCCGAATATTTTTCTTATACTAATGAGAATGAAATTCTACTTATAAAAAAAACATGAAGAGTGTCGAGGAAGGAAGTCATACAAGAGAGTTCAACCAAACACGATCACACCAACTATTTTGATCAACTGACAAGGAGTTTATAAAGGTATCAAGTTTGAGTCATTGGACAAGCAGCAATGTTAACATTTGTTTGGAGATAAAACAAATATTTTACACAACTCGAACGTGTATTAATCGACTCAGTTGGTATCTAGTTATCAAATAGTATTAACAAAAAAATTACTACTCATTTGATCAAACTGTCTCAAATTAGAGTCATTAAAAATCATTCACTAGGTCAAGTACCTATTGGACAGATTAATCCATATTCTAATCGGATAGAATCTTGCATCAAACAAAAAAATGAGAGTACCGATTGGGAATCCAAGGAGAGGCTTATGATCCTCTCTTTTTCCACTAGGTTCAGGAATCCGAAGAGGTTTCTTTGTCAAAGCGTACAGAGCTACTAGTCTAGAGAGGATCATGCAAAAAAAACAATTCCGGAAGTCGTCGTGGTCGACAATTCAATGCAAATAATAGCTGTATGATTGATCAAAGGACCACCCACTTTTCTGTGGATGACCACATCCAATGAACTATTTTTTTAGGTTTAGAATATTTAGTATTGGATATTAAATCCAACTTCGAGTCATGTGAAACTTTTGTAAGTTCAAAATCAATAACTCTGGGTTAATTTAGAATAATGTCCTTATAAGTTTATCAAAGCGCATCCATACTCAACTGACTTTTTTTAAAATAAACGGCTAATATCTTTTATTACTCAAAAGAAAAACAAAATACGAAAGAATAGAGGACACCCAAACCATCCATGCAACATTGACTACGAACGATGGGCAATGGAAGGCTGAGCCACTGGCCATATTGGATCGCCAACATGTCAAACGGGACAATAAGGGCATGTTTATTGGTGATCGAAACAAATCGATCACCAAATAAATAATCAAGTTTTTTTTTATTTGTTGGATATATTTTTTAACATGATTTTACTTGCATTATAAGGTCGAAATGGTACAAGTTATTTGAACACGGAGGAGATGGCGACCGCCAGTTGATTGGCAATCGTCAGTTAGGCGCTCCAGAAAGTTTCTGTATCAAGGTACTAGCGATCGCCAGTCGGCCTTTCTAGAAAGTTTCTAGACCAAGGTACTAGCGATCGCCAATTGATTGGCGACCGCAAGTTGACCCGAACAGATTTAAATTTTGTACCCCTTGAGTTTAAATTCAAGGAAAGTGACCCTCCTCCCATTAGCCACCATTGACACTTGTTTCAGGAATATTTTTGGTGATGAAAAGACATCAAAAGATTGTGTCAATCTCTATAAATAGCGAGTTTTATTTTTCATTCAAATAATATCTAATTTCTTAGCCTTCCTACTCACTTTCCTCTTAAAGCATCATCATAAATTCTTCTTAGTGTGTTCTTGGTAAGGTCAAGGTAGTACAAAACTTGAACTCAACGACGGAGTTAGAGCTTCATTGAATCCTGAGGGCGATAATTCATTGCTCATTGTACTCGAGAAGTTTATTGTGAAGGGTCGAATTATTCGTATTAAAGAATCGAAAGATCTTTGAAGTTCGTGCTACTCCTACTACATTTCATCCTCCTACCCGAATAATTTTTCAACATCATCAACATACAACTCAATATAATTCAACCAAATCCAATCATTTTACTATTTTTATTAGTAATTTCATCCAATCATGTAACCAAATAAATAATTAATTTATTTCTTATCCATATATTATCTATAATCAATTTATGTTTACATATAAATTGTAATGAATATATAAAAATTATACGTGCATAATTATAATAAGAAAAAATTACAATAAAATAACAAAATTAAGATTACAAAAGTTGGAATACAAAAATTAGAAAGAAATGGTGGATAATCTAGGGAGTTAGTATTATTCGGATCCATAGTAGAAATAATATAACTACGAAATATAAAATAATTATATAGTAAAAAAATAGAGAAGTTTAGATTGTGCATCAAAATATGTCAATATTGAACTCTATTTAAGATATTTGAAATTTTCTAATTTTCATGTTTTAATTTTATTAAAAGATAATTTTAATTTTATAACCACGCAAATAATATTCATTAGTATCTATTTCAACGAATAATATTATGACCTTGAAGATTGCATTGACACAGTAGCTTCCTGGGAACTCGCAAAAAAAGTTTTTACAGATTACGAAAAATCCGTTCAACATCGCAGGGATGTCCTTAAAGATGCCGTTAAAGCTGCCATTGAAAATCCCGGCCAAGATTCCTTAGATCGCTGTGATTAGGATTGGATTAAGATTGGAAAAAATTATTAGGGTGAGCGGGGAATGGCCAGGCGAGCCGATCGCCCAAAATGCCATTAGTTTTCTTTTTTTTTTTAAATTTGTTCTCTGTCTTGGTGATCGATTTCCATCGATCACTAATAATCCTAGCCTAAGGCTATTTTCTAAGTGTTGGTGCAATGAGCAAATTTGGATGTTGAAGATTCGACTTTGGAAGATTATGCCTTCCTTTGATCTCTGTTTCCTTCTTTTGTTGAGCAAGATTATTGAGGACAAGAATCATTCCAGGTCGGACTACGATACGAGGGCTTAATGGGCCACAAGATTCTTAGGTCGTTAATAGTGAGCTCGATAAATAGTCAATTGTAGAGTTGACTTGACGTAGGTAGTAGCTAGCGGTTAATCGGGTTTTAGGCAGGAGATTGGACTGTAATTTGTAAATACCCGCCAAGTGCCACATGTACCTTGACTATAAAAGTAGAGAGGTACATATGCGTGTACGGTTATTTGTGGAATAATAATACACCCTACTATTTCTCTCCAAATTCTCTCCATCGCTTCTTCTTTTCTCACTTCTTCTTTCTCCGTTCTTGAACCCCAAAATCCAAGAACGCAAAATCAGCAAGTAAAACCTCTAATGTTGAACCCGCCGCCTGGGGGTGCTCAACCTATCCTTCATCGAGGATGGCTCCCGGTTCGTGGCTGATCTCAGCGGGGGCTTCTACATATATCATTGCGATCTCTTTACTCTCTTCTCCCACCGGGACATCCGAGGCGGTGTCCGTCGCATTTTGGTCAATTTTGGAACCCAACTCACTTTACTGGTAGGGGGCCCAGGCCCAGGCACAGGACTGTGTTTTCGTCTGCGACTACGCCCTCGGGTGATGCACTTGGACTATAGACATCGGTTCTGATGTAGGCCCTTAAGCTCCTCAAGGAAATGATTGATGTCGTACTATAGACATCTCTCTGTATGATCTATGGGACGAGAGGAAAATTAAGCTCAAGATCGAAACTGCGCCAATCCGAAGGGCATTTGTAAGGTTTTACAACGTTGCTCGCCCGTGGTGGTGACCTTCCCCGGTCCCGGTCGAGACATATAGGACGGAGAGGCCTTGCTTTGTGGCCGCCCACAACCCGGAGCTTGCATGCATTGCCGTGACACAAGACGGCAGGATGATGGCCACCGCAAGATGCAAGGGCACAGTCATCTGTGTGTTTGATACTCTCGGAGGGACACGTCTCCACGGATATAAAGAATCTGGATTCTTGAGAAAAAGACTTGGTTTTATTGTCTGGAGAGGTCTCAATACCGCCGAGATATGTAATACTATTATATCTTTTGATTAGAGGATAGTGCACGTGTTTGCAATAGTTGGGGGACCCATGCAAGCTACTGGTTTGAAGTAATTTTCCAACTGAATTTTACCCTTTTCGTTATTGGGTTTTGATTTCTTTATTGTTTTTCCTGTTCTTTCGAGGCTAGAATTGAAGATTGGGGATACCTTTTGTGTTCTGTACTTTTTAATAGGAAATTGGCATCTAGGGGTTTTTTTTTTCCTGCTGTTATTTTATGAGATCTTCTACTATGATCATAAAGAAATGATGGGTTTTAGACACTTTCTGTGAGTGTGGTTTGGTTTTGTTGTTGTGTGCCTTCTTGTCCTTGGTTGGTATTGTCTAATTGGATTTATCCTTTTTGTTCTTGAGGATATTTGTCTAAATGGACGAATTTAAGAATGATGAATGATGAGTGGAAGCCTAATTAACAATGCTTGCCTTCTTTTCCTTGGTTGGTATTGTCCAACTGAATTTTACCCTTTTCGTTTCGGAAGGTATTTTTCTAAATGGACGAATTTAAGAGTGATGAATGATGAGTGGAGACCTATTTAACGATGGTTATATGAGTGGTTATTTTACAAGGTTTGGTCTTATGGGGTTTTTTTTAAGGAAACATCAAGCATTTTATTAATCAGGGGTATCAACAGTAACAAAGTTCAGGATTTTCGGAGGGTGAAAGCTAACCCAATCCTCCGAAAGCAAGTCTAATCTATACCGCTTACTCAAATAATCTGCTAAACGATTGTTTGAGTGAGAAGTATGGATCAAAATACAAAGAGGCAAAACTTCAAGGCTCCTACGAAGCTTTGTAACCAATAATTCTAAATTCCAATCAACAAAAGGGTCCCTATTACAAAGAAAATATTGAGCAATCCAACAATCAGTTTCAATGATGGTATTGGATTGAGCAAAAAATCTAGAGATTAAATCCACATCTAGTTGAATGGCCAATAGCTCAGCTTCAATTGGAGAAGAAGCACGCAACTTGGCAGAACGACCATCTAGGATACGGCCTTCAATGTCCCGAGAAACTACGACAACTCCCGAGTCTGAGGAAGCCTCGATCCAGGAAGCGTCACAGTTGAACTTCATGGTCCCCTCCTTCGGAGCAGTCCATAAAGTGATTTGGTTTATTCTTGCACAGTCATCCCAAACCAGATTCAACCTATCCTACTGTAAAAATTCTGAACATGAATGAGCAGCAAGAACATCAATAGAAGCTGGATTACAAGAAATCTCTTCAAAAATGAACTTGTTTCTAGAGTTCCAAATTGCCCAACAAAGGTACATGGCATGACAAACTAAATTATCAGAAGCAGAATTATTCAAATTGAAAAACAGCTCAACCAACCAATGACCAAAAGAGGCGTGTCTAAAAGAATCATTATCATGACCAAACACACTAGCAAACCAGGTAGCTCAAGCATGTTGGCAATCAAAAAGCATGTGACAAATAGATTCAGAATCATCCCCGCAAACACTATATTTAGGGGAAGATGAAAGATGTCTCATAAATAGCCATGTAGCAACATGTAAGCTATTTTTAGTAGCACACCAAATGAAATTTGTCACCCTAGGATGAACTTTAAGTTTCCAAATCTTGGGCCAAATTCCAGGATCAAAAGGAGGTGTGCTGGGCCCCGCATGATCAGAATTTACCATCTGATGAATCTGGTTTTTCAAGACATGATAACCTTTTTTGACGAAGTAATGACCATTACTATTATGCTTCCACACCAAATTGTCAGGAGAATCCCTATAACCAATATGAATTAAGGAAATAACTTGTTTCTCTGACTCAGAGAATAAGTCAGTAAGAAAATCCCAATTCCAACTGTTAGAATGAGGACTCATCAGATCAGCAACATTAGTGAAAGTACAGTTCTCTGGAGGGAGAGAGGCAATTCTACTATTGGGTAGAGAGGGAACCCAAGGATCACTCCAAATCTGCGAGTTTAAACAATTACCAATCCTACAAATGATACCCTCAAGAAGGGCATTCCTGTCTGCTAAAATGCTGGACCACATCCAAGAGGGCTCACTCCCACGAGTAGCAAAAATCAAATCAGTATTATGAAAGTACAGTCCCTTCAGAACTTTGAAGTACAAAGAATGAGGATTAGAGATCAACCTCCATGCCTGCTTAGCCAGTAAAGCAACATTAAAGGTGTTAAAATCTCTAAAACCCAAACCACCTTTACTTTTGGACTCAGTTAACTTGTCCCAACTAACCTAGTGCACTTTACGAGTTTCCACATCCCCAGACCACCAAAACCTAGCAATTAGGCTATTCAACTTATTGCAAAAGGCCTTAGGGAAGAGCAAGCATTGGATGGTATAGCAAGGAATGGAGGAAAGAACAGCTTTAATCATAACCTCCCTTCCAGCCAAATTTAATAGTTTTTATTTATAGCTAGAAGTCTTACTTTTGATTCTATCAATGATGAAGTTAAGAGCTTCAGTTTTAGATCTACCCCAAAAGGAAGGCAAACCTAAATATTTATCATGAATTGACATCTGAGACATGCCAAGAATATCCATAATGACCAGTTTATTATCTTCAGATTCACAATTAGCAAAATAAATACTAGATTTATGAAAATTAATATCTTGACTAGACACTTGAGTGAAAGTATCAATGACATCCTTAAAGGACCTTGCCTCCTCTAAAGAAGTCCTGCCGAAAAGTAGAGTATCATCAGCAAAAAGAACATGTGAAATAGCAGGACAGTATCATGTAGCCCTGAATAGTACCATTTTGCTGATTAAAATTAAGGTAATGGGCTAGAGCATCATAGACAAATAAGAATAGAAAAGGTGATAGAGGATCACCCTGGCATAACTCACGGGAGGAACTAAACTAGTTAAGAGGTTGCCCATTGAATAAAACACTATAAGAAACAGATTGGACACAACTCATAATAATATCAACCCACCTCCTAGAAAAACCAACTTTTAGCATAACTTTTTGGAGAAAATACCAGTTAACCAAGTCATAAGATTTTTTCAGATCAAGTTTGATGGCCATATAATGATTTTTCTTCCTAACATCAGTTTTAAGGCAATGGAAAGCTTCATGCACAATGATAATATTATCTTGAATGCATCTATTTCTCACAAAAACTCCTTGGATTTCAGTGATTAATGACTTCATTATAGGCTTAAGCCTATTTGAAAGAATCTTGGAGTAGACCTTGTAAGCAAAGTTACACAAGCCAATAAGTCTAAACTCACCAATGTCGGAAGGATTTGCAGTTTTTGGGATCAAGACAATGTGGGTTTTATTGGTCTTATGAGTTTGACCTGCATTTTTTTGTATATGGTGGTCAGTTTCTTAGAAATTATTGATCTGAACCTGCATTTTTTTAATTTTTTTTTTCTATGGGTGCTATCCAAGTACTTCCAAGAAAGGTCTATATCTCAATTCTGCTTGCCAGAAGGGTCAGAAGGGCTCTGGCACACTGTTGCATTCGGTAGCCAGAAGAATACAACATTAATTGCTGGCATGGATGGAAGGTCATAAATATGACTTGACTTGCTGATACTGATGTTGGAAGTATTAATTCAATATGACTTGACTCGCCGGTAGTGACTTGCTACTTGGCTTATATGATGTAGCTTCTATCAATGCAAGTTCCATCCGAAAAAGGGTGGAGTGATGACTCGGCTCAAGCATAACTTCTTCAATCGATGTGAGTTTAACCCACATGATGGAGAGATGAATCCAGAAGAGCAGTGCAATTTCATCGATGGAAGAGAAGCTTACAAATTTTGTACATACCTAGGAAAAATATGAAGTAAGCTCGAGCATTAATTTGAATATATAATATAGCTCATACAGTGAATAGCATAGTATACATTTTTCTACAGAAGAGCTAATGTCCCCTGTAACATGTTAGAATTTATATATTCAACTAAAAATTTTAAAATAATAAGTAAATAAATTTTCTACAATTATAAAAAATCTTACTACTTTTGCAACGAAAGTAGAAAGACAAAGCTACTAATATTTTATGTCGTTTGATTATTTTTATACAAAATGCTATTATATTCTGATTCCACCCAAGTCAAGAGTTAAAGTAGAAAGACAAAACTACGAAATATTGATCCATATAGAAAAAAACTTCAAGGAAGAATAAACTTTTTAAATACAAAAAATGCATACCATATAATCTGAATTCAATATTAGACAAATTACCATAGAGTTTCCCGTGTTTGAGTATATCTTTTATGCGGTCTCGCCTCCAGTTGCAAGAGGACCAACATGACACACGAGGGCAGGATCATAGCCACCGCCAGTTGCAAGGGGATCGTAATTTGGGTCTTTGATACTGTCAATGGAACACCGCTCAATGGGCTATAAAGAATTTGGATCATTGAGAAAAAGACTCAGTTTTTATTGTCTGGTCGCTCACGTCTTGTCATTTTTGATAGGTTCAAAGAGCTCTCGATACTGCAGAGATTTATAATCTTGTGATGCTCAGTGGTTGGCCCTCTCCAGCGATAAGGGCATCGTGCACGTGTTTCTTCTCAAAGTTATAACATTGGGCGGTGATGTCTCGCATGAGGGCATCTACAGCTCTCTTTCGTCTGCCAGCAGGGTCAGAAGGGCTCCGACACACCGTTGCATTTGGTAGCCGGAGTAATACAATATTAATTGCTGGCGCCAATGGAAGGTAACAAAATATGACTTGACTTGCTGATACTGACTTGCTATTGGTTTATATGATGCAGCTTCTATCAATGTGGTTCCATCCAAAGAGTGGAGTGATGACTCACTTCAGCCGCTGCGTGTTCGATCCAGAGGATGGAGTAATGAATCCTCTGGAGCAATACGATTTCATCGACGGTGGCCGGAACAAATCAAAAGTAATAATGATTGCACTGCTCCGACCAACGTAAATCCTCTCTGGAGTAGGAAGACCTAGCTCGATCTCGGATCGACTCGAATCTCGCCAGAGCACGACTCGCGTACCTGGACTCGTCATCCGTCTCCCATGGAGTCCCATCATCATATGAATCTCCATCTGTGTGCCATCTCTATTCGTAGGAGACATATCCATCTATCTTATCTGGATTAAATAAAAACCCTACTGCTTTGTTCGGAGAACAAACCCCCTCATTAGCCACCACCGCGGGATGCCTGGCGACCGCCAGACTAGTAGCGACCGCCATAGAGGGCAGGCAGTGACTCGAATGGCTTGCAACAGTCCTCGCTTCCAGCTGCTCCCTTCCAAAACCCGTCACCACAAAGCCATTTTTAACCAAGGCTTGAAAGACCACGTTCACCACATCACAAAGAGCCAAGGCAAAATCCAAACTCTCGTGAGCCAAGGCTTGGGGTTTAGGGTTTGGGATTTGGGGTTCGGAGTTTGAAGTTTGGAAGTTAAGGTTTAGGGTTTGGGAGTTAGGGTTTGAAGTTTAGGGTTTCAGGGTTAGGATTTAGGATTTGAAATTTAAGGATAATTTTGATATTTTTACGTGTCACACCAAACTATTTAAAAATGTATTCTCTTTATTATAGTAAGATGAATAAATTAATGATTCTTTTGATACTTTAGCCTCCTTACACCGTAAAAACTGATGTGGCTAAAATATCTATTGAGGCTAGTTTTGATATTTTATTAGCCATATGCTTAAAAGAGCCGATCTGGGTGCTGGGCTTGGTGGAGGGTAGGTCTACGTCCCCCGGTAGGGAATATCCATGTCGAAAAACTTGAGCCAACAAACACCGAAACCAATTTTTGTTGAGCTAAAGAACCATATAAACTCAAGTATTATATAGCAAAAACAACACTGTCAGTTGTCAGTTGCAATCAGCAGAACGTTTCTTGGTTAGAACTATTAGGTTGACTTCGCTTCTTGGTTAGAACTATTAGGTTGACTTCGCATGACAGCAAGCTGCGGCATTTAGCTTCCCCTTGGCGTATACGAAAATTTAGTCTCTGAAACCAACGAATCGAACAACGTAAAGCATTAACGCAAGATTCTCTCTCTGGGAGTTGAATGACAGATTTTTTTATTAGTGGATGACAGATTTTTTTATTAGTGGATTTCTGCACCATTGAATCGCCGTACAACAAACAAAAATGGGTCAAGAGCTTATGATTCAGGGTCGCCTAGAATTGTGCAGCAGAGGTGTCGGGAACGTAGTGAAAATGCTCACAAAGGAATAACACAAGAAGATAAGCCAAGAATCCGAACTCATACATACTAGGGAGCCTATTTATATACACAGGAGAATTTTTTGCAATGTAACAGTTAACATGCACCCTGCTTGATATTGTATATGTCATCATTTGAGGCAATACTTGGATCGGAGATTGTCAAGAATCTCGGCGTACTCGATCGGTGTTGCTTCATTGCTAAACACCGTATCCCACAACTGAAGCAGCTCTGCTCAAAACAGTTGAGTTGATATGCTGTTAGTCACACAACTTGTGCAGGTAAAGTTGAGTGGCATTGCCGCCAAGAGCTTATTAGAGAAGTCCATGATATGGAATCACGTGAAGTTAAAAAGTCAACGTACCAGCCTTGTCTGCGGTGGAAAGACACATCAGAAGGATGTTAAATCTCGGGACTTTGGTCAGGTTCTGTAGATATTTGACTGCCAAATCCATATCGTCACTGCCAATGGTTTATACAAGGAACCATGAGGGATCAGAGGCATACCAACGGTTTATACAAGGAACCATGAAGGATCAGAGGCATAGTGATAATTAAGATAAATGATCTGAAATTGAAAATTGGAGAAGCTCTTACGTAAAAAATGCGGCAGTACATTTAATGATGTCCAGAAGCATAGGAGCAGACAATGAATTCTTGAAGATTTGCGGCAGCGCACTGGGAGATGTAACCTATCGGTTAAGAAGAGAAGAAAAAAAGAAAGACCCACGTTAACCTACATATACAGAATTCTTGCATAAACAGCTAAAGAACAATTGGCCCGTAGAAACTTGCAGGAGCCTCAGCAAAATCACGTGACTTCAGCTTGTATATCCAAATAAACATAATGGCACAATGATTCTCGGGTTGACATCTGCGTTCTTCCAGGCTTGACTGAATAAGGAAATATGCTATGTCGACTTTCAATCACGTGAAACACTTTTCTCAACTAGCTTCTAGGTCTATGGAGAATTTATAAATGATAATTGACTACTATGGCGTGTTTGGATTATCCAGGCATGAAGTCCATTGCAAAATGCAACCTACCTTCAAAAGTTGAGTCTCCAGATCACGGTCTCCAGAAAAGCCTCGCCAAGAAACCTCGAACTCATATGCTGACTTTGGAGGCTTGACATCTTTTGCAGCATTTGTCATGGCACGAGAAGCAGCACGAGACGCAAGCTCTAGTACAGACGTTTCAAGCTCTTGCTTTCCAGACTTCTGATTTCTCTGGCACCAATCAAATTAGTTACAACAGAGATTAGTTGCAGAAGCAAAGATAGTAATTCCAAGAAGAAGATAAAAACAAGAATCACATGAAGCACCTGTGATGCACGACGACTGTTGACTTCTTGAACTTCAGCTGCTGTTCCAGGTTTGACACTGCTGTTCTCTAGCTCCATCACAGACGCAGATGTTTGTACAGAAAGTTTTCCTTTGTTTTCCTGGAAAATAAGGCATAACTCCTCATTTTTTTCAAATTTGACATGCTAAATAATTTTTCCACTAGGATTTTCTCAAATAGAGAGCTGGTCTCCAAAATCTTGTTACCATGGTCTTGACTGCTTGATTTGTGCCAGAATCAGCTACACGCCCATTCACTTTTGCCTCGGAGATTCCACCTTTCTGTGCTCTTTCAGCCGAGTTTTTCAGTGCAGTGGATGCTTTATTTAGGACATCCTGCAAGATGTGGAATTAACAGAATAACCTTTGGATTAGTGAGAAAGTGGACTAACTCACCCTTCCACGGAGAATAGCCGAAATAAATGAAACCGGAGCATTGCCCCAAACATACATTCTACCCATAATGTAACAGACGAAGAACTGGGGCAAATGCAGCAGATTAACGAGTATGCAGTTTAGTTCCGCAAAAGAATGTCACAATCTCTTTGGTTTTGCATGAAACAACTCACCTTCTGGTACAAAGATTTCAAATCAGCATGCTGCTTCTTGATTTCCTGGTTATCAGGTTCCAGCTTTAAGGCAAACTCAGAATCTGCAATTAAGTACATTCATCACAAGGCACAAGCTCAAAATAAAATAATTAGACCAGTAGAATGCAGCGAACTATGAGAATTGAGTAAGAATTTGGCTTATTACAACACCTTGCACAGCCTCTTTAAGTTTTCCTAGTTCCTTCCTAGCTGTCGCTCGTCTTGAATATGCTTTGATGTAGCGATCATCTAGATTCAAGGCCTCTGTACAGTCCTCTTCGGCCTCCCGGTATCTATTGGGAAGAAAGACCAGAAAACAGCTCAACTGTAAGTAACTGGTTCGTCCAGAGAGCATCGACGTGATGGAAAGCTGGTAAGCATGGAGGAAAAGAATCTCCTACGAAACTTGCCTCTTGATTTTGAGATAAGCCATAGCCCTATTTGCATAGGCTACAGCTGTTGGTGACAGTGCTATGCTCCTTGAGTAGCAATCGATAGCTTCGTTGAATTTCTTCAGTTTGAAATATTCATTACCCTGTAAATGAACCCCATTTAAGCCATCATTCTCAGTAGCCAATAGCTTATTCCAGACAGAATAACGTTCAATTCCAACCAGTTCTTTCTCTGAAGTGGCATCCACGGTGCTACCATCATCATCGACATTCATGAAGCTGCTTGATGTACCGGGGATTCCATTGACGTTTTTTGAATATGGTCTAGAGCTGCTTTCAGTAGAACCAGCTGAAGCCACTCTCGCTGTAGAGAAGCTATCCTCCCGTATGTTCTGGCAACAATGGAAAAATGCCCATCCAACGAGATAAATGGCACGGCATCGCATAGTTCTAAATGGAATATGCGCATATCAGCAGACCCAGAAAACTGCCATGACTGACAGTAGAACCAACCCGACTTTCCACGTCAGCAAACGAATTCTCTGATTCAGATAACCTCGGACAGGACATCTACTCTTAAAGGAAGGGTTAAAAATAACCCTAAAGACCGAAACTTGTCCCCAACCCACTCAAAAGAAATGTCTTTTTAGCACAATCCCAAGAGAGAACAGAAAAGCACAAAGACGAAGAAGAAGAAGTACCTGAGGAGGAGGAGGAGAAGCAAGAGGCTTCTTGTGCTTCAACTTCTTCTTGTCCGAAAGTTCCCATTCCTGCAAGTCATTTAGAAACCCCTGGAAATCCTGTCAAACCAAATTTTTTAATATTAAAAAAACAAAAAACAAAAAATTCCCTAACTCAATCTCTCTGTTTCAAAAGAAAAGAAGAAAGAAGAGGTGGTGGGGGTTACCAGAGGAGTGCGATCACGTTCGTGCTTCCCTGGAACCCTACTCGCCATCTTCGGACACGACACCCGCACAAAATTGGACAGAGACAGAGACAGAGACAGAGACGGTGAAAGGATGGATGGATGCTTCTCGAAACAGGAAAGACTAAAGAGAGGGAATGGAATGGGAAAGGAAGGAAGAAGGGGTCCCCGACTTGTTTTCCTATTGGGCTTTATATATATATATATATAGCCTCAGTCAGTCGGGGGGCTTTTAAACAAAGGTCAGATTACATTTTCCAGGATAACACTTCCTCCTCCTTTTAAGTTTTTTCCCCTTGAATAGTTTGTTAGTAAGTTTCTCTTTCCTCCCACTTTCTTCCCAAATTAAATTAGAGATAATTATTTATTTTATTTTTTTGGTTTATATATCTGATATTCAGAGACTAACTAATCCTGGTTAGAGCAATATCCTCAACGTTCTTAAGAATTCGAGGCATCTTGATTAAGCTATTCTAGCCAAACAGATGGTAGAGAGAATTGTTTATTGAATTTAGGAGAGAATTGTTTATTCGAGGCAAAAACTGGAAGATAATTCTTGGGATTATTGTGATTACGAGTGTTCTAGTTTGTAATTGTAATCCCGCATTTTATTTCTGGAGGCCACTTCACTTCTATAATGTTCCAACAATATTGTGTATTTCTGTTTACTTGCAAACCTTAGTTACCAATGTAGCGACCAAAGAGGCAAGCCCCCTGTCCAATCCAAGTCTGCTTGTTCATTACAAATGGAACAGCTTATTATGTTCCGTTTCCCAGGATCACTCACTCCCCTATATAATCTATAGCTCAAATCATCATCTACACAATATAATGATTGAATCTGCGCCAACGTGGTGGTGGCAAGTGCCCGTCTCAGCTGGCTTTGACCGCGTGCACTTGTTCATGCAATGCCTTGTAACACCGGAGGCTGCAAAGTGGGAGGTTGGACTTGGAATCCCGGTACTTGTACGGGTTGCAACACGACGGGCCAGCGCATTTCTCACGGGGAGGTGGGTAACTGGAAAGCCAGTCCAAAACCGGATAATTAGAAAAGAGCTGCTGAAAGATATGCTGGGAAAAAATTCAAGGAGCAAGTGCTCCTCATAAGCGCCTGCGCTAAGCTCAAAACTACTTAAACCAGCTTATCCCCCTTCATCTGTAGAGAGATCCGCCAAGTACTTGTGACTAGTCGAACTTTGATAGAGAACATACTCTTAGAGGTTTCATCAAAGCGAGAGATCTTACGGAAAATTAGCATTTGCAAGAAGAAAATAAGACTGTACCTGCAGGGCTTGGGGTCAAATATACTAGGCAAGCCAAGTTCAAAGGGAAATGTCACGATTGTGCCTGAAGGACCAAAAATCCATCTCACACGATCTTGGTCTATAATCATAGCATTTGCGGCCTTCTCCTGCAAAGAACCCAACCCACATAAAAACCATCAGAACAAGATTTTGTAACAAAAGTTACAAAACTGACAACAGAAACAAAACAGGCGAATTTTGATTATCTCCTACCTGTTGCAGCTCTTCTTGCTTCTTCTTCAGTTTAACTTCTCTTTTCTTCCTAGTGGAATCCTGCCCCAGTATCTTTCTGATTGCCTCAGCCTAAAGAGTTTTTTATATCAATACTTTATTAGACTATATCCCAGAAAAAAGTATACCAGCAAGAAGGAAAAAAAAAACTGGAGGAGCACTGCATGATACAGAAAACAGAGGTGCAAAAAGAATAAACAGGCAAACCTCAGATTCCCTATTTGCCTTTTCCACTTGCATTCGACGTCTTTGAAGTGCTTCGGCTCTCTTTAGTTGCTGCTCCATTTCGGTGAGCTTCTCTTTTTGTTCTGAAACCAAAAAACAGTTGGATAAAATAATTACTTGAAGGACTTCAACCAAGCAAAACTCCAAGACAGAAATAGCAATCTTCACCCACTTCTGGGAGGAGCCGGAGGTAAGCCACTAGGGAACTCAATTATGCTAGCACCATAAGTAGAGGAAGCATCTCTTCCACGTTGACGTGTAGTGACTGTGGTCTCCTTCTTGGATGGTTCCAGTATATCAGCCAGCTCCTTCTTTAATTTCTTCTTCTTAGTTGCAGGCTCACCATCTGAACCTGTTTCCTCCTCTTCAACATAGTCAACATCTTCAGACTTTTCAGCCAAATTAGATTTCTTAGCCTCTTTCTCAGATGTCACATGGTTCCCATCACTGGTACCATATAAGCCATCCACATTTCGTTTTAGAACTTTTGAAATTTTTTTATGCTTCCTGCTTCCTCCTTCGTCCTCAAAATCCACAACATAATCAACTATGGCCTTAGATCTTTTAACTTTCTCAAGGTACCTAATCTCATCATCATCTTCACCAACATCGTCAAGAACTCCATCCAAAGTGCGTTTCTTTGGGACCCTCCTGCTCTTACGAACTGGTTCAGACACGTCCGTCTGCTTCCCAGATATACTATCGTCGGGCATCCTACTCCTAGATTTCTCAACTTTCCCGAAGCTTGGACCACCATCAGATATATTCGTCCATGGAGCCCCACTCAAGTCCTTATATGACGTGTAGGAGAAATTCTCATCCTGGAACAAAAAATCCGATAGTGACTCTTAAACAATTTTGTTCAAGCAAAGTACCAAATCCTAAGACAATCAAGAAATCTCACAAAAAGAGTAGCTTTGCTTTACTCCAACCAACCAAAAAGCTTGTTGTATAGAAATTAATGTGATGCAGATGGCCATGCCAAATCATTTGCAAGGCACATTAATAAACCTCTAGTAGTGAAATCGAATACGTCAAAAACTATTTGGATGCAACAATCAGATACTGATTCAAAAAGGTCAGAGCTTAACAAATGCTAAATGGTAGTTACCTCTACTGACTTTTGCCTGGAACCTGGGTAGTGAGAAGATTTGGTAGACGTAGACCCAACAGCAGATGCACCGTCAGAAGCAGTCTTTGCATTAATAGTACGTGTGATTCCACCCACCTTAAGCTTAACTTTTTTCACTTTATTCTCATTTTCCCCTACTCCTGAAACAACTCCTAAATTGCTGAAACTGTTGGTGCTCTTCCAATTGGCAGGAGAGAGGACACCTTCACTGCACCTTTTTGAATCGTCTCCCCTGAGTCTCATATCATTACTTCCCCGATATGAGCCATTGTTAGAAGCCTCGTCAGATTCTCCGAATCCTCCATTAAGATTCTGGGGCATAAACAGAAGGAGGAATCTTAGAAGAGTAACCCATGGATGAGCAGAAAACAGAAGAGGGTTGAGCCAATAAAAGATCAGCCAGTTGTTAATGTTTTGCTTACCGTGTCCGAAGGTGGTGTAGATGACAGGGATGAAATATTATCGAGATTTTCAAGGGGTAGCTGTGACTCATTCCTAGGTCGACGAGCAGTATTCCTCCTCTTCCGCACACCACTGTTTGCATCACTAAAACCAAAGCTTTCCATGCTTCCCGATTGTGCGGAGGCCTTCTCGACTATATAATTCAAACAAGAAAACCTGTGCCATGTGAAATAACTTAAGTGAGCAGAGCTATCACAGCACCAAAAACACAAAAAGGGGAGATATACAATTCGGTTTGCCTCCGTGTAATTTTAACAGAAATAGTAAGCATCCACCAATTCAATCCAGTGACATGGTAAGTGGCGATCAACAAGAAGAAAGAAAAATGAAGTCTAAAATCTACAGCCAAATCCCAACAAGGGGCCGGGTTAATTCAAACTAGACGATTCACCTATCTAACACTGACCAAGAAACCGATTTAAAAGCAGACATCAATCAACAGCACCAAACTGAACTCCCACCTCGTGAAGACAAATGAAAACCCAACAACGAAAAGTAGGATTTTTAATTTAAAAAAAAACCCCTCCCCCCAAGAACAAAAGGGTTCGTTCACCTTTGTGAGAGGGGGGCCTCCAATCCCTAGACAGCCACCCACAAAGACCCAACAAGAAAAGAAGGAATCTTTAACAGGATGGAGGTGAGAGGGGAACTGGGTCGGGTTTATTAGCCAGGTGGCGGCGCCTGATTGGTGAGGGGTAGGGCAAGTGATGGCAATGGCGGTGGTGGTGGTGGATGATGCATCCAAAGATGTGGACTTGGATGAATCAAAAAATATCATCTGTGTTGCTTTGTTACTGTTTGTTACCCCTAGTTACTTACTTGAGTTGAGTTGAGTTGGGTCCCGGTCACCTATTACTTTTCCACCCTAGCTTTTCTCCCTCCCCCTCCCCCTCCCCCTCTGGTTGGTTTGTTTCTGGTTGGTGTTTGGGGGCGGCTGGCTCTCCTCGTCTTCCCTTCCCACCTAGCAGCCTGATGCTGCCTGCCTGTCGAGGAAAACGGTCGTTTGCGTCTGGAAGTTGTCGCTTGCGTTTTGGATTGCCGTCCGGATGATTGATTGGACCAGATGAGACCATGGCCCATAACTGTTATATAAACAGGCCCATCCGTCACTTCGGATATTAGTCCATCTCCCCCCGACTCAAATTCACGACATCTTTTAAAGCTCCTTCACATAGACGCAAGGCAAAATCCATGCAAAATAATAAACTGATCTACCATATTTTCAAAATAATAAACTCGAAATCAGCTTCGGGAGAATTGAGGAGTTTTTTTTTTGTCAAAATTTTGATGAGTGTCTTGATATATAGAGATAGCAGCAGATAGAAAGAAAAAAATTGGTAACGAAACAAGAAAATAAGATAAAATATGTCAGATAGTTATACTGTGGATGTACTAGGGAATGTCGAGGTAGAATCATTGTATAGGCGACTAACTGGCTAAAAAAATAAAAACAAATAATCCAAACTAGTTAAGCCTCAAGACAAATCTAAAAAAAATAAAAACTATCATAAAGAGTGTGTTTATTGTCTACTCGTGTCACCAACCCCACCCTCTTTTTATTATTCTTTTCAAAAACTCGTATATATGAATTACGAATGAATCTAGTCTTATATGGATTGAATTGGACCAGTAAACATAGTTTAACCGACAATAACTTAAATCATAAAGATACTCCGACTAGGATGCAAATTTTCTAAACATAAACAGCTTTTAAGCAACACTTTCAAGAAAGAAAGATTAAATATTTCTCAAAAAAGAGAAAGAAATATCAAATAATTAAGCAATTAATAGAACTAAAAAAAAGAAGATAAAAAGTATAAATAGGTCGGGAGAGGTGGATGACGCCAGACGTGATTCGCCATGTGGGAGGACGACCGACCTCGACCAGTGTGTTCTTGTCTGCAAAGTGACGGAGAAATGACAAGTGATGGGCTCTCTCTTTTCAATTTTTCAATCACCTTAATATAATATAATATATATATCTCAATCAACAGTAGTTTTTTTTTTGGTGGGATCAATCAACAGTAGATAGCTAGCTGTCTTGTCTCGCTATCTCTTTCTATCTCTTCAGCTTTTATTTACATTAAGACTGTATCGCGCGAGAATCGCGGGTGTTCCTCCTCTGTTCCAATCCAGGTTCGTTGCTGTTCTTATTTTTCTACGGTCCACGTTACGTCAGAATTCCTTCCTTGCAGGTTCTTCCAAAAAAAAAATTTCCTTTCCTTTTCTCTTTTTGGTGAAAAATATTATATTTGAGGGAAAATATTTGGTTGGATTTGATTGAATTATATGTATATGAGAAAATTTCCTTCGTTGCCCTGATTGGACCCCACCCAATCTCCTTCTTTATCAAATAAATAATTAATTTTTATTTCAACTACATATATTTAGGTTAGTTAATTTGATGTGGAATTAGGTTGTTTGTTCTGTGTTGTGGGGAAGAGCTTCTGATTTTCGTTTACGACCATGTGCCCTTTGATAATTGTATGTGCCCTTTGTTAATCTAATAATTATGATATATTGTAATTACTTGACGTAAGATTATATTCTAATGTCGTGAATATATTTTTTTGTTAATTTCATGAAGTACATAAGCATTTTGCCCCCGTAGTATAAACTTTCTGGATCTGTCCCACAGAGTGGGATAAATTGAGAAGTGGCCGGGTTGTTAATTGGTCAAGAGATGGACCAAATGAAGGACTTGAGAGAGACACCTCCTGAAAAATGCGAGAAGAGTTGCTCCAAATAAAATCCAACAATCATCGACTCAACACGAGAGAGCTAGACAAATTGAGAAGTTGCCTAGTTGTTAATTGGTAAAGATGTGGACCTAATGAGGACTAGTGAGGAACCAAGTAGTCCCAGGCTCCTGAAGCGGAGTGCAGAACAAAAACGATCGAGTCTTAGATTTACAAGGAAAACTATGACACGGAAACATTTCCCATGCAGGCTTTGGTAGTTATATTCGTCCCATGTTACTACTGGTTCCAGGCCCTCCAAGAGTGAGGACAACCCCTTGCAGATCGCTTCTCGGGTTGTTGGAGGACTCTCTGGTCGGGTTTCTCGTTGCCGGGTACCGCCTAGCCAGGCGGGAATGCCTCAAGTTCTGGCCAGATTCAGGCTTAATGAACGGGATGGATGGTTCGTGAGATAGCTTCAAGGGCCCCATGATGTGGTTGGAGGTTGGAGATGCCTGAAGGCTGGTGGTTTGGGGTGCAGGAGATGAAGGATTGAGGCCCAAGAGTGGTGCTCGGGAGACAACCTCGTGTACCTGAATGGAAAACAACCGATGTCACTTCCACATTTCGAGTTAGCTACCGGGAGCGAAGATCAACGTTGGCAAGAACTTACGGGTGCAAACAAGACCCCTCTGTATAATCTTCCATTAACAGTTGCAGTCATCAGAAGGCCCGAATCAAATGCCCCGTCCACTCTGCCACGCACCTCGGCACCCATCTAGCGTGGCAAACACACAGATGAGAAGATTTATTTAATCACAAACGCATATGATGAGGTTCTGTGGTAAGGAGGAACCACAACACAATGAAGCTTACCATATTGTGTATTGTACCCCTTTGTACCGGTTTTTGCTCGATCGCGGGAAAAGGTATTCTTTGCCTGGCGGCATGAACTAGCTGCACATAGTTCTCTGGCTTTTGACGTTCAAAGCAAGGTTGGTTATAACTTTGATTTCTTTGGAACACATTGGCTGCTTCCCTGTCTATGCCTGAGCCATCATTCAGCTGGCAATTTCTGGTAGCTTGATTCTGCACGAAAAGGTTACCTTCGGAAGGTGTACAAGAGACGGTGACGTTCTTTAATGGGGTTTGCTCTTGATCAGATTGTGATGGAGATGAATGTTGAGAAAGTGAGAGGGAATGTTCTTCTTGCTCCGAGTCTGCATCGTTTAGCTTTGGATTCATGGTTCTCTTCCTCTTGGGATGTGGAGCATCTGCAGGAAACCATCCAAGTTAACAAAGACCGAAAGGATCAAACGGGATGGTGGAAATAAGGATTCGGATTCGTAACTAGGCCTACCAGAACTAAGCCAGAAAGGCCTTTTCTGTTCCAACACTTGCTCATGAACTTCCTTTTGGACAATTTCATTATCCCCCGATACAGTAGTCCTAAGCTGTAGATGGGCAATTTATCTAAGCTCAGACAAGAACAAAAGCGGTAGATATGGAAAATGAAATCGAACTTTAAACCTCTATACTGATTTCATTACCGAATTATTCTCAAGTCCTCTGGACATCTTCCGTCTTTCTTGGTTCCAACGAGTTCCAAAAATCTTGCACGTTGAAATGTTGTAAAGGCCATTGGGATGCTCGGCCCCAAGTTGCAAGACCAACAACTCATTCAGAGGACGCTCATCATCTCCGCATCTGCATAAGGCATGACGAGAGAGACCATAATGAGAAAACACTGACATGACAAAGTCGAAGTGAAAGATGTTATGGGTCGGTACCCTCCATAGATGACAATATCTGAATCTGCCACCACGGCAGTGTGCGAAAATCGGCCTCTAGGCTGCTGCCCGCAAGTGTCAAGCTTTGTCCAAACACAGTTTACCACATCAAGGACCCAAATATCATCATAATAATTCTTGTCACCCACTCCACCAATGACATAGACCTGCACCATCACTCATTGCCTAAGAAATAAGAACCAAAAGAAGCAAAGGGGAATTCCATCTTACATTATTCAAAGACTTACCATTGTCCCCAAATTGACAGCAGCATGTCCCGCTCGTACACCGGGCAGAGGTCCTCGAACACCAAGCTGCAAGAAGCCCCGAACCCTTTAGCATCATAAGACCCGTCTTCAACCATAGACAATGATCATATTCGAGAAAGGAAAACTATGTACCTTACTCCAGGTTAACGTAGACATATCAAAAACGTCTACACCTCCATTGTATCGGTCACCACAATCACCACCATACACAAACAATTTGCTACCGATTTCAATAGCACTGTGGCTGTCCCTGGCAACAGGTTTGTCCCCCTTCACCTCCGGAGAGCTCCATTTCATAGCCTTGATGTCAAGAACATGCAAATCACTCAGGTAATTCCCCTGTCCTTCCCCGCTACCACCGAATATCACCAACTTGTCATCACCAACTAGAGTAGCCGTGTGACTCTCCCGGGGAGAGGGAGGGGCCCCTCCGCATTCAGGGCTAGTCCACGCCTTGGTGACGAGATCCAGCACGTGAAAATCATTCACCTTCTTGGAGCCATTGGTACCCCCAAAGACCATCATCCGTCGCCCCACCAAAACAGCAGTGTGGCTGTCTCTTGGCCCCGGGCCCTGACCGGTAGTCGCGAGGGTGTTCCAAGCCATTGTTTCCAGATTTAGCACGAGCACGTCGCTGAAATGCAGACCTCCGCAGCACCCCTGCAAAACATAGTAACAAGCAACCATGGTAAGCAAGGACTTATAAGAAGGTCTTGGGTTCGAGCCTTACGAATGTAAAATACACCGTTGGGAGAGCCGCCTCCTAAATAAACGCAACAATAGAGTGCTAGTGCTCGACTCTGAACATAGAAATTTCACCCAAAAAAAGACCAAAATTCTCATTGCTGGCCTCCTAGTTACAACAGTTACGCATCAGAAAACAACATTCCCAAAATATAGGAGCCGGTTAGTCTCCCTGTCTGGTTGAACATGGACGAACATGATCAGTACAAAGCTCCGGAATTAGTAATCACACACAAGGAAACGCATCTTGGAAAGCAGATGTCCCCCTTTGCCAAATATACCACAGGCACTATCCGCTGTCATATTCATGAACAACAACCAGTCCAAAGACTAGTAATAGTGTCTGTTTCGTTGGCAAAGTTTGAACTCGGAGTTTATGATCAAAAGGTATCCAAAGTCTAACTAAATAGATACTTACCCCGAAGATATAAACATTGGGGTGGGAGTAACAGGCAGAGTGACCCCATCTCTCGGAAGGGTTGAAACCCGCCGCCACCTTAGGATAAAGCCACATGGCCGCCTTCTTCTTGTAATTCCCACTAATAAGTTGATCACCACCACCACCTCCTCCCAGAGACCCCATTTGCGTGCCTATCTAATGAAAGTTAGAGCAGACCAAAGAGAGGGAGGGTCAGCAAGACAGAGATGGATGTTAATGTATTACAACTTACAAGTAGTGGTAATGGAATGGTGGTGGTGTTGGTACATTACACGAGCAAGTTAAAGCGAGGGAGGGAGACCAAGGGTGGATGTATCAGCCATCAGTATCAAAGACATGAAAAGATGGGCGCTGGCTTTCACTCCTCAATCACATCAATGCCACCTCCAACTACTTGCGTCTCGTTTACAACTCTACTTTGTCCCAACGTAATTAATCCGTACTAGTTTAAACAGCTCTCGAGTTCAAATATCTAATTTTTTTTAATGTTGAAATTTTAGCATTTTTTTAATACATAATATGTATACTACATACTGTTTACTTCTTGTAATAAGATTATTCGTAGTCACTGTAGATATAGTATCCAATCAATAATACGGTCAATGGAAGTGCATGTAATTTGGATAAGGTCTCGTGTTACATCCATATCAACTATATTGGCATCCGGTCCATCACTAAAAAGAAACGTTAAGATTCCACACACACAAAAACGTTAAGAAATTAATAGCAACATCGTGACTAAGTCATCAGATATGTTAGAAAAAAGAAAAAAAAAATACTATGGTAGAGAGAGGACTTAATATATATATATATATATATCCGAGCTTGAAACTTAATATTCGATAGAGATCTTTAATTACTAAGATGATAACAGGTATGTTTTTCGTGCTAATTAATCTGCTTGGAAACGGTGATCAATATGAACACAACTTTTAATGCTAGTGTAGCAAAATGACTAAGTTTTGTAGGTAGACTGGCCCAAAAAATGACCAACGTGTTCTACTAATGTCACATATTCGACGAGTTAAAAAACTCAGATGTAAGTAATTTTTACAAATTTATATTTAAGAATTTTACTTATTTAAAAATATTTTAGAAAAAGATTATTTGTTGACCTTGTTAGTATGTCTATTTTGTAGGTGTTTAGATGCAGCATATTTTCGATATCATTGCTAAGTTGCCGCAAGTATGTTATCGGAATCAAGCTTTGTAGTTGGCACGAGTCTCGTTGATAAGTTTTCTTCACGTGGAGTGGCATTATCCCTACCGGGTGTTACGACAATTTGTGATCGGCAGAACCTGAGAATGATGAGGGGACACATAGTAGTTCAGACCGTCGTTGCCAAACTGACCATGATTGACAGAAATTTTATAGCAGCCATGTGGCGGTGTGGCAGGATCGATTACGCTATGTCTTTCCAGGAGTAACTACACCGCTGCATATTCATTATCATGATGGTTATATGGATTGGTTCCGGAGGATTGCCCGACGTTTTATTAGACTATCCACAACAGCAATCCACCCAATCCAGTTCACGGAATAAATAATTAATTTCTCTCTCATTCATACCCAATCTAACCCAATCCAATCCAAATACATATTTTCCTACCCACAGCAGCAACCCAATTCACAGAATAAATAAATAATTTTTCTCTCATTCACATATTATACACTATCATTTTTTGTTTATATATAAATTATAATAAATATACGATAATGATTATTCACAATAAAATAATAAAATTAAGATTACTAAATGACTACAAAATTAGATAAAAATTAAGATTCCTCCATTTCATTCATATATTATCTACTGTTATTTTTTATTTATATATAAATTACGCATACGATTTTTAGTTTGGGAACCACAACTTCTTATTCAAGAGTCTGATTGAGTTGATTCAAGTTGTTTTGTGAAGGTGGGACATATATCTACAACTTTTTAGTTCACGACTTCTCCAAATTCGGAGTGTAAGAATGTAAAAAATAGGTTTGAAGTTAATAGTCGAACGAGTTACGAGTACGAGTTTTGATTTGGGAGCCACAACTTCTTATTCCGGAGCCCGATTGAGTTGATTCAAGTTGCTTTGTGAAGGTAGGATATATATCTACAACTTTTTTGTTATGACTTCTCTAAATTCAAAGTGTAAGAATGTTAAAAATATATTTGAAATCAATAGTCGAGCGAGTTACGAGTACATATTTCAATTTGGGAGCCACAACTTCTTATTCCGAAGTCCGATTGAGTTGATTCAACTTGCTTTGTGAAGATGGGATATATATCTACAATTTTTTAATTTATGACTTCTCCAAATTCGAAGTATAAAAATGTCAAATATATATTTGAAGTCAATAGTCGAGCGAGTTATTTTTATTATATATTTTTTAGTTTTGCTAAAGATAAGGTCAGTTTAGATAACCACGAAAATCTTATCCAAACATATATTTTTTTAACGAATAATATTATGCCAATTGGAACTAAATAGATAAATAAGTAGAGAGAAAAAAAAAGAAGATCGCTAGCAGGGATCGGGCGACGAGCATCTCTCGGCCGCTCGCCCCTTTTTTCCTTTTAATTGTTTTTTAATAATTAAATAACCACCCGCGCAAGTAGCAGCTTGCTACTGCAGGTGGTCTTACCCCTTCCGGCGCAAGGTTGTCCATGACTGTAAGTATTGTAAAATATTATGTGCTTTACATATTAACTTAAATATCTAATAATTTATAAAAATTGCAATGGTATAATATTATTTTGCAGGCTGATATTGTTAAGCGTATACGCCACACATCTGACAATCATTATGTTCGACAGTTGTCTGAGGTGGCACTGGGATGTGCTGGGGAGAGGAGACGATATCTTGATTTGTCGGACTCCCAACCAACTATGAAACAGGCTCAGACACCATCATATGATATTTGATAGGAAGAGAGGCGAGCCCGAAATAAAGGCGGTTAGACCAGCAGGAGGACACCGTTGCCTGTGATTGAGATGATGCATCATTTAGGTGTGAGACATATGGAATGGGCACATTATCAATCCATCGTAGAGATCTGATCATTGTGTGAACCATATTTTTAACATCTCCATCATTGTCAATAGACATTTGATGAATTTTTTCTCTCTCAATAAATAGCAGCCTACAAACCTCTTCACCAGGACCAATAGTCTTTTCATATATTTTTCTCAATAACACTTAGGAGAAATCTTCATAAACCTTGAACTTTTTTTCTCATCCACCGATGTAATAAAAATCAATTTCACTGTTGTAGTGCATTTCTCAAACATATTTCAAAGTTATTCGTACAGTCCGAAAAACTATTTTTTACACTATAACAAAAAAAATTGGCACATAACTAAAGTGGCTTAATCCATAAGTTCACAAAATAAAGTTGTAGAAGTTGATCTATTGAAACTAAATTGATGACAAAGTTTTCATAATAAAAAATAGAGAAAATTACCCTATAGTCTCTTACCTTTGGTCACCCTCCCTTTAGGGTCCCTGACTTTTTAGAAAATGATTGTCCCGTCCCTAAGTTTTGATAATAATAGACTCTCGGGTCCCTGGAGCAGAAATATTTCTTTTTCTCTGGCGAACTCCCACTTTAAAAGACTAAAACACCCCTCCCATTTAAAAATAAAAAATTCCCTCCTTCCCCACTTCATCTTCTTCCCCAAACTTTTAATTAAAACTCAAACTCAATGAACAACAAAACTAATTTCTGGGTTGCATTTGAAATCAATTGAAAAAATGGAGAAGGAGCAAAAAAAAACCCAGATCTAGAATCGACCCAACCATCAAAGTAAAAGAAGATACCATCATCACATCCCTCTTCTGCTTCTCTCCTCCATTCTCCTCGCTGCCCGATTATCACCATCAATGCTACCTAGCACAAGGTCGTACCGCCGACGGCGATCAAAAGAGAGCACAAACCCTCCCCGACCCCAAAATCTTCGAAGCCCTAATCTCCGCTATTGAATCCCCATAGGTAATAAACCCAATCACACTGTTGCTGCTGATTTTGTCTAAGAAATCATCATGTTCGAGCACCCGGGGCAATCCCAGAACCCATCATCGTGGACGGGGAGGTATCATGCCCTGGTCAACGCCGACATCGAGTTTCTTGGCGGGCGACCGGTCAGCTACCCTGCCGCGCAGTGCAGGAGCTTAGGGCACCAGGAGGGGAAGATGGTGAGGACGTGAGGCAGGTGTGGACCTGGAGGCGGGCAAGGACTTGAATGGAGGGAGATGGAGAGGTGGAGAAGGAGCTGAGGAGGTACGGCGAGGCCCGAGGAGGAGGTACTGAGAATTAGGATGTTGCCGATTCTAATTTTTGGTGTTCAAAATTTATTTTTTAATTGATGCAATTCAATTAAACGGGTTTAGTGTAGCTACTGAGAATTAGGATGTTGCCGGCCGATTATTTTTTTAAGTTCTTGATTCCAATTATTTCGATTGTGTTTCGAAGCTGAAGTTTCTATATCTAATTGGTTTTGATTTTCATTGAAAAGGTTTGTATTTAGGTTTAGGATTTTTGGTTGAAGGTAGGAAGAAGATGGGTATGGGGAAGAAGAAAAGAGAAATGAGGAGAAATTTTTTATTTTTTAAGTGTAGTTGACTAATTGACTTGTTTGTAGGTATTAAAAATTTACAAATTTTTTTTTAATTTTGAGTTTGATATAAAAATTTTAATATAGTATCCGAACATGTTACTCTCCTGCGAGTTAACTGTTGTTACTTACTCGCATGACTTTGTACGATAAAATGTTTACGAAATCAAAACTTCTAAAATTATCACACTACTAATTAAAAATTATTTATTTAAACTAACTAAAAATCTGATAATCCAACATGTCATTCTATCAACCAGACTCGTGACATTGTTTTCCTTTTTTTCTTAATTGGTATGATTTTGGTATTGATGGAAGTGAGCACTTCTCCTCCCTGTCCAATAAAAAACCCAATTTTCAAGGTGGGTTATTGATGTGCATCTAAAAATGTGTCCTCCCGAGGTGTATTTGGTAGATGTGTGGGCTTTTTGTCTCTTTTTTAATGTATAGTTTCGGGAAGTGGAATCTCTATTCCCATCAAAAGCTTGGAGGTTTTTGGGAGATGGGATAATGCTTTGGCATTAGTTTCTTATTTTTAATTTTAGTTTCGCAGCCAGGTTTAGGCATCTATGTATTATATTACATAAATATTGCCATGGAACTTGTGCTTCAAAATGACATGACAGCTATGTTAGGTCATGCATATGGAGGCCATTCACTTCTACAGTGGTAAATCGCGCGACTACCAATACACAACCTCGTTAAGTCGTTAACTTACCCCTAAAAAAAACCCACGGTAACTTGAATTAATCCACAAGAAATTATTTTAATTTAAGTAAAGTGTATTTACTTCGACTCATTAAAAAATATAATAGTGTATTTACCATCCTTCTATTTTATTAATTTCAACAAAACGTGCATATCTTTCATGTTCTCTGATTTTACTTTATCAAAAGAATATTAAATTTTGAATAACCAATTACGCTACAACCCTTTTCCCTAATCAATTCTATTGTGAATACACATATTTATAGAATACTTCTTCTGAGCACCGAAAAGCATTTTAGTTTTTCTTAAAAGCGACCAAAAACTTTTCATTAAGATAATTTAAAGAGATTCTACGGGAGTGGGCAGCACTAAAGTCGAGGAGGTAGGGGGAGGCACAAAAACATAGTAAGGGGAGAGCTAAATTTAATTATTAATAAATATTGATTGGACAGAACCAACAGATGCCCATTGACGACGGCGTATGTATAGTACCCAGATAATTACACGCCAGAAAATACTATACCTCGATTCACGTGACTACTCGATAGTGAAAAAATAAATTTATTTTTAATAATATTAATTTCCAATTTTATGAATGTTAAAGAAAAAATTTAAACAAAAGAAAGTTGGATCAATTCAACGCCGGGTCATCTATTTTTTGTAAGTGAATTTTATTATAATACAGTAATATTTACATATTCAGAGCTTATGTGTATTAAATCTCTCATTTCACATAGTTGTAATCTCATAAAAATCTCACCAAAATTTAATGAAAAATTATTGATAAGAAAAGAGCATCCAACATTATGCTGCAAAAATTATCTAGTGCTTGCTGTTAAATGAAATAACTAATTAGAGTCGAACTAAATAGCAGGTGAAAATGTTTTCCCATCAATGATGCAAAGTAATTTGTTGGGTGCAACCTTCATAGTTTATATCACCAATAAAAATCATAATTCGCAGATAAGGTGAAGAAAAAGGAGCACGTTTTTAACTGTTAATTGTGACTTAATTAGTCCTAAATACCAAAACCAACACTAGAAATCAGATTGGTAATATACTAATATCTGAAGGCTTTTATTGAAAGACGATTAAACCCTAACTATTTTCGTGCGTTTTTTTGGGGTTATGTGAGCAAATGTAGACAGTCCCAAAACAATTTTGCTTTTGGGGACAATTCAATGCTCAGCTCAGCGTGGCGGGTACGTGCCGTTGACCGGTCCATAACTCGATACCCCGCTGACTCGAACAGGTACGTGCCGTTGAGCTTTGGCATTTTCGGTCTCGATTTTCAGAAACTCCGTCATGGTTCAAAATCAGCTGATTAATTCGAATTAGCTTAGGTATGTAAGAATTGGTGTTATTTGAAAGAAAGGAAATACTCCTCTCACTAGGAACTATCTCTTTTTCTAAATTCCCCAGTGTTCTTCCAAAGATGACAATCTGAGTTGACGTGGCATACTAAGTGTCCTGTCAGCATGAGAAAAAATGCCCGTGTCACTAAAGTGTCAAATCTTAGTCACAAAAATAACAGAATATCAATGTAAAAAAAATGAAAGTACGAGGGACTAAAATGAACTTTTCTCTCGAAAGAATGTAGTATTTCAACGGAAAAGAAAAGAAGGAAGATAAAAAAGAGAAGCTAATTATTTGGTTACTTTACGTATACGGTAGACCCTGTACAGAAGGTACAAGTGAAGTTGTCGGATTCAAGCTAGTGATGTACAAGCTCGGGATGAATAGATACAAAAGGGAAATCCTATCACACTTTAAGACAACTGGTCGTACGATGAATAGATTGGTCGGTCACCGGGAAAAAAAGTGAGTAGAGAGAATATATACCTCCCTCCCCGGCTTCTCTGTTTTCTCCCAAGTAGACACAACGTTTGACAGCGTGACGCATACCTTGTCTATCTCCTCCAAGTCAGAGTAAAGGGCATTTGGAATGTGGTTGGCAATCGGAAAAAGGGGAAAAGATTAGCATTTAGCACAAGACGAAATGAAATGAAATGATTGGGGATCATACCGATGAAGTCTATCTTCATCGGTGGAGTGAAAACTCATTCGGATGGGTGAGGTTAGTAAGAGGTTCGATCCTCGCAATAACACGATATCGACGGCAACATTTCCAAAGGTAAAAAACCGCAAAAATATTCTTCACCCTTACACTCGAAACTAGCGTATGTATGATCCAAGGCTGAGATTTCAATTTATTGGGTATATGACACAAAAGTTAACGGGCCCTCCAGGAAAGGATAACTAAATATAACCCGTCCATTATTAGACCCAAAAGAAAGCCCAATAGCAATTAAAGTGCAAGCGGAGAGACCAAAACCATATAATCTTATCTTGCCACCTTCCAGGAAAGGAAAAAAAAAATAAAATCTTATCTTCTTCTCCACCAACGGTGTATATAATATAACATAACTCCACTCTTGTCTAATTTTAGGGAACCATTTTAGTTGATCAAAATGGTGAAAATATCATCGATATTTTTTCCCCACGAAATGGGTGTATAAAACTTGCAAGAGCATTTGTTTGGTGCACAAGCAAAAAGCTTAAAGAGACATGAACACAACATCACCAGCAACTACCACACCTACTTCCTATCATCCAATTCCTACAAAGGACCAGCTGTCCCAGAAGACAATCCTCAACCTCCTCAACAACCCAGGTGGGCCCACCTTATTACCTCAAGTCCATGCATTGGCGCTGAAGAGTGGCCACTTCAAGGACCACTATGTCTCTGGGACATTGGTGAAGTGCTATGCTCAGAGCAACTTGGGATTGGCCCTCAAGGTCTTTGACTCTATCTCAGCTCCCAATGTCTTTGTTTACAATGTCCTTATTGGGGTGTGCTTGGACAAGGGTGAGCCATGGAAGAGTGTGGAGAGTTATTTCAAGATGGTGGCTTCCTTTGGAAGGCCTAACAAGTACACTTTCCCCAAGTTGCTCAAGGCATGTGGTGCTGTGAAGGGTTGCGAGGAAGGGGTGCAGGTTCACTCCCATGTGGTTAAGTATGGTCTGAGTAGAGATGTTCATGTGAAGAGTTCGGGGATTTTGATGTATGCTAGTTTTGGTGATTTGGATGGGGCTAGGAGGCTGTTGGAGCAGGATGGGGTGTTTGATGCTGTTTGTTTCAATGTGATGCTTGATGGGTACTTGAAGTTTGGGGAGGTGGAAGCAGCTAAGGAGCTGTTTTGGGGAATGGAGGAGAAGAATGTTGGTTCCTGGAATGTGATGATTAGTGGGTTGGCTAGGGGTGGGTTTGTTGGAGAGGCAAGGGAGTTGTTCGATCGGATGGAGGAACGGGATGAGATATCTTGGAGTGCCATGATTGATGCGTATGTTAAGGATGGGAATTACAAGGAGGCTTTGGAGGTTTTCAATTTGATGCAGACAGAGAACCTTAGGCCGAGGGCGTATGTTCTTTCGAGTGTATTGGCCGCTTGTGCTAATTTAGGAGCTCTAGATCATGGGAGATGGATCCATGCCTATGTGGATCGGAGCAGCAATGTGTACGTGGATGCTGTTTTAGGCACCGCCTTGGTCGATATGTACGCCAAGTGCGGGCGGCTAGACCTGGCATGGGATGTTTTTGAGAAGATGAAAGATAAGAGAGTGTTCACTTGGAATGCCATGATCTGTGGGCTGGCAATGAATGGTAGAGCTGAGGATGCAGTTCATCTTTTCTATCAGATGCAGAGGAAGAAGTTTAGGCCGAACGGGATTACTTTTGTTGGTGTGTTGAATGCTTGTTCTCATGCAGGAATGGTGGACAGGGGTCTGAAGCTGTTGGATTCCATGATGAACATGTACGGGATTGAGCCCGGGATGGAGCATTACGGATGTGTGGTTGATCTCCTGGGAAGAGCAGGGCTGTTGAGGAAGGCCGAGGAGTTCATCGATTCGATGCCAGTTCAACCGGGTGCTGCTGTTTATGGTGCACTTTTGGGTGCTTGCAGGATTCGTGGAGATGTAGAAATAGGTGAAAGGGTGGGGAAGATTCTGCTGGATTTGGAGCCCGAAAACAGCGGCCGCTATGCTTTGCTGTATAACATCTATGCCGATGCTAAGAGATGGGATGATGCTACTAATGTGAGGAAGCTGATGAAGGAAAGAGGGGTCAAGACCACTCCTGGAAGCAGCATGATCGAATTGGGAGGAACAGTTCACGAGTTCAAAACGGGGGAAGGATCTCACCCTCAGATCAAGGGTATCTACGCCATGTTGAAGAACATGATTGAAAGAATAGAGATGGAAGGCTATACCCCAAACACGTCTCAGGTTACGTTCGACATCGAAGAGGGAGAGAAGGAAACAGCATTGCAGTACCACAGCGAGAAACTCGCAATGGCCTTTGGACTGATCAACACCAAGGAGGGAACTAGTCTTCGCGTAGTGAAGAATTTGAGGATGTGCAACGACTGCCATGCTGCTACTAAGCTCATATCTCGAGTGTATGGTAGAGAGATTACTGTGAGAGATCGAGTTCGGTACCACCATTTCCGAAATGGAGAGTGCTCCTGCAAGGACTTCTGGTAATGATCAGAAGTGTCGAGCCAACGAAAGTGACCAAATGGCCGCATTCGACTCTTGAGTAAGCTGGTCCTGTGGCCATGCTACCCGTTCGCGCCCCTTGACGACTCAACCCAGCCGTGGATTGCCTGGCGAGGAGTCGGTCCCCTGATAGCTTTCTAGCATCAGCTTGAAGATGCATTGCCTGATTGCAACAAGAAGAGTGGTCTTAATCATCATTATATATCTGTTGTCTTCATAGAGTTACCAATATTACTAAATCACTTCGGATTCACAGATTAAATAACCATTGATAATAGAAACATGAGATGAAGATTTGACAACTCCTCTTTAGAGTATACTGGAGGAGGAGGAGGAGGAGGAGGAGGAGGTAGGTTGTCTCTGGATCCAACCATCTTTGTTTATGGAGATATTAATGTCAGCTAGAGAAGCTAATTCTTCAGGTCCTATATCTTTCTCCCATTTCACTCTCCTTGACTTGTCAGCTCCGGGACCCTCGCAATCCGATTCCGAGTACGCGATACATTGTCTACAAATTGTCGGTATGGTTAGAATCTTTGTATCCAATCCGATGATAATTTGAGAGAACGATGGTGGGCCCAGTTCCGACCACAGAACCCGACAGGAACACGAACCCGCTTGTCTCTTGTGGGCTGTCTCGCCCATGGGCCGTTATGGTGCCCGCTGTAGCATTCATGGTGCAACTCTACATATATATTACACGTCCAATTTTTATCAGTTAATTTAAATGTTTGTTGGTTGTGCTTTACGTTAACTCGAATATGTGTTTATGTACCTGGAAAACAGATTGGGCACTGCCCCAGATGAAATCAATGGAGCCGTCGATACAGCAATCCTTGTAGTAGTGACGCCCGGCCATATCCGCGAGAGTGTCCTGGAATCCGGAAAATCGACACCCGTAAAATGCCACTTTATCTCTGTATATTTCAGCCACAGGTGCATGTCCCTCAGGGCCGTACATATTCTGCTCGAAGATACATAACAAGTCAACATTCGACTAACTCAATCGAATCATTCATAAATGTTAGAATTATAACATTGACCTTGAACCATATGCCGGAGGCGACGAAGCTGCCGAACTCGACGAGGAAAGTGGGGGAGGTTCCGTTGGAGTGGATCATGGTTTGTGAGCTGCCTTCTCCGCTTATATAAACGTACGGCTTGTACTTTGGGACTTTGACGTTCTTGCTTGGATCACATATATTCATAATGGGTGTGTTTGGAACCAATAGTTTAGGAGTAGATAGAAGATTAGGAGTAAATTAGAAGTAGATTGTCAATCTAATTGTTTGGTAAAATGAGTAGATTACAATCTACTAGTAGATTAGGAGTAGTTTTGGTTGATTATTTATTTATTTTGTAAGATGTGAATTAATTTTTTAACTAAATGATTGGGATATTTCTTATTTATTTGGCTACTTAAAGATTCTATTTAACGATTCTTTTAACAATTGTTTTAAATTATATTTAACTAATCAAATATAGGATTTTTCACTAACTAACATTTAAAATATTAGAAAAATGTTTACTGTGGCGACACTATAAAATAGTAGTATCTAATATTAGGAAAATAAAAATTATATTTAACTAAAAAATTAATTGATTTTCTTTTTAACATTGAACAATATTTTAATTAAATAGCTGTATAATACAATTTGATCTTAATTTTACAATGTTAACGATATTATATTTATGAAAAATATTTCAAATAAAAAATTTACAAAATTAAAACATCTCTTCATTATATCGTTCATAAATAAAACAAATATTGTCCGAACATTTTCACCAAAATATACTTTAAAAATAAATATATGGATCATATTTTTGGTGATTTATCTCCAACCAAGTGTAAGAAATTATTATATTCAATAAATTAACCTTTTTTATTTATGAAAATATTTATTTTAGAAATATAAATATGTTATTTTACCTAATTACATTTATTTGAAATAAATAAATATATTATTTTATTAAAATTTATTTTGTAAATTAATAAATGATTTTTTAACAATTAATTTAACCAAAAGTATATAATATACTAAGTTGAATTTGCTATCTACTAGTTAATTTTATCAAATACATTATTTAATCAACCAAATGTAAGAAATTAATAAATTCAATAAGTTAGATATTTATTCTTTATCAAATTTATTTATTTAAAATATAAATAAGTAATATTAATTATTACTACTTAAGTTTAAATAAATAATTTTGATTATTAAATTTAATCTTAATTTATAAATTAATAATTAATTTAACCAAAAATATATATTCTACTAAATTAAATCTGTTAGTTAATTTTACCAAACACATTCTTAAATCTGCTATCTGCTACCAATCTGCTATTTGCATTCTGTTATGTGTTATCTGCTCCCAATTTGTTTCGACAAATAGGGTCAATATTCTGAAGATCAAATTTTCATGATGGATTCACAGTACGTTGGAAGATAGTGGGGGAAAATTTGAGTTTTTGTAAACAAATACTTAAAAAAAGTACATCAAAATTTTCGTATTTCATCCCGAAATTGCGAGTTGCATCGTTGAAATTTTACGTTCTCAATTGAAATTTCCCCCCATTTAGTCTATCACCGGCTACTGTTAGTAATTCCTTTTGTTTGTCACGAAGATTCATTATAAAAAAACCCATCAAAATTTGGTTAATTTTATGATGTGATCCATCGCGATCCAAATTTGCTGGTTTTAACGTGTAATTAACGAGTAATTATATGTTAAACTTGATTAATTAATAAACTAATTTATTAATAATAAATTACTTACTTGTTGAAGCAAGAGGTTCACAGGTTCGGGTCGACTATATCTTCGTGCCAGTCGAATTACGATCACGTTATAACAGATTCGTAATTAATTTTTACGAGATTTTCTCTATTAAAAATCTGATCAAAACTCAGAGATTATTCCAAAGTTTTGCCTTTCTATTGAGTAGTTGTTGGGAGAATTTTATTGTGGTTCAGCCGAATTTCCCTTTTTATAGGAAAATTCGGCCAATCTGAACGTGCCACGTGGCACACCACGTGGCTCGCATGGCTGCCACGTGGCACCTCTGGACCGCATGTCCGCCACGTGGGCCGCCAACTCTGGTGGTAACTGTATCAGCGCCACGTCACGCTGACGTGGCACCTGGCGTGACCCTGGGCCGGTCAACGCGAGTTGACCGGCCCATTTTGCCCAACATTTGGGCCTGATGGGCTTGGGCCCAATCAGGCACAATAATAATTGTCTGATTGGGCCTAAAGGTCCAACATCTCCCACTCAATTATTATTGACCTTGATCAACACCTATCAGATTTCTTTAAAGGATTTCGTGCGACTACTATACGTCGAGTGTGTTAAGCCAAATTCAAGAGCACGGACACTCAGGCTACTTGAATAGTAGCATCTCGACAACCTTCTTGTATAATGCATGCTATTACCACAGGACTCATGTCACATTCCATTGTTCACATTAGTGATTTCAAACAATTATATTTGGGTTCACTATTGTACTTTTCAATACAATTGGTGCACCTGAACCACGAAACTCAAAATGTGATGAACAGAGTTTCTTCTCCTTTAACTATATTCTTTTCATAATGATACAGCCTGCTTTTCTGGTCAGCCCTGCCAGGTCGAATCGCTATGCCATAACCTTTTCATGAACTTTCCAAGCTAGCAGCACTGGACCATACTTTCAGAATACGTTTAGGATCTTAAGGGTAGATTTTGGGAATCACAGTTCTTAAAAATTGGTCTCACACCAGGGATTGTAAAATCACTCAATATTTTCATCCCATCCAGTGGTCGATTAGCACACATGATACTGATCACGTATTATGGTGTATATTCCTTTTTAAAGGAACACATGTCATATAATACCATACTAGAGTATCAGCCTTAGCTTAACTCTGGGCTAATACGATAAACAGTATGATAAGTTCTACTTATATCTTATCATATGGATTGTAGAAAATCTAAATGCAGCAACTTATTCCTGCATCCCATAAGGAAACTTGCTCATGAGCAAGACGACATTCCGTTATAGACCATGCACTCATGAATGACCAATAACTGCCTCATCTCATCTAGGAATCAACTTCTTGACTCCCACTGAGGTAAACACCCGTGTGAGTGGGCCACTTATCTGTCAGACATGTTTCATAAATAACTCATATTGCCAAATAAAACTCCTTTATTCCAACTAATTGAATTACAAATGAAACTGTCGTAAACTCAGTGACTTAACATATTTTTTGAACACTTCTCGAGGTAATGATTTAGTCATTGAATCTGCGGCCATATCTTGTGTAGATATGTATTTCATACACAGTTCTTTATATTTTACTAAACTTCTAATAAAGTGAAATTTAATATCTATATGCTTAGCCCTGCTATGGAATCTAAGATCCTTAGCATAGGCTATAGCTGCCTGATTGTCGCAGAATAGACTCACGGGCTCCATTGAGTTGATCTGGGAGAGATGGCTTAAGAATCTCTTCAACCATACTGCTTCTTGTGCAGCATGAGCTGAAGCTACATATTCTGCTTCCATTATTGACACGGATACACATGTTTACTTCTTACTGCTCCATGAGATAGCACCCCCACCCAACAAGAAAACAAATCCAGATGTAGACTTTTTCTTATCCATGTTGCCTCCCCAATCAGCATTAGTGTAGCCATTTAGTATCAGGTCATGCCCTTGATAGCACAAAGAATATTCTGTAGTAGTGTTCAAATATTTCAAAATCTCTTTGACAGCCTTTCAGTGAGCACTGCCTAGATCAGGCTGATATCTGCTTGCTAGCCCAACAGCATAGCAAATATCAGGTCTGCTATACAACATTGCGTACATCAGGCATCCAACTGCGTTGGCATAAGGAATCTTCTTTATGTCCCCACGTTGTTTAGCTATTTTTGGGCACATGTCCTTACACAAATTATGACCTTTAACCAATGGGACGTACTTTGGGTTACTATGATCATATTTGAAATGTTCTACTACTTTGCGAATATATGTCTCTTGTGAAAGAGACACTATCCTTTTCGAACGATTTCTCGAAATCTTAACTTCGAGTATGTAATCCACTTCACCCATGTCTTTCATTTTAAAGTTGGAAGATAACCAATATTTGATTTTGACAAGAAATTTTATGTCATTTCCAGCTAAAAGTATGTCATCAACATACAAAGTGATGATGACAAACTTCTTTCATGATCGCTTAACATACACGCAGTGATCTTCGTCTATCATTATAAAATTATGCGCCATGATCGTATTATGAAAGCGAATATACCACTGTCTAGACGACTGCTTAAGGCCATAAATTAATCTATTCAATTTGCAAATTTTGTGTTCGTAGCCTTTTTGAATATAGCTCTCAGGCTGAATCATGTAGATTTTTTCATCCAATTCTCCATGGAGAAAAGCAGTCTTTACATCCATTTGATATAATTCTAGATTCATGTTAGCAACAATAGCTAAAATGACCCTAATTGATGTAAATCTAACAATAGGTGCAAAAGTCTCCTCATAGTCTATCCCAGCCTGTTGTTTGAACCCTTGGACAACTAAACGCACTTTGTATCTTTCGATACTCCATCTACATTGCGCTTGATTTTGAGAATCTACTTATTTCCAATTGCTCTACATCCCCTAGGTAGTCGACCAGATTCCAAACCTAGTTTTTGATGATGGAAAACATTTCTTCCTCTATTGCATTTATCCATTCAGTTCATTTTGAAGATGACAAAACTCCAGATACATTCTTTGGCTCATCTTCATCCTGCAGGATGGCCAGAAAAATTTTACTTGGACCACCAAATTTTTTTAGTGATACCAAGAACGCATTAGCCTCGCCTTCGATGTCAAATCGTCAGCGTGGTATGCTAGTTCTGCTAGACCTACGGTATTCCCAGTTTTGATAAACATCTCTCATATATTCATCATATCCAAGAATTGTACTCCCACTGGGTGGAAATACCGTACTACTACTGGAATAAGGAATTACCTCCCTTTCAGGACTCAGATCACGACCTTCTAGATCATTTTGAGTTAGAAAATCTTTATCTTCCTCCTCAATTCTCCCACTCGAAAGAAGTGATCCAGATAATTCTGGTTCATCTGTCTCATAAAGGGTAAGGTCATTACTAACCTCCCTCAACGTTGAAAATTCATTCTAAAAAAATATGGCATCGCGTGATTCAAATTCTGTTACATGTTCATCGTCCATTTCACCCACGAATACGTACCCTTTAGATACCTGTGGGTATCTTATAAAGATACTTTTTCTACCTCTCAGTCCTACCGAAAGTACTTGAGGTAGAATGGACATAAGACGCACACCCCCATGGCTTAAAATAGGATAGATCGAACTTTTGATCTGTCCATATTTTATAAGGAGTGGCTGTAACATACTTGGAGGGGACACGGTTTAGAACGTATGTGGCAGTCAGGAGTACATCTCCGTAGAATGATATAGGCAAATTGGCCTCTGCCATCATCGATCTAACCATGTCAAGAAGTGTTCTATTCCTTCTTTCAGCAACCCCATTTTGCTGGGGTGTATAGGGAATGGACAACTGATGTTCAATCTCTTTTTCAATGCATAGAGCTTTGAACTCATAAGAAAGATATTCATGGCCACGATCAGTTCATAAGGCCTTTATCTTTCTGTCCTTCTAATTCTCAACAAAATGCAAGTACGTCATGAAGCAGTTTAAGGCTTCAGACTTGTGAAAAATCAGGTATATCAGACCATATCTAGTATAGTTGTCAATGAAGGTGATGAAGTAATATGCTCCATGTCTTGCCCTCACGTTCATTAGACCACAGATGTCGGAATAGACTAATTGTAGTAGAAATTTGGCTCTAGCCCCAGTACCGAAAGATTTCCTTGTGCTTTTCCCTTCTAGACATGATACGCATCTGGGTAATATAGATTTATCTACATTTTCCAGTAGTCCTGCCTTAGCTAGACGGTTTACACAATCCTGACCGATATGGCCTAGTCTAGAATGCCATAGTTTAATATCATCTTCCGATGAGTTTGAACTAGTGACTAAGAAATTTTTTTCACAAGGATCAATATCTAGAATAAAAAAACTTTTCGATATATATCCATGGCCAAAATAGGCTTCATCCAAATATAATCTAACAATGTAATCCTTAAACGACAATCGGAAACCTAAAGACATTAAGGCCAAAACTGAGATCAGGTTCCTTCGAATGTCTGGAGGAAACAATACGTCATGTAAAAGAAGGGCACGACCACCACGAAGGTGCAATTTACAAGTGCCAAGGCCTTTCACATCTACACACGAGTTGTTACCGATAAAAAATAGTTTTTGCTCCAGCCAGCAATCGCCTGTATTCAACGAACAAACAACGATCTCTAGCTACATGGTCTGTCGCTCCTGAATCAATCACCCACATAGAATGTGACTCAGTTAGAAGGGTACAAGAGGATACGTACAACTTTCTCACACTTGAGTTTAGGTGTAGCTGCTTGGGCATCTTGCAATCTTTTGTAAAATGTCCCTTCTGTTGACAGTTAAAATATTTTACTTTTGAAATGTTAAACCACTTTTTTTTTTAGCCTTGGAGCCATCTAACTTGGTCCTAAGTTTTCATCCTTTGGAGTTTCCTTACACTTACACTTACCCTTCCCTTTACCTTTCTTCTTTTTCCCACCACTCCCTGTTGAACAAGTCAAATGGGCTTCAGGATGGGATTTCATAGCTAAGAGGCGATCTTCCTCCAGCTCAAGGTATTTGGCAACATCATCAAATGTTACCAAATGGTCAGAATGGGTAAGATTCATCTTCATCTTCATCTGTTCCCAACTTGGTGGTAGAGAACGGATGATAGCTTGAATCTGCTATTCGTTGCTAAGTATGTGACCAGCCTCTGCCGGTTCACTGATCATGTTAGACATCATTCTCAAGTATTTCCTCATGGTAACCTCCGGACGCTTCTTAAAGGTGTCAAACCTTATGGTCAAAGCACACAGCTTTGACACTAAAAGCTTTCCGAATTTTTGTTTGAGAGTGTCCCATAACTCTTTCGCGTTGTCATACACACGAAATTATCGGGTGACATCATCCATCATCGAACTTAACAAAATCAACCGGGCAGTAGTATTTTTTTTCTTCCAAATAATATAAGCTTCTATGTCTCACTTATGTTGAGCAGTTGTGCCTTCTTCAGGCTCATCCATTATCAAATGTATGTGCTCCATAACTTCTTGTTCCTCAAGCACATATTGGATTTTCATGCTCCAGTTCTCATAGTTTTTACCGTTGAGTTTTAACTCACGGTTTAACTCAGCTATGATAGATCTAGAAGCAACTGACATCTCTATAGGGAATTTTTAATATGAGAACATATTAGAAATTTGATTTAGCAATATGATTCAATTTACTAAATACTCATAACTTTTAATGATACGAAGTCCTTGATTAACCTCAAAATCGAAGTGGGTCGCGGGCATGCTTTCCCTCACCATTCAAATATTAATTTTAAACTTCAAATGTTTAAAGTTCATCGATAGTAAACTCAAGTGGTAGCAACTAAACAAACATCTTTGTTTAATTACATGCATCACATATGCATTTGTACATTCTGAGTTTATACGCACATGCATAAAAAAAATTCAGACTAGGTCTCAACCTATTGTACAAAATTCCCCCAAAAATAACATATGTATATGGGGACAGTTAAACATAATATGTAATCACATAGGATCAGGTGTCCAGGCGACCCGGTAGGAGAATCCAGATACATATCTGAATCTGGTCCGAGGATGATCCTGTGGAGACCGGGTGCAAGGACGATCCGAAGAAAAGTTCCAAGTTCACCACCGGAACTGGGATCGTATCCATAATCCAGATGACCAGGAGCGGAGGAAAATTATAATAGTACCCCTTAGCGAGATAGCAGTTCAGGACCAAACCACTTCGCAGCTCCAGGACAGGAGGAGGTATCATCTCTCTGAGAAGACCGCTCTCCTCGAGGTAGTGGATCAGACCATAGAGGGCATCTCTATGGGTATTGATCTCGGATTCTGAGAAGACGCACATATCTTCATGGATCTTTAGGGTGACCAGGAGGTCTCAAAACATGGAGGGCCAGTCCTCTCCATAATTATAGCCTCCGGCCCAGATGCAGTCTTGCATCTCCCGGTGAACAGCCTCGATATGCTCAACGATGACATACATGCCATCCTTAGGCACACGCAGCAGTAAACGACGCTTCAGAACCTTTTGTCAAAGTTCTGTTGCACAAAAGTTTAGATACCTCTTTCCAGTAGCCATCGAATCTTGTATCAATTGCAAGACAATTTCGGGTTAATTATCATATTCTCCCAAAATATGATTGAAAAAACTCATTTTTTAATCTTTTGATGATCATACTATGACATACATGTCATCCTTAGGCACACGCAGCAGTAAACGGCGCTTCAGAACTTTTTGTCGAAGTTCTGTTGCACAAAAGTTTAGATACCTCTTTCTAGTAGCCATCGAATCTTGTATCAATTGCAAGTCAATTTCGGGTTAATTATCATATTCTCCCAAAATATGATTGAAAAAACTCATTTTTTAATCTTTTGATGATCATACTGTGGACCAATCCATGTGATATTAGTTAAATTTAACATATCTCAGAACTCGTTCCAAATTTTTTTAATTAAAAATATCGTTATAATTTTAATAAACCTATTAGATTTTAATTGAATAAAAATTAATTTTATCCAATTAAAAGAGAAAATCTAATATTTTTAAGTCTAATAAATCGTAAATCAGGTTGGGTCAAACTAAGAAACCAGGCCAATTCGTCCAATTTTTTTGACCCGAGTATAAATATTTTTGGGAAAAAATTATAAAATTATGATTTTGCCCCTCGCAGATTTTTCCCTTTCTCTTTCTTCTCCCGCGCGACCCGAAGAGCTCCGAAGCTCCGGCCACGACCACGGCACAGAGACGGCGAACTGACGGCCGAGACCGCTCGCAATCGACTCGCCGTGGTCTCGCGAGCTCGTCGGTAGCAGCCTCGCGAGCCGTCGTGCCTCCGTTCTCTGCCGCCGTCGTGCCTCCGTTCTCCGCCGCCGTCGTCTTCTTCTTTCTGCGATTCTCCGGCGTCAACAGCTTCGTTCTTTTGATTCCGTCAACCTCGATCCACGAAAGTGGTATCGAGACGTGCTAGTTTTAACGTGTAATTAACGAGTAATTATATGTTAAACCAGATTAATTAACAAAATAATTTATTAATAATAAATCACTTACTTGTTGAAGGAAGAGGTCCACAGGTTCGGGTCGACTATGTCTTCGTGCCAGTCGAATTACGATCACGTTATAATAGATTCGTAATTAATTTTTACGAGATTTCCTCTATTGAAAATCTGATCAAAACTCAGGGACTATTCCAAAGTTTTATCTTTCTATTGAGTAGTTGTTGGGAGAATTTTATTTTGGTTCAGCCAGATTTCCCTTTTTATAGAGAAATTCGGCCAACCAGAACGCGCGCATGGCTGCCACGTGGCACTTCTGGGATGCATGTCCGCCATGGGGTAGCTTTGCCACGTGGCACTACGTCAACGTGCCACGTGGGCCGCCAACTCTGGTGGCAACTACGTCAGCGCCACGTCATGCTGACGTGGCGCTTGTCGTGGCCCTGGGCTGGTCGACGCGGGTTGACCGGTCCATTCTGCCCAACATTTGAGCCTGATGGGTTTGGGCCCAATCAAGCACAATAATAATTACCTCATTGGGCCTAAATGTCCAACAAAATGGTGCCCGTAATTCCCATATGAAAGTACATTCAGAGATCTTCTAATTTGTATTCTTAAATTTTGACGCTAATTTAAATTAATAATACGTCTGTATTTGTGAAGGGTATAATTTTTTTTAAAATTAATATATAGATGAATTATTTTAGTTAATTAATTTCAGGTTATAAGCGAAGTTTGTAACTTACACATAAACGCCGGCTTTGACGATGATATGGACCCAATTAGGGTTATTAAGAGGGATGGAATCGATGGCTTGCTGTACGGCCGTAACATCGCCATGACCTTTCTGGTCAACGACGATGGTCCTTGAAATAACGCTGGTGATGATGTCGTATGCCTCCAGGCCACCACGCTCTTCTAAATACATTGCCTTTGACGTAGACGAGAGAACCAGCATAACCGTCAATTTCAACAGGAAAATTATTGTTCTCATTTTGCACTATAAATATGATACGATCAATAATTAGAAGTTATATATTGTAAATATATGTGTGGAATTCGATTTGGAGAAATAGCCAATTAAAGTGGGAATCCGGGGTGGGAAAATCTGAAGTTTGATTTTTTTGCCATGTTTAGAGCAAAGTAAATCGCAAACAGATTTGGATATAATCATAAATAATAAACAGTTTAAACTCAATCGCATTTGGTACTGAGAAATTCGTCATAAATAAGATCCGGCCATGTAAAAAAATATCAATTTTGTATCACAAAGGAAAGCAAGCAAACAGTTTAAACTCATCAATCAACTGCCAGCAGAAAAGTCAAACACTTATTTCTCCAACGATTAATTAAAAAGCATTAGGTGGCCTGTCATCCGGTTTATAGCATAGCCAAGTCCAACAGCGTGTTCTCGGCTTGGGTTCGCTTGGTGAGAGTCAAAATAATAGCGAAGGTTTAGTTTGGCTTATATGGTGCAATTACGGTGTGTATTCTCAGAAATCAAAATTTTTTTTATGGCGTGAAATATAATCGGAAGTTTTTCTTACATTCTGTATTCTACTATGTGAGAGAATAACTAATTTAGTCAAATTTTATTTCGGACTTGATGAACAAGAGCTTATTTAATCCATTGATTCACTGAGTTGGTTTTTGGGTAGCTAGGCATACCCTTATCTAATTATTGTATGTAATTACTTGGAAACTTAATATAATCACTTATTAAAAAAAGTACAAACAGCGTGTCTGCGTTAAACTTTGGCTTACTATTTTGGAGTATTTTTTCACATGCCACCAACTAATTCTGCATCATTGCAGTCCTAACTTTTTAATAGGAATAAAATCCTAATCAACCCCTTTCAAAGGAGGAAAAAAAAATCCCAATTGACAAGAGGGTGAGAACACAACTCTTCCAAATTGTACCAACTATTTTAATAATGGAACTTTCAAAATAGGCTAGCTAGATGGTTAAATTTTTCATATCACTATTTCTGCTACTAACAATGTGATAACCTCAAGACGCGCCTTTAGACAAAAACTCGTCGTGCCAAAGTTTGTACGAACTTTAACTTCGCCAACGTGTAATAAAACAAGGGTCATAATGAGCTAGGAGATTAACTAATTCTGATACTAAAGATCTCCGTATCCAACCTAAAATGTTAAGAGAATTAACTCACTACTATTTTAACGTAGTAATCTCGTGAGATATATTAATCATTAAATCATTACCGATTGACGTTTCCATGGTCAGATGTGCGTATCAAAAACTGGAGAGAGCGTAGGAACGCTCGACCAGAACTCGTTGACTACGAGTTGAACAGGTCCATGCAATCAACTTGTCAGAAAATAACAATCATTGGGCGATCAAGTCAACGCAACACCTACATAAAATCAATCCCAGCTTACTCGTGTCACCTACCAATTCAAATTTCTGACATGAATTCTTTTCAGAACACAACCAAAGTCCAACACATGATCAATATGTTCTTGCCTGTTCTGTTCTTGTTATGGCCATTGACGCTACCAGCAACAGCAGCTACCTCGAACTCGAAGGACGGGTGCGCGGACAGATGCGGAAGCGTGAGCGTTCCGTACCCTTTCGGGATTGGATCCTCGACATGTTCCTTGAACAAGAATTTCACCCTAACCTGCGAGAATAGCAGCACGCCGGATGCTCGTCTGTTGCTCGGAAATGTAGCTGTCCAGAACATATCAGCAGACGAAGGCACGATGATCCTAAGCATCGAGCCTGCAAGCAAATGCTCAACTCTCAACCAGTCAACCAATCTATTAGACACAGTAACAGTTTCTCTGCATATATCTCTTCGAGGTCCCTTCACGTTTTCGGACTCTCGGAACAAGCTCACAGGTTTTGGTTGCAATACTCTGGCCATGATGAAGGACGCAGATGGCAAATTCGGGAGCGGGTGCGTTGCGTTATGCAATGAAGCAGTTGACTTCACGGATGGTGGTTCTTGCTCAGGGATTGGTTGCTGCCAGACATCAGTACCGCCCGGTGTCAAGAAGTTGAACATCACTATCCAAAGTGCTTCAAATGACAGCAATCCTTGGAAGTTCAATCCATGCGGGTTCTCATTTCTAGCCGACGAAAGAACATTTCGGGTCTCGGATTTGGCAATAAACGAGACTCGAAATGAGTTCCCCTTCTCGAGTAGTGTGATCGAATGGGTTGCTGCAGAGAAGACATGCGAGGAGGCTCAGCTTGATGCATCCACATATGCCTGTCAGGAAAATTCCGAATGCAACTTCTCTACAAACGGGAACGGATATCGATGCTCATGCAAGGCGGGCTTCGAGGGAAATCCTTATCTTGGAGGATGCCAAGGCAAGCTTCTTTCCAACATTTTCCTGACCCACTCAGTGTTTTGTTTTCACCACATGTTTTACCTGAACTGGTTGCTAACTAGCTTCACAACATGCAGATATCAACGAATGCGATCACCCCGAGCTCTACCCGTGCCACGGCTCCTGCAAGAACACAATGGCTAATTACACATGCAGCTGCCCTGTCGGGATGCGAGGCAACGGTAAAACTGGCTGCCAAGGATTTCGCATCACAACAATAGCTGCAAGTGAGTAACTAAGCTCCCGTGTCTTGTGCTTAGCCTTTTGCTTACACTTACACATCTGATTTGACTACAGTTATTGGAGCATTCATGTTCACCATCATCATTATTCTTCTGGTGGTGATCATGTGCAAGAGGAGGAGGAAAGAGAGGAACTTCCTGGAGAATGGTGGGATGCTGCTAAAGCACCAAAGGGTGAGGATCTTCACCGAAGCAGAGCTAGCTAAAGCTACAAAGAACTACGACGCCAGTCATTTCGTGGGAGAAGGAGGGTTTGGATCTGTGTACAAAGGAGTATTAGCAGATAACGTCCAAGTCGCGGTCAAGAAGCCAAAAGACCCGAACAAGGCTCTGATAAGCCAAGAGTTCCAACACGAAATCGGCATCATCTCACAGGTGAACCACAAGAATGTGGTGAAGCTCCTAGGTTTGTGCTTGGAGACTAAGGTGCCCTTGCTAGTTTATGAGTACATTTCAAATGAAACTATCTACCATCACATACACGACAAGAGATCCCACCAGCTACTGACATGGGAAAATCGCTTGCGGATCGCTTCGGAGACTGCGCTGGCACTCGACTACTTGCATTCCCTGGCCAACCCACCAATCATTCACGGAGATATCAAGTCGATGAACATACTCTTAGACAAGGATTACACGGCCAAAGTATCCGATTTCGGAGCATCGGTACTGATGTCACCAGGCCAGACTGATATTGCCACGAAAATACAGGGAACTCTGGGATACTTGGACCCGGAGTACCTCATGACAGGTATACAAACAGAGAAGAGCGACGTGTACAGCTTCGGTGTAGTTGTCGTCGAGCTATTGACAGGGAAGAAACCAGGAGCAGCGTTTGGGGCGAAGAGCAACATCATAGGCGAGTTCCTGTCCGCGTTGGAAAGCAACAGGATCTCTCAGCTACTGGGCTTCGAAATCACCGATGAAGGAGAGCTAGAGGAGGTTGAGGCTGTGGCCGAGCTTGCAAAAGGGTGCCTCAGCCTCAGCTCTCTGAGAAGACCAACCATGAAAGAGGTTTCAGATGAACTTGCTGGCCTGAGAAAGCTGCATAAAAAGGTGTCGGCCCAGGAAAACATCGAAGAGAGCGAATTGTTACTGGGTTACTCGTACCGGTCATCAGGCACGGGGACTGCCAACCAAACCGAAACCCATATATTTGATGTTGACTTCAGTCTTGAGAGTGTCTAATCACATTAGCTCTGATCCCTTTGCAGAGAAGTTGAGCTAGTACTATAGGTTGGTAACTTTGGAGCCTGCTGTAATATGGTCCTTCATTTGCCAGATAAGTTTAGAGTTTATTGTTATGTGAGCAAAAAGAAAGTACAATTGTAGTTCCTGTGATTTCAGAAATTTTGTGTCATGATTCTGAACTTCGTAAAGTCAAATGGTGATCCTGTGGTTGACACTTTTTTTTTGCGACAGAGGCTCGGGAAGGGCCAAAGGCAAATTATCGCTCCGAACCTAGAAACGACGTCGTTTTGAAGCTGATTTGGCACGCCACGTAGGACAAGTTTGCCCGGTTGGTTAGCTGACATAGCTCGAAAAAAATATCTATTTCAATCTTGTATTTCTTTTATAATTTTTCAAAAACTCCTCCTTTAATCCCAACGTAACCTAACCCAATCTAACCCAACCAATCTCCTTCAACCCAGAACCCAACCCAATCCATCTTCTTCAACCCTCATATCCAATAATAAATAAATTAAAGGAGGGTTGAAGAAGATAGATTGGGTTGGTTCTGAGTTGAAGGAGATTGGTTGGGCCAGATTATGTTGGGTTAGGTTGTGGTTAAAGGAGGAGTTTTTTTAAAATTATAAAGAAATAAGTGATTGAAATTGATATTTTTCTCGAGCCACATCAGCTAACTAATCGGGCGAACTTGTCCTACGTGGCGTGCCAAATCAGTTTCAAAACGACGTCGTTTCTAGGTTTGGAGCCATAATTTGCCCCTGGCCCTTCCCGAGCTTCTATTGCAAAAAAAGGTGTCAATCACAGGATGACCATTTGACTTTACGAAGTCAAAATCATGACGCAAAATTCCTGAAACTACAGGTACTATAATTGTACTTTTCCCAAAAAAAAATTTAGCCTAACGGGCATAAAGCGTGTACAAATTTAGGAAATTTTTTGTCGGTAATTATAATTATAGTATCTTTCAAAAAAATTATAATTATGGTATAAATAAAAATATTTACAAATAAAAAAAATGCTACGAAACTGCTATAGGGAGGCGATCTTCCCTTTCTGAACCAGCCGTCTGAGCTTCTTTACTTGGACCCGCCTCTCATCCTCGTCCTGTCACCCCGCTCACCGGCAGCCTCCACCACGTGGGCCGCCGCAGTCGCAGCCCCTGCCTCCTCCGCGGCCGAAGCCTCTCACGGTTTCTTCGGTGGAGACCAGACTGTGCTAGGGTTTTCGGTACTCTAGGATTTTGAGCAGCTAGAGTGGGAGAAATGGATGAGTCGGTATTATATATGAGGAGGAGGAGAAGCAAGAGAGGGAGAGGCTGAGGAGGAGGAAGAAGAAGAAGAAGAAGAAGAAGAAGAAGAAGACGAGGAGGAGTGGACAGAGATGGAGGAAGATTGGTGATTAGGGACTGAATAGATAATTTACTACGGTCCACGTTGGCATTAACTTAAGAAAGCCTTTCGCCACGTGTCTTCCACGTTGTCTCAAAACGACGTCGTTTCGTGCGGGTTTGGAAGGGCAGCTGCCTGGACCTGCCCAGAAAATTGGTGGTCAACGACATGGTACTAAATTATCAATTTAGAACCAGATGGTACTCTAGGCAAAATGAGTAAAACTACAGGGTACTAAAATAAACTTATCCCTTTTAAAAAAATAACGAAATGAGGGCGGTCATTAGGCTTACCCCGGGAGTTTCACAAAACGGGCCTTGTAGTCCAAAAATAATCATCCGGGTCGACAATTATTGAATTTAGCCCGAGCTTTCGAAGGTCCAAAGGAGTGGCTATCAAAGGGTATTCTTAATTGTTTACACAGCCACCCAGTTCTGAGGGCCCAAACAAGTTTCTAAATTATCGAAGCATAGATTAATCGGATATTGAATTGTTGTAGTTTGAATAAATATAGAATTGAGTTCTTAAAATACAATTGTGTTGTTGAAAAAAATAATTCTTATCCGATATTGACATACTAGATATAAACCATAAAAAGATTATTAAAAACTAACGAGCATTTATATTCACTAGTGAGGGAGTTGTTTTAATTTAAGATTATTAAAAATCAACAAACATTTATATCAACTAGTGAGGGATTTGTTTTAGCTTAACGAATGTTGGAACGCAGCAGTGTTAAATATTTGTTGGGAGAGCTTTGCCATCTTTCAAAGGTCCTACCCAGTTTTGCCATATTTGTTGGATTAGTCGGTACAGTAGATCGGATACCAAGTAGTTATAAATAAAAAAAATTATTGAAGAAAAAGAAAATAATATTTATTGGTTGGCAGCGCGCCACCACCCAACGAAAAATAACCGAATCGGTTAAGAAAGGAAGCACCAGAAGCGGAGGGAAGAGTTTTGGCAATGGCCACCAGCAGACTAACAGCCCCAACTCCCCATTTCCACGTGGCGAAACCCATCATCTCCTCCTCTCTCCTCCTATGGAGGAGTCCCGGAAGCCGGGCACTTGCGTGGTCCAGCAGCTGGAGGAGGAGGACGAGGACCACAATTAGGGCATGCGTCGTGAAGGAGAAGGCGGGGAGTGGTCTGGTGGAGGAGGAGGAGGGTGGTGGTTGTGGATGGGGGAAGGTGTCGGCGGTTCTGTTTGATATGGATGGAGTCTTGTGTAACAGCGAGGAGCCTTCTAGGATGGCCGCCGTTGATCTCTTCCAGGAGATGGGTCTCCGGGTCTCCGTCCAAGACTTCGTGCCTTTCACCGGAATGGGTAAGTAAGCTCCATTTCGAATTCCCGTGGGCTTTGGTGGCGGAAAATGAGCTTTGTGTGTGTGTTTGTGTATTAGGGGAAGCCAACTTCTTGGGAGGTGTTGCCAAGGCTAAAGGGGTGAAGGATTTCGATATCGACGAAGCGAAGAGAAGGTTCTTCGAGATATATCTGGACAAGGTGGGTAGTTGAAACTGCTTAACCAGTATCAATGGAATTGTTGTTTCAACCATGCTGTCTTTGCAGTATGCAAAACCCGGTTCTGGAATTGGATTCCCGGGCGCACTTGAACTCATTACGCAGGTTCTTCCCGTTGCTCGACTATATGTTTGATCCTTGAGTCATGAATGCATAACTGATGACTAGGTACTATGATGATGATTTTTGTGCGCCAGTGTAAAAGCAAGGGTCTGAAGGTTGCTGTAGCATCAAGTGCTGACCGTATCAAAGTTGATGCTAATTTGGCTGCTGCTGGTTTACCTATCTCAATGTAAGCTAATACATAATCTATTCTCTGGTTATGTTTCTCTGACTTAAAATCTGGTCGACATTAGCTCGAGAAGTTCAGATAAACAAGGCTTGAGAATCTGAAAGTAAATTAGTCTATGTGATAGCATAACAAGTTCTTCATGAGTTCCTTTTTGGATGAAATTATGGAATTCTCATCTTTTATCTAATTTCATTTTACTCTAGGTTCGACGCTGTTGTGTCGGCAGATGCTTTTGAGAATTTGAAACCAGCTCCAGACATCTTCTTATCTGCATCAAAGCTATTGGATGTCCCAACTAATGAGGTAAACTTGTTGAAAGCTGAATCCCTGATAAATTGTTTGTGCAGGGGAAGCAAAACATAGATATAAAGGCCTTAACAAATAATACGGGAAGGATAGAAAAATTGGGATATGCATGGTTCTTGTGCGAGCACAACAGGCCACGTGTCTCGTCTGAACAATAATTGGCTCTAAACAAGTTAGGAATTCTACCTGCCAAAAGAGACGGGTTCTAAACAAGATAGGAATTTGAGACAAATCCCCTAACTCATCATAATAGCTTCAAGTTCTGTGGTTCCAAGTCTGCAGTTTCAGCTTTTTTAGTTTTTGAAATCCTTCCAGATAGTTTTTGTTAGCTGAAGTCACTCTAGTGTCCTCTTTTTCCACCGTATTAACTTCTTGTTCAGACTTCTTGTTCAGTGGTTTCCGTGGAACATTTTCTCATGGCCAAGTTCATTGTGTAATCGTGAAGGAGCTTCTCTCCTCTTTTTTCTCAGTGCCTAGTTATTGAAGATGCTCTGGCTGGAGTACAGGCAGCGAATGCTGCACAAATGAGGTAAGCATGATTTTATGATTATGTGCTTAAGCTGCGATCAGATTTTGGGTCACAGAGTACTTGTTCGGTCACAGAGTTTGTTTTTAGGCTCTTGTTATCACAGAATCGTCTGGATTATGTTTATGCCTCTTTAATCTATGGTTAATTGGCGGCCTATTTTTTCCTTCCATTCCTGTTTCCTTAGGTGCATCGCGGTCACAACCACAATGTCAGAAGAAAGTCTCAAGAATGCTGGCCCCTCGTTCATCAGAAGCAACATAGGAAATATTACTTTGGATGATATTCTCTATGGTGGATCCAGTGGCGGTAGTATGTAGCCATGAGAAAATTCTGGAAACTGTTTTTATAGACCTTCTGTATTGTAGAAATGATTCTTTTTTCTGCTCCATGTTCTATTGACCACTGGAGTAACATTCTGTTGTAACAACTTCTTCATACATTGGAGTCTATCCATGAAAAGACTATTATTCTCCTTTCAGGGGGATCAAATATCATAAGTTCTTAAAGATTTTGATTTTCTTTTACTTCAGTTTGCATGTATGTATTCGTCTTTCTAATGTTTGCCCCTTCTTTTTGTTACTGGTTAGCATCTTCCATTTATTTGGGTAAGAGGATCTCATGGACATTTAACTGTTGCAGATGAGAAGATGCCAGAAAGTCAGGCCGTTCATTCTTCCACTAAGAATTTGGAAACATTAGTCGAGGAGAAGGCAGAAAATGGGTCGATTCCGAAAAATTCCGTACCAAAGGATGATGCTTTCTCAATAAGGGAGTAAGAGTCTTACTGAAGTTATATGGTCCATATTGAGAGCTTGTCATTCCTTCTTATTGCTTACCATATATGACTTATTATTTAATACCCATTTCATTTGGCTGCAACGACACCATTTCTTGGTGTTCTTCATTTCAGACTCATATATCAATATTCCTCTCTGATTTGTCTTATTGGTCAATTCATCCCCCGTATTTACTCCACAACTTGTTAAGCCATTCCGTTGCTTGATGAGTAGATTGACCTTTAGGAAATCCGCCGACAAAATAAAGCAATTTCTTTGCCGAACATTCTTGTCACGAGGTTGCAGCATAATTTATTGGCAGGTTCCAGGGCTATCGGCGGGATGTACTAAGGTACGGGAGTTTAGGGGTTGCATTGTCTTGTCTATACTTCGCAATCTCAAACTGGAAGGTATAGATGCAATTCTGATCATTCTAGTATCAGAGCACGTCATTTAGTATAGATGCAATTCTGGTCATGGATACTTGGAGGTTCAAGTAAATATGGCATATTTGTCTTGTTCAGGCAATGCAATATGCATCCCCTAAAGCTTTCTGGAACATGCTAGTTGGAGTTGACCAGCCTTCTTTCAAGCAGAATGACGACACAGGTCTGCAAAGGGTTTTGTTGAGATTACCACATCGCTGGTTGCGAGTGTGGTGGCCTTGTTTATAAATGTGGAAAATCTACCTACTCATTGCCTTAGAGTTTCGGGTTTGGGTATGGAGATTCTAACGGGTCTCATATGTATGATTGGTCCCTTTTATTTCTCATGCATCTTCCTTTCCCTACTCTATTTTGCTTTGATTATCTAAACAAGACCGTGCTAGCAAGTTGAGGGCTTTCCTACACGAGTTCATTACCATATACTGTTGCTGTGATGGATGACGTGGAAAAATAGAGAATTTATCAGAAATTTCGTTACAGGCACGAATAACTCTTCAAGAGTAAACCAATTTTTCAAGTACATAGCAGAACTTGAGTCCAGGTACAAACCTTCTGATTTTCGTGGAGAATTTCGATCTATACAGAGCTTAGTCCCTTGTTTGTTCTGTGCTCAATCTCGCTCATCGTACCAGAGGAACTGCTACAACAGTGCCAGAGTTTCCAGCTAAACTTGATTGGTTGAATACAGCCCCTCTTCAATTTCGCCGGGCAAGCTTCTTTCACTTGGATTGTGATTACTTGTCTTTGATTTCCATAAACTATGGTATTATCATGCCTTTCTATTCAGCAAGTTGTATAAATCCTCAGATAATTTTCTCTTCAGTATCATAACTTTCAACATAATTTTAGAGGTTCAACGCATGACAAGATTTTTATCTGCAATATCTTTTTTTGTTGTTTCGAGCAGGATCTGAAAGGAAAAGTGGTCCTGCTAGATTTTTGGACATATTGTTGTATAAATTGCATGCATGTATTGCCCGACCTAGACTTTTTGGAGAAGAAATACAAAGACATGCCGGTACATCTTTCTCCTCCATTTGGATTGCTAATTAACCTGCTTTTCTTCATGATTAACCTGCTTTCGTGGACGTCTTATCTGTTCATTTGCTTGTCAACAAGCACAGTTCACTGTCATAGGGGTACATTCAGCTAAATTCGACAATGAGAAAGATCTAGAAGCAATCCGCAATGCAGTTCTTCGATATAACATTTCCCATCCGGTAAGTTCAAATACTTGAGCTTTTCATATTTTCTCTCTCACATGTATGATGGAGATATGACAAGATCATGTAGGTTGTCAATGATGGAGACATGTACTTGTGGCATGAGCTTGGCATCAATTCCTGGCCTACATTTGCCATTGTCGGACCCAATGGCAAGGTTATAGCACAAGTATCAGGAGAAGGCCGTCGTAAGGTATGAATATTATGTCTCATAATTTAGCATTCCTAAAAAAAAATTAAATAAAGAAACCTATGTACCAATTTATTGCAACCTCCTCTCTGCTCTGGCTTCCAAAAAAATGTTTCGACCGTGCTTCGAGTAATGGCTTTGGGTCTAAATTGAGGGTGGAAACTCCCAATATTTGATTTTTTTCTGTCTGTGAACAGGATCTTGATGATTTGGTGGAGGCAGCTCTTTTATACTATGGTGGAAGGAAGATGCTTGACGCAGCACCAATCCCCTTGAATTTAGAAAGAAACAATGACCCTCGCTTGCTTACTTCTCCTTTGAAGTTTCCCGGGAAGGTTGCTGTTGATAGTCTCAACAACCGGTTATTCATTTCGGATAGTAACCACAATCGCATAGTAATCTCTCTTTCTCTTGCTCTTTTTTCTCAATTCTTTCTTTGAGCCTGACACACACACACCCGAAAACCCGAGACCAATCCGAACTTTATGTATGCACCAAAGGCAAATATCTCTCTTGCTTGGCGGCACCGCAATAATTTGTCTACTGAGGACATATGCTATTTTCAACATTGCATGTATCCAGCTGATAGAAAATGCATGGGAAAACATTGCAATCGTCTTTCGTAACTGATGAACACATTTCCGCTCCATTGCAGGTGGTAACTGATCTTACCGGCAACTGTATAGTCCAAATCGGGAGCACAGGGGAGGAAGGCTTACGAGATGGTTCCTTTGATGATGCCACCTTTAGCCGCCCTCAGGTAAGTGTTTGGAAATTCAGTGATTCCATGGTTGACATGAAATCTTTTCCTCTGTTGTAATTCTGGACTTATCAAGTGAAAGCACCTTTGTTTGTCCTCACTACGCAAATCCAACAGGTCTCTTTTTCTCTAGATTTTGACTTTCCATTGTTAACGAGCTTCTCCAGGGCTTAGCATACAATGCAAAGAAAAATGTTCTCTATGTTGCAGATACTGAAAACCATGCATTGAGGTAAAAACCTATTTGCCATTGTTGCAATTATCTTCTCATTTTCTTTCCACTTCGTAATAAAGTTAAGAAGTTGCTTACAATCACTGTGTTCTGCCTTTCAGGGAGATTGATTTTGTCAACGAAACAGTGCAAACTCTTTCCGGGAATGGAACTAAAGGCTCAGACTATGAGGGAGGGAGAAAAGGAATTACACAGGTAAAATCTTAAGTACCTATTCGGTTTTATGTTTAGGAAATGACCAAAATCTTCATAGAACTATTTTGTGTGCTAAAGGTTACAAACAAAATGACTTGTTCATGAAGATCCTGCATCTTGATCTGATTTCTTTCAGCTTCTAAACTCTCCATGGGATGTGTGCTTTGAGCCTGTCAACGACAAACTCTACATTGCGATGGCCGGACAACATCAGATATGGATGCACGATACAGTAGATGGTACCACCACAGCTTTCAGCGGTGACGGTCGTGAAAGAAACCTCAATGGATCCGGGTAAGAATCAGAGTTGTTCGAGGCCAGTTCTCTTTCCAATCGTTTCATGCCTTTTATTCAAGTGCTTTTTTAAGGTATATGTAGGTCTGTCAGATTTATTTTTTGCGGCCCGAACCTGCCAGTAAACTTGTGTTGCTTTTTTATGTTTCATGGCAAAAGCCCCAAGAGCACATCGTTTGCTCAACCTTCGGGAATTTCCTTATCTCCAGGTAGTGCTTCATCCAGCGAGTTACTTCTGACGTTTCGAATGACCACCGAGGTTCCCTAACTATCCTTTTATTCCCGATTTGTAGACATGAAAGAGCTATATGTTGCTGATAGTGAAAGTAGTTCCATTAGAGCTCTCGATCTAAAAACAGGCGGATCCCGGTTGCTAGCAGGGGGTGATCCTATGTTCCCTGACAACTTGTTTAAGGTAAGTGTTCTTATTTGAGGTATGGTATTACTCATATCTTGGATGCAAAAGCCGACATAAATCCCCTTTCATTGCCTGTATCTGAAATCGTCGAGCGTTTAGTTGGTTGGACATATGACAGTTCTTCTGTTTGCAGTTCGGTGACCATGATGGTGTGGGATCCGAAGTACTATTACAACACCCGCTAGGTGTTTTATGCGCTCAGGATGGTAAAGTGTACATAGCAGATAGCTATAATCACAAGGTACCCATACTATAATGTCCAAATATGCTCGATAACAAATACACAAAAAAATCCTCATATTTTTGTGGCTATGGCTATAGATAATTGCCTCGTTGAAAGAATTTCAAAGTCAGAAGTGGCAATTTTTTCTAGGACTTCGGTCATTTTTTTGATGGAGAGATTAGCAAGATCAGTACCGGTGAGGCAACGATGTGGTTAGTCATAGACAGTTGATGGACTATGGGGAATGTACTAGGAACAGATCAAGTTTGTGCAGGAACTCAGATAGCTGCAATCTTTAATTTTCTTATATTAATATTATCCTGCTGACTCTTTGTCTCTTACAATCAAGATTAAGAAGTTTGATCCAGCCACAAAAAGGGTTACTACAGTAGCAGGAACGGGAAAAGCTGGGTTTAAAGATGGAGCTGCATTGGAAGCTCAGGTCAGAAAAGAATTGTCTCTTTAGCTTCCCATGGTTCACTTTAAAGCATTTTTTTTGCTCTCGTACATGATTTCTTGCCTTCCATAAAAGTGGATCAGTGACTATTCTTTTCGGAGAGATTTTTCGAACTGCTCTTCGTCCTTGTTTCCTCGATTTAACCTATTTGTCAGCCAGAATGTATCTATCTTGTTACTCAATGCGATGTGTAATTCTTTTACACATATGACACTTCAAGTTAAACAAGGCACGGGGAAGTTAAACAATTTTCACCTGCAACATTGCATCTAACTTTGTTCAATTTGTTTTATGCAGCTTTCAGAGCCATCAGGAATCATTGAAGCTGAAAATGGTGATTCTATGTCTCTCTTTTATGATATGAAATGAAATAGTTTCTATCCGTCTACTGACATTTGTGGTTCTTGGGTCCCGTCTTTTGCACAAACCATATTGAAAGGCTTCTTGGTTGCTTGCAGGAAGATTTATTATTGCCGATACAAACAACAGTGTTATTAGGTTTCTAGACCTGAATAATAACGTCCCAGAACTTCTTACTCTGGAACTCAAAGGAGTTCAGCTGCCTGTTGCAAACACCAAACCCGTTAGACGTCTCAGGAGACGATCATCAGCAGATACACGTACAGTTAAAGTTGACAGTGTTCCGTCCAAGGAGGGCAATCTGTTTCTGAAAATATCATTACCTGGAGAATATCATTTTTCAAAGGTACGAACAATTACACCATCCTCATTTAAATAGCTTCAAGAATCCTTCTACGAGTGTGAAGTGACTTGGTGGCCTAATGCTTCGTCCCAACAAATCGAAAATACAGGAGGCACGGAGCAAATTCAGTGTTGAAACCGAGCCCGAGAATGCTTTGGTTGTTGAGCCTTCTGATGGTTATCTTGGACCAGACGGTAGTGCAGTCCTCCGTTTCAGCAGGTCATCTGCCTCTGCTTCAATTGGGAGAGTCAGTTGCAAGGTATGCAAATATGCTTCCTGCAGATTCATGGCTTTTACATTTTGCAGTTCTCATCGAATTCCGACGATTGCAGTCAACCATATGATCCTTTTTCAAGGTTATATGATAGTCTTTATATCTGATCCTGACAAACGTTTCTTGTACTGAATCAAATTGATGTCTGCCATCGACTATATAGACTGACTTACTTGTTTGAGTGCCTCGATACGATGACGAACCACCGGCAACGATTAATCGTGCAGGTTTACTATTGCAAGGAAGATGAAGTCTGCCTATACCAATCTCTTGTGTTTGAGGTACCATTTCAAGAAGTGTTGGAGTCGTCTCCTTCGCAAGTCACCCTTTCCTATCTCGTGAAGCCAAAAGCCTCAACCAGCAGCTTGCAACTACCTGTTAGCTAATTTCCAAATTCTGTTGTATGTGAATAATAAAATATTGAACCCAAGTTATAAATCCTCATCCATTTACTACTTTTCAACTTGAGAATATAATATATCTTGTTGAACAACGCCTTTGCTGTATTGTACAAATCTCATTGAGCACATAATTTCTTTATGAAACTGATGCACAAAATGGAAAAATTATATCTTGTTTATGCTTTGTAGGTAAGATGGTAACATATCCTAACGCGCTTCTCAAGATCGGTTGGTCAATTCCCACCCCCATGCGAAAATTGAAAAACTTGTTTGAGAAGGGAACAAAGTTGAATACATCTAAAATTTCAGAGTTTAGGCCAACCTTCTAAGACAATATGTTAACCAATGCTTGATGGGTAAGATGGCAATGGATCATATTTCATTTTCCAAGGTCGGTTGGTCAATTCTCACGCCTTGCAGAAATGAAAAAAAAAATTGCTTTAAGAAAAGAACAAAGACCAACGCATCTAAAGTCCTAGAGTTTAGGTGAATCTCCTAAATTTAATTTCATTAAAAAAACTGATGCACAAAATAACATCTTTTGGTAAAAGAATTTGCACATTTTTTAAGTAAAGTCTGTTCGATCTTCATGTGTATGGACTCTGGTCAACATTAATCCATTACTAATAATTAATATTAATTTTGTTGTCCATTATTATCATCCTCTTTTTTTTATGGTTATTATTATTATCATTCTCTTGGACAGCCTAAAAGTGATGGCGGTGCCGTACTTCAACATTTGAAATTAACGACATTATTAGAATATTTTTCTTTTAATTGGTGAAAGACATAATTAATTGTTTCTTCGGTTGATTGATAAGCACGACATGTTTAGCTCCCTACACGCCTAGCAACGAAATTAATCACCAGAAGAAAAAAATATATTATTAAGGAGCCCCTAATCATGTGATGTGGCAATCAACAAATTGGTTTTGCTAAATTAATATTCTATAACGCATTATTAAAATATTATGCTACAACTTGACTCCGTAAAACGCGTTTCTTCCACCAATTGTCATGTTCATTTAGTACCATCATTTATTTAATTATCCGGAGAAAATTCAATAAGCAGTTGCTCGCTATTGTCCCCCCGCCTCAAACCACGGTTGGGGCTAGAGATTAGGATTAAAAATGCCATTCGTACATATCAAGTTGTAATATTTTGATCTATTAATATTTCAATAAAATGTATGAGAGAAAGTGAATATATATGATTTATCAAAATTTTATTGTTGGCTATATCAAATAATACTTTTTTAAGGATAAAAAAAGTATTATTCTAAAAAAGAGTATTATTTAGAGTGATAATCGTAAAGTTTATTATAACTTATTGCCGAAGTAGCTGATTAACCTCCCAAAAGAAAATTGTTTTTATAGGAACTACCATTAGTTAAGCAAAATCGAGAATATTTTTATTTATTCACTGTGGAAACTGGAATGTTTCTTTTCTAAATGACGCAAGCATTTTGTGAATAAAAACCATGGCCAATAAACAACAAAATAACTTATAGTTCAAATAAACCAAAGTTTCATTTCAAACTTAAAGTTGTGTGATGCATCTGAGAGAATCCACCACGAGGATGATTGTACAAGATTTGGCCATCGGAGAATCGAATATGCCATTTTTCATGTTTGTAATGGTATGAAAAGGTCAACGTATTAAAGTTGCAAACTCGAAGCTTCGTTTCTTGCTACTTTTTTATATCTAACATTTAAAAAATTGGTTAATCTATTATGATAATTGTATTACGCTTGCATTATTCATAATTTGAAACATTAGTTTACATGATTCAGAATTTGATGACACGTTAAAAAGTACAGTTTATATATATTTTTTATATAATCTCGTATTCTGATGAAACGTCAGTTTTCAAGTTTTCATTATTCAGAATTTGATAAAACATTAACAAAGTATGGGATCTATGCGTTTCATAATTCAAATTTGAAATAGTAATAATTTTAAAATTATCAAAATTCTCCTATCGATTGCAATATTTCATAAATTTGAACTCTAAATTTATTAATTAAACTAGAATAACTTATTAACTAATAATTTAATTGCTCGGTGTTAAGATTATGCTGTCATCAAATCAAAGCAACAAATAAACTATTCATTTAATGGAAGCTGGAGAAAACTGGTTTTGGATTGAGTGGGACAACATAAAAGTCGTTCCTACGGAGGGGATTTTGTTTGAACCATCAGATTTTATTAAAAATCGTGTCTAGAGATCTAACATTCATAAAAAACCGTGTCTATAACCAAAATCACTTAATCTATTTCAGTAGGGATTGTCCCCACTGAATCTAACCCCGAGAAAACTATACAGTTTGGATGGAAAATGACAAGCATGTGCGATCTAGGAAATGGGAAAATCCCATGTGAGGGAGCAAGGCACCAAAACCGATGGAGGCCCTGATACCCTTGTCTTTTTTCTAACCACTGTCTTTAGATTAACATTTTCTGTACAGCTGTTAAGGTTGTAAATTCAATGAATATAAGACAGATTTGGATAATTACCATTGTTTATGTTTCAATCATTTATTTGGTCAATTCTTTAGGAATTGTTACGATGAAAGGATAAGTCTTAATTGCTACATTCATTAAATATAAAATTTAGATGTGCTATTTTGTATCTCATTATGTTTTTATTGTTGCTGTAGATATTTAGATTAGTCAATTAATAAAAAATATTTGGAGATAAGGCATTTTCTATATAAAAAAATATGCTAGGGATTGATGGACAAAAACAGTTGAACAACAAAATTTGATACCATGAGGTGAATACGAACAATGGAAAGGGCAAAAGTTGACTATATAGAGGAGAATAAGGTGTCACGCTTTTCAAGATTATAATCAATAAATTATGATTTTATACAGATTTTACATCCCAAAATTTTCAAAAGTGAAATAAACTTAATTATTCCCACGAGTTATCACAATTGCGAAGTCATTTTACGGAAATTTGTGGCTGCTTAGGAAGAGCTGGCTGCTTGATTTATTCACAATCGACAATGTGCTTAATTTTTCCCCAAAAAAACAATGTGCTTAATTATATATTATATATTTTACCAGGTCACAGAGTAGCTAATTATATTGTTGCCTTGAATTAGAAACTTAGCACATAACAATTTAAATATTTGTTAAAATAGTTTGTTGAAAAATTCTTTGATTCAAATCTGAATTAATCAATCTAATAAATTTCGATATCACATATTATCAACAAAGAAAAAAGTTAATTATATTGCCATTAGGCTGACATGAAGTGGTTGACTTGTCACAGGCAAACGTGGGATCGATGATCGGTTAAATCTTGTCAATAACTGAGATATACCTACTCAATATATCTAATTTTATGTACAATTTATCAACCGCTGCTATCCCTTTGGTTTTATTACAGATGAAGAGAAGAGGACACAATCTATGGTTCAGTACAGAGAATCTGGATGTTGCAGGAGGAAACAAAAACTGCCCTTCACATACGCATGCACGATGGTTATATCCCATTCCTTGGCTCGTTATTAATTCGATGAATTTTATTACTCCAAACAAAAATTATTGGATAAGTTTGTTAAAAATGCCTATTTACATTTTAGTACACCGGCGACACACAACATAAAAATTACGTTTGGTACATCTTCTGGACATAACTAAAGATACAAGACATGACAGTACTGGACAGACTTATTTATTTTAGCTGTCCTATTATGTGTTTGGTAACTTCATTACATAATTGAACATTTAGTCCAGTTCTATGTTTGGCACGTATAATAGTTCAGTCTAAAATTTTGTTAAAAACAAAATTACCCTTCATGACAAGAAAAAAGAATATTCATTAATCCGAGTAAAATTGATCATCGCACTTACATTAAAAATTACTATACCCTAAAAACAAAATCCTTGCATAAAAAATCAATATCAAAATTAAATCCTTCAATAAAAATCCTTACAAATTTGGTTCATCGCAATTACATTACGAATACTTTTAATATATCATCACATAAGTTAATTAATATGTATGTTTTTTAAGGCGTGAGTATTATTAAGAATCATTTATACGAAAGCCTCATTAAAATACTATCATGGTAAATATGTATCTATTAATCAAATATCTGAATTAACTATTTTATATCTTTATATGAATTTGTATCTGAAATATAATATTTAGAAAATTTAAATGAGTATACAAATATTAAAATATTTGAATCCGAATTAAAAATATTTGTATATGAGACTAGAAAATGATATATTAGAGAAAATAATTAATCTTAGTTGGGTTAAACTTGGTGAAGAAATAAAAAAAGAAAAGAGTTTAAGGTAAAATGATAAAAATATATTACAAGAGATTTCTATCCTTGGACAGAATTTTCTGTCCCATGGAAATAAATGGGACAAGAAATTAGGGGTGGGTTGGGACAAACTTCCAATTTTGTCCTGTCCATTTTCAACGCCAAACATAGGTTTGGAGAAAAAAATCTTGTCTAGTTCTGTCCAAACCATAGAAACAAATGCAGCCAAAGCCTTTGGATTGCTACCTTACCTTGTGCTCTAGTTCTGGTCAAAATGGTGATGAGTTTTGGGTGATTTTTTGTGTCGGTAGATTTCCGGCATGTCATTCACATTGGCCGGAAGTATACTGGCACAAAAAATCACCCAAAATCGTCAACAAATTTTTGGGTGAAATCATTTTTTTCATCGCTCGGACTTTTATTTTGCAAGAAGTTGCAAGTTCGGAACAGCTACAGAAATCTTAATGTATAAGATATGCTCCGGATTGAAACTTGTTACCTTGTCCTAAGATAACAAGTTGGTAGTCAAGAGAGTGAATACGAGAGAGGAGAGGGATTTTCATAACCATTAATTTATGGCTAGGGGCAATGACCTTGGTCTAAAGATTTTATACATGATCCTGTATTTTTATTATTCCTTACAAAAGTGTATAAATTGACTCTTCCTTTAGGACACTAAAGCGGGTCTCACTCGAGGAAGCAACCTCTCTGGCATGTCACGAATTAATGGAGATCAAGTGATTCACCTTTCTCTTTAACTAACACTTTTATATAACTTCTTTATATTAATGTGTATGTTGATGACTTACGTAAGTTAGTTTTCTTCGATATATTTGTAGGTTTAGTGATACGAACGGCACATAATCAAATTTAGCGATATCAATATTAAGACGGGTTTCTATATTGACGAGGTGTTCTTTCCTTCCACGGGTTTTTTCCACTACGTTTTACCGTGTTTTACCGTAAGAGAGTTTTACTGAAGCCAGCAGTCCCAGTCTCAAAAGAAGAGATTCCGCGCCAAGTAGAAAGACCTTTAGAGGCTTGTCCTTCCATTTTCGGCAAAAAAAATTAGTATCTAAAATTTTTTAGAATTCTAACCCAAAACATCTAATTAATATTGAACAACATCTCACAAAAACGATACATGTATAGTTTTACTAACAGCCTATAAATTCACACAAACTACAGTACCGTTGTTGTCACCCTTATATTGCAGGGAATAAAATAGAGAAAATTTTAAAAAAGAAACAATATTAACTACCGGCTGCTCTTCTGTACCTTAATTTCAGTTTGGAGTGTAGCGGAGGAAAAACTAAAATAAGATGCTCGAATCCTGGCACCGGATACTGTTCCTTGTTTTGTGAACTGTGAATTGGAGATACGACCAAAATATGCCCTCAATTTATCCGTCGCCCAGGTGGGTGAGGCCCAGCGGTGGAAGAGATAAAAGGAGGATCGCCCAAAAAAGAGAAGATCACAGTTAAAATCTTCACTTACCGGTGTCCAATTATCGGTGTTTCTACTTCTTTTCATTTTTACCACCTGCAACGGTAAACAAATGGGGAAAAGAGGATCCACGTTATTTATTCAGTGAGGTAAATAAGTCAATAGAATAGAATATTTCAAAGAAAGTCACAAGGTGTTATAAATATGAGATAAATAGTCACAAGTCCCAAAGGTTTGATATAATATACTAGTAGGTCCAGATTTTAGTAAATTAGTCCATGAATTTTGAGAAATCGAATTTATTAATCCCCGAGACAATTTTTAGATTAACTCAAGTTAAATTATCACATGAATTTATCAAAATACCCCTACCTCCATACTCTCTTTTCTTGCACTGGCTTTCCAGAAAATTTCCTCTTCTATTTTCCGTCGATTTCTCTTAGGAGACTTTGTTTTTTTTTTCTATTTTGCTTGGAGGCTCACGGTGTTCGTATGGGCTTGGAGGTGGCTGCTTCGTCGGGTCTTCGAAATTTGATTGTGAAATCGCATTATCAACCCCTTGTATTTATTGGGGTCCGCCCCATTATGTCCATTTAGTTCATTTAATTAGACATGATAATGAAGATGTCTACAAATTAAGGAAGAAAATATGGAGAATTTTATGGAACATTTGTTCCATATGAACTTTCCTCCTCTATAAAAAGGGGAGATGATCTTCCATGGAAATACATCCACAAAATGAAGAAAAACTCAAAGTATAGAGTTTAGAGAGAAATAGATAGTTTTCAAGTTCTAGAGAGAGAGAGAGCTTGAGGTAAAAATAAAGTGAGTGAAAATTCTCTACTGTAAAATACGAGTGAAACACGAGAGTGGAATAACTCGGGGTATCGGGCAGTGAGGATATTTTTACCACTGTAATTTCTCTATTTACTAGTGGATATTTTTCGGAGCTGGTCCCGTGGTTTTTCCCTCTGGTATTTAGAGGGTTTTCCACGTAAATCTTGGTATTCCCTCTTGGCGGTATTTTTCTTCCCCATCTACTTTTGACTATGATAATTATTAATTACTAGGGTAAATTTTATTTATCGCTTCCGCTGCGCAAGTCAAATTTCCAACAAGTGGTATCAGAGTGTTGGCTTTGTAGCTGAGATCTTTGTGTGTTGAAGATGGAGGATAAGCCTGTCGAAAAAGCCATCAAGTTGACTTCATCAAATTATGCCATCTGGAAGACTCTGATGACAGATGTTTTATACTGCAAGGATCTTTTTGATCCTATTTAGTTAAAAGGTATTAAAAACGAGGCAATAGCAGATGCTCTCTGGAACAAGATGAATCGCAAAGCCTGTGGGTTAATTCGACAGTCGATTGACCCCAGTCTTATTCACCACGTGGCTGACGAGACGGATGCATTCAAGCTCTAGGAGAAGCTGGAAAATCTGTTTGAGCAGAAAAATGCCATTAACAAGGCTTTTCTGCTCAAACGGCTTATCACAGCCACATACCGTGATGGACAAAATGCGTCTGAGCATTTGAGTACGTTCCAAGAGTTTACAAATCGTCTAGTAGCAGTAAAGGTTCAGCTAGACGATGAGTTGCTGGCTTTGATGTTGCTGAATTCCTTGCCGGGTAGTTGGGAAATACTAAACGTTTCTCTGACAAACTCAACTCCAAGTTTGACATTGTCTATGGTCAAGGATAGTATCCTGAATGAAGAAACTCGGAGAATAGAGAATGGCATGATGAGCTCTAGCAATGAGGCCATGGTCACAGAGAACCGTGGGAAAGACAAGTTTGAAGGAAGATTCCAGTCGAGAGAAGGACTGAAGTGTTACTATTATGGCAAAGAGGGGCACTTTAAAAGAAATTGTAGACTGTTCAAGAAGAAGCAGGGAGGCGAGCAGAAGAATGAGAATGACCAAAGAGCTACCACATCTACACTAGAGGAGGTGGAACTATTTTCTTGTGAAGAAGATATTTGTGCGGTCAGTGATCCGTATACTGAATGGGTCATTGATTCTGCTGCATCATACCATGCAACTCCCCACAAGGAGATGTTCACCTTGTACAGAGCTGGAGACTTTGGCAAGGTTAGAATGGGAAATAGCAGTTTTGCTAATATTGTGGGAGTTTGTGATATTTTGGTCAAGACAAATGTTGGCCATAAGTTAATATTGAAAGACGTCAGACATGTTCCTGATCTGCGCCTGAACCTGATATCTATACATGCCCTAGATGTGACTGGTTTTCATAGCCATTTTGGCAATGGATTGTGGAAGCTGACTGCAGGAGATCTAGTTACAGCTAGAAGAAAGATATTTGGTACACTTTACAAGACTCAAGTGAAGCTAATTGGAGATGAGGTGAACGCAGTAGAGGATCTCTACCTCACCAAATCTGTGGCACAAGCGGCTTGAACACTTGAGCAAGAAGGGAATGAAAGCATTACGGTCCATTGTTCCAATCGCCATAGGTACAAAACTACAACCTTGTGATTATTGTATCTTTGGCAAGCATCATAGAGTTTCTTTTGGCAAGACTGCTAAAAGGAAGGAAAGTTTTTTAGAACTTGTGCATTCTGATGTGTGTGGTCCCATTGAAGTAGAGTCATTAGGTGGTAGCAAATATTTTCTCACTTTCATTGATGATGCATCACGGAAGTTGTGGGTGTATTTTTGTAAAAACAAAGACCAGGTATTTGATCACTTCAAAAAGTTTCATGCTATGGTGGAAAGATAAAAAGGTGCGTCATTGAAGTGTATCCGGTCAGACAATGTCGGGGAGTACACGTCAAAAGAGTTTGAGCAGTATTACGCAAACTATGGCATCAAACATGAGAAGACAGTTCCAGGCACCCCACAGCACAACGGTGTTGCAGAGAGAATCAACAGAACCATTGTGGAGAAAGTGAGATGCATGCTCAAAACGGCTAACTTGCCTAAGCCGTTCTGGGGGGAAGCAGTTCGTGCTGCCTGCTACCTAATCAATCGATCTCCATCAATTCCGCTAAACTATGACATTCCAGAGAGAGTGTGGACCAGAAGAAGTATTTCTTACTCACATCTGAAGGTGTTTGGATGCAAAGCTTTTGTACATATACCAAAGGAACAAAGACAAATGCTAGATGATAAAGCAGTTCCCTGCACATTTCTTGGCTATGGAGAAGAAAACGTTGGCTACAGACTGTGGGATCTAGAGAGAAAGAAAGTCATCAGAAGCAGAGATGTAGTGTTTCATGAAAATTAGACATATTCAACCCCAGTAATAACAGAGGCAATGATAGAGGCTGGTGGTGGAATTGATTTGGCACCGGAATCTTCTCCAATGACAACTGCTGGAGCAGATGCAGATCAATCTTTTTGGGTGGGTGCTGAATCAGAAGAGAATTCTAATCAGGGGGAACAAACCCCTGAGGTAGGCGAAGTAACTTCGGAATCTCAGGAGGACGAGCAACTCAAAAGGTCAAAAAGACAGAGGATGTTGTCAACCAGATACTCCAGTTCTGAGTATGTCCTTGTCACTAGCGAGGGGGAGCCAGAGAGCTTTGAAAAAGTCCTGGAGCATGAGGACAAAGCTCGATGGATGGAGGCTATGCTTGAGGAATTGAGTTCTTTGAGAAAGAACGGTACTTATGAGCTTGTGGAATTACCCCAAGGAAGGAAGGCCTTGATGAACAAATGGGTATACAAGCTGAAACGAGATGGTGATAATCTCGTAAAATACAAGGCTCGGCTAGTGGTGAAAGGTTTCAGCCAGAAGAAAGGCATTGACTTTGATGAAATATTTTCACCAGTCGTAAAGATCATGGTTTTTAAAAATGACCCGGAGGCCGACCCGAGATTTCTCCCGTCCTCCGGGTCGGCCGGTCGGACCGGGCGAACCACCGGTCGGACCAAAATTTTTTTATTTTTAAATATTTTAAATAATATATATATGTAGGTTAAAATATACTTATTTTCCATACAAAAAAAAGTAGACTTAATATTTTATCTCTCCACTCTATAAATCTACTTTTTTAATTTATTTATTACTTCATAAATTTGTCAAATCAATTTTTTTCCTCGAAAACTACAAAAAAGTCAAATTTGCCCATTTTTGTACTAACCGGGTTCGACCGGTAAGGATGGACCTCAAAATCGGCCGGTCCGACTGGATTTGGTCCGATTAGTACAGACCCCGGTCAAAAGCCTAAAAACGACCTGGTCTAGGGCCCGTTTCACGGTCCAACCGGTCGAACCACTGGTCAGACTGCATTTTTTAAAACCATAGTAAAGATGACCTTGGTTCGAGTAGTACTCGGACTAACTGCTAGTTTGAATCTGGAGTTAGAGCAAATGGATGTCAAGACTGCTTTCCTCCATGGTGATTTGGAGGAGAAAATCTACATGCAGCAACCTGAAGGTTTTTAGGAGAAAGGGAAGGAAGATCTGGTGTGCAGGTTAAGAAAGAGCTTGTATGGCCTGAAGCAAGCTTCTAGATAGTGGTACAAGAAGTTTGACTCATTTATGATGAGTCATGGCTACACCAGGACAAACACAGACCATTGCGTTTACATCCGTAGATTTCATGATGGTAAATTCATAATTCTTTTGTTGTATGTGGATGATATGTTGATCGTTGGACAGGATGCTGAGATGATAAAGAAGTTGAAAGAAGATTTATCAATGTCCTTTGACATGAAGGATCTTGGTGCAGCAAGGTAAATTCTGGGCATGCAGATTATTCGTGATCGACAAGCTAGGAAGCCGTGGTTATCCCAGAAAAGATACATTGAGAAGGTACTAGAGTGATTCAATTCAAAGAATGCGAATCCAGTCAGTACACCTCTTGCTGGCCAGTTTAAACTCAGCAAGAAAGCATGTCCTACAACAAAGGAGGAGAAGGAAGACATGGCAAAGGTTCCATACTCCTCAGCAGTTGGGAGTTTGATGTACGCCATGGTGTGCACGAGTCCAGATATTGCTCACGCAGTTGGTGTGGTGAGCAGGTTTCTCTCTAACTCGGGGAGACAACATTGGGAGGCTATAAAATGGATCCTAAAATACTTACGAGGCAGTTCAAAAATATCTTTGCGCTTTGGAGGCTCGGAACCAATCTTGGAGGGTTTTTCAGATGCAGATATGGTGGGAGATATTGACTCTAGAAAATTAACTTCTGGATATTTTTTACTTTTGCAGGGGGAGCTGTGTCATGGCAGTCCAAACTGCATAAATGTGTTGCCTTATCTACAACTGAGGCAGAGTATATTGCAATGACTGAGGCAGGAAAAGAGTTGCTTTGGTTGAAGAGGTTCCTTCAAGAGCTGGGTTTGGAGAAAGATGAGTATGTGGTTTACAGTGATAGTCAAAGTGCTCTAGACCTGAGCAAGAATGCCACCTATCATGGTCGCACGAAGCACATCGATATTCGGTATCATTGGCTCCGAATGGCCACTGAAGAGCAGGAGATGAAGTTACAAAAGATTCATACGGACAAAAATCCTGTTGATATGTTAACGAAGGTAGTGCCTCGTGAGAAACTCCAATTCTGTGCTAGGTCATCTGGCACGGGGGTTCATCATTAAGCTCAACCAGAAATCTCTCTCTCAATGGGGCGTGAGGGGGAGAATTATTGGGGTCCCGCCCCATTATGTCCATTTAGTTCATTTAATTGGACATGATAAGGAAGATGCCCACAAATTAAGGAAGAAAACATGGAGGATTTTATGGAACATTTGTTCCATATGAACTTTCCTCCTCTATAAAAGAGGAGATGATCTTCCATGGAAACACATCCACAAAATGAAGAAAAACTCCAAGTAGAGAGTTTAGAGAGAAATAGATAGTTTTCAAGTTCTAGAAAGAGAGAGCTTGAGGTAAAAATAGAGTGAGTGAAAATTCTCTACTGTAAAATACGAGTGAAACACGAGAGTGGGATAACTCGGGGTATCGAACAGTGAGGATATTTTTACCACTGTAATTTCTCTATTTACTAGTAGATATTTTTCGGAGCTGGTCCCGTGGTTTTTTCCTCTGGTATTTAGAGGGTTTTTCACGTAAATCTTGGTGTTCCCTCTTGGTGGTATTTTTCTTCCCCATCTATTTTTGACCGTGATAATTATTAATTACCGGAGTAAATTTTATTTACTGCTTCCGCTGCACGAGTCAAATTCCCAACAGTATTGGCCATCGAGCGCAATATGCAAGATCGAAGTGATTTAGCAGTTTTGATTGGTGATTGCCTGCATCAAGTGTCTCTGTTTAACCAGGTCCGCTTCAGTTTTACTGGTTCCCATGAATTAGCGAAGATGTATATTGCTAAGGGTAGTGCAACTCGTGTCTTTTCCAGTCCCCCTCCTGAGCTTATTGTTGTTTTGCCTGAGGACAGCTTATGTCCTGCTTCTCTGACTTCGCTTTGATGAATATATATGATGCATGATTATTCCTAAAAGACACAAATGTCAAAACATATTAAATGGAATCCTATAAAGTTTACCACAGAAGATGAAGAAGAGTGGGTGAGATTATTTTGATAGAGTCGAGTATTTTACCACAGTAAATGGTTTTAATATGAAGGAAGAGTATTTTGATAATTTCATATGACAATTTAACTGGAGTTGAGGTGAATATTGGTAAAAAAGACTAATGAGTTCGATTTCTTAAAATTCAGGGACTAATTTAGTCAGAACTGGACTTACTAATATATTATATCAAAACTCAATGACTTATGAGTATTTACCCCTATAAATATTTAGGTAAAAATTTACCTTTAAAAAAGATAGAATATTCCAATATAGTAACAGGGTGAATATCGATAACAAAAAGTTAAATCCCAATATAAAGCAAACCATTCCACCAAAAAAAAAAGTTAACCATTCCAAAAAAAAAAATGAAGCAAATCAAATATCTCTCTTCTCTTAAGAACATATAGGTAAAAGTTTAATTCCGTTGCGTAATTCTCTTTATAAAAAATCCGTTAAGTTGATGCTTTAAGGAGTGGAATACGATCATGCTTATCAAAACACAATAATGCAGCTTCATCTCCATCTCCATCTCCAACATCTAGTCTGCATTAACTTTTCCATGAAAAACAATGATCCCGCTAAAATAGGTAAATCACTAGTAGGAAAATGGGGGCATGGAATTAAAGTATATGCCTTAGAAAAAGAATTGATATTAAAAGTGTCCATCACCCGAAATTATTTAAAATTGAATATATTGGTCATGATTTGAACAGATCAGAACGAGAAGGATGGAAGAATAAAGAGGAAATGTGGATCAAACATGTCCACGCCCTTGAAAAGGGAAGAGGGGTATGTATACACACACTCGCCATTTACAACCGAGTTCATTGATCGATATATGTTTGAGGTTTAATAACTTTTGTCAAAATTTTTGAGTTAAAGCCTTAAAATTAAGATATTTGTATAAAAATTCGTTCGAAAAAATTATTTTACTATTAGTGATCAATTCGTGTCGATTTTAAATTAATTTTATCTGGTTTGTGTATAGATACTAGCCACTAGATAATTTTGAAAAAAATAAAATATTTATAAAACAAAAAACCAAAACAAAAGCCAAGATGATAGAAAAGTTTTATCATGGAACCACATGCCATCTTTTTTCTGTCCCTTTCCTTTTTATTTGTCCATCACCCACTAATGATTGCTGAGAATAAAAACAAATTCCATTAGCCCCACCAACCGAAAACCAACAAGTGGAAGCCAACGCTTATTCTGTGCATTATCCATTTTAAGTCGTCTCGACACTCGTCGACCAACTGAAAACACCGTGAAGGACACAAGGAAAAGGAAAGGGATTAGAAAAAACTGAAAATATATAAATAATTATATGCATCCAAAATGTGTGACGGTACATATATATGTGCATAACGGCCTCACATTTAAAGATTATGATACTTGATTGATGGAGAGAAAAATAAAGGTGCTTTATATATTCGACCGGATTAAAAATAATAGTCGTACAGTATTGGGAAAAAAGGTATACGATGTATTTGGAGTTATAATGTGGGAATTCAAGAGTTGTATTCATCCGCATGGTTAATGTGGTCAAATTCGTTCACGAAGTTATGTAATCAAAATTTAGTCTAATTTTAATTTTCGGCTACACTATTAAGATAATTTTTTTAATGTAATATTACTCGACTTTGAAAATAGAACTGGTTCTCTTTAAATGCTTGCGGAGAAAATCTACAAAATTGAACATAAACTCTTTAGAAAATAGATGTTTCCTCTAACCTAATGGAGAAATTAATTGTGTAACTTGTGAATAATTATTCTCGAACATAGACTTTTAACTAGTTAAGGAACTTCAAATAATAACATATTAGCACTTATCAAAAATAATAATAACATATTAGTACATTAACAAATCGATAAACTAGTATTTTCACTCTCTTCAATTTCTTTTGTGTGTACCAATTTGATATCTGCATTGAAAATCATAGAGAACTAATGGTCGGTCCACCTAAATTCGAGTATAGTTGAAACTCATAAGGAAATAATTTTTTTTAGAAAATAAATAACTGATTCTTATGTATACTAAAATGATCAAATATTGATTAATTTATAAAGTCTGTATTCCTTTACATTTGGATAAATTTCGGTAGTTTTCACTTTTTCATGCAATATTGGTCAAGGTCATGAACAATATTGTTTTAACTACACCTTCTTTATAATCTGACACGAATTCTTTTTGGTTCTATTCTATAATTATTTGTCTAAAGAAGCTATAAAATTTTACCTCTAATGTTCAACCGGCATAATAATCACAAGCCTTCCCTTCAAACTTGCCAAGCTAACGGGAATAGTGCAAGTAAAAGAGTTATGTAGCAAGGTCAAAATTTGTTACACAAACAGGTTGACTCAAATTTAAATAAGTCAGTTTATTTATTAAGTATTCGAATAGATGATTCCACATAAATTTACAACGGAGATGGTTCAATGTATCGTTATTTATGAGTTGATTAATAACGCATGAACCATGTATATTACCCGCCAAGTTTGACGTACTAACAAATTAACCAATTGAATGACAGGGCTAAGTGGTTTGTTTAATTATCAATTTCTCAAAAGCAAGGCCTCACTATCCAGTCTGGTTGACCTAATTACTCATTAGCTGGTGCAATATTTTCTCCTTTTTGTCTTCGGCACCACGTTATGAGGTGATTGAAGCTGCACGCCAAGTGGAACATTTGAAGCTTCTAAACGATGACAGCATATAAAAATGGTTCGTACCTCGTATTTTTTTATTTTTATTTTTTGTTTAGAACAACTTGGTATCCGACCCACTGGGCCGACTAATCCAAGTTCGAACCGGGTAGGACCTTTAAAAGGTGGCAAAGCTCTCCCAACAAGTATTTAACACTGCTGCGTTCCCAATGAATCGAACCCGAGACTTTGGTAAGATAGAACAATTCTCTCACCAGTTGATACAAGTGCTTGTTGGTACATATTTTTTTATGTTATAATGGTATCCCGACTAACCAACAAATACATATTCAAATCGAATAGAACTTTTGAATAGTGACACAAAAAAATTCAACACACTAGTTTCTTGACAGCTAGATTTTCGTAGTCATTAGTTTCTCACGTACTTGATTTGATAGTTATCATATTCTTTTAATTAATTTCCTTACACATGTTGGTCGCTAAGAAGGGCAAATCCTCAGCCTTCTCCTAATTAAATTCGATTTATCTCCAATTTCTTGGTGCATCGACTAGATCATCCATTTGGAATATCACGCACAGAAAGCAAAAGTTACATTCCAACAACCATAGATTAAGATCTCCCGACGAGGAATGTTTTTTATCTTTTTTTTTGGAATATTGTATATCTATTAAATGTATGTACAGGTATTGAATAGTGGTCTAGGAGGAATTGAAGCCTACTTCAAGGTGAAAAGACTGAAATACAATTGAATTTGGAGTCCAAGATGAGTGTTCAAACTATAGGAAGCATAATTAAAAATTCTATTTATCAAACAAAATAGTCACAAATGTTGACAATCACAAATCGAATTTTTTCTTTTTTATTATATCCAACAAGTATTGATCCCAAGGATCAGGCCGACTGCATTTTCGTAGGGCAGTTGTATGAGAGACTATGATTCAGAATAAGATTGCTCTCGACTACCCATATGTAGATTAGCCTAAGTATTGTTTTCATTTCGGCTTTTTGGATGATGATGCATTATTTTCTTTTCTTTTGGCAATAAAATAAAATTTTATTAAAAAAAATATTTTTTAGCAATTTGTAAAATTTAAGGATTTTGGGTACCCTTAGGTTTTGGTTCTAAGTTAATTATTAAAAGAGTTCACAATTTATTGCCAATCACATTTCTCGTCTTTTTATGTGGACATTGAAGGGCCTCAACGGCATAAAGTGCCACATGCAAAATCTCCATCCGTGAAATAATACCTAAAACCAGCACTTTTGCTTATAAATGGACTATTACCATGAATTCAAAAGTTGGCCACTAGATATATTTTTATATTATTGTAATTATTTTTTTGGAAATTTACTAGTTAATTTCTCCTTAGGTAAAAATGTCTTTATGTGATTTCTAAGCATGAACACCACTATGAGACAACACGCTTCTCTTGAAGGATCTAGGATAGCCTTCCCATTATGATTTTCGAACGATTCTTCTTTTTTTACCTGTTTTGGGCAAGGATTCAGAAAAATTTGAACTCTCGATCAATTGTTCATCAACTGGTCGTTCTACCACTGAGATACTAAGAAATAATGGCACGATAGATTTCATAGAATAGAGTTCAATTAGATTGATCTATGTTATTCTATTCTATTTTATTTTGACTATCATTTTTACTTGTTTTATTTTTTTCATATATCAACAAATTTTATTTTATCGAACATTAACTTTTTCAGTCATATCAACTACTAGTTATCAAACCAAATTGAATTACAATTTTAATTACTCATAGCAGAATTGAACTGTTCCAATAAATGGTTTTGGTTCAGAAGGATAAATCTCCCAATTAGTGTCATGTTACAATTGTGAAAGGAAACAAGCATGAGCTAATATCACAAAATAATAGCCTCTCTTCTCTAATTTTTTTAAGGTAAATATTTATACTCTGAATACATTTGTCAGGGCTTGTATCTTCGACCTCTTTAAATAAACTAATGCGCCATGCCATTGGGCTAAATGCTCTTTGACTCTTCTCTACTCTCTTTCAGAAAATACTCACATGAATAAAGGCTATCATAGGCCCTTTTTCGGCTATAGCCCAAATATATCGTTTCAGTTTTTAATTTTTTTAAATATAATTTTTATTCAAAAAATTACAACTGTCAAAAATTGAACCCTACATTTATGTTGATTTATATTTATTTTTTTGTCGTTTGGACAAATATCCAATGTAGGTATAATTACAACATAGGTCTCTTCTTTGAAAGATTGTCCCCTTTTGTTTAGGTCTAGATGATTGTGTATACTAAAAAATCAATTAAAGAAGCTGATAATGTTATATTTGAGAAACCTCATCAAAAAATATTGTGTTCAGAAGTTACTTTGACGCACATCAAGTTTTTTCTACTACGAGAGGATGCCAAATTTGGAATCCATCTTGAGTTTCGTAAGAAATTATTGATCAAAATTTTTATTCGTATAATGTTGGAAAAGCATCGAAAACGCTAAAACAAAATACATGACTTGCCGTCTGGAACTTGCATTGTAAACCAACAATCATGTTTTGTTGACTCTCTCGCGTCATTTAGGTGTGACAAAAATTAACACTTGGAAGTTCGCTTTCAGTGTGTAGGCCACTTTGCCTTCAAACAACGTCGTTTGCAAACATTAATTCTCCCTCCAAGATAAACAAGTTATAATCGATTGGAAATAATTTTTTTTAAATGGTACAAGGGTAATTAGTTTTGACCAAAGTAACACATTCTCATGTTTGGTTGGTAAATAAAATATATTTACAAAATAGTCTTTAATTGTTGGCATTTCATTATAATTAGAAAAAATTCCAACAGTTTATATAGATGTAATTTGTAATTATATACAAATTTTTTGTAATTAGAGTGTTTAATAATTTATATACAATTATTTACATAAAACCGGGGAAGTGGGAGGGGAGGAGGGAAAATGCCAAAAACACCAATAAATGTGATTAAGGAAAGGCCGCGTGGTTTCCCGTGAGCTGCTTTTAAAGTCTCCCCCTCTCCACCTCCTCCTCGTCTCTCTCTACTCTCTCCCTCCCTCCCTCTCTCTCTCTCTCTCTCTCTCTATCACACAAGGTATGGAAACGGTGACGCACGGCATCCAAGCGGACGTTGATGACACGTCATCGCCCGAGCTGAGGAGCCCAAAGCGGAGGAAACTCTCCCACCTAGACGCCTCCCCGTCCCTCTCCGGACGACAAGAAGACACCGAGTTGAACACTTGCAAGTGGACGACCGAGGCGGAGCGCCGGATCTACTCCACCAAGCTCGTCGAAGCGCTGCGGCATTCTCGCCGGACTCCTTCCCCCGCCGCCGGGTGCAGGCAGATCAGGGAGACTGCCGACAGGGTGCTGGCAGCAGCCGCCAGGGGGACCACGCGGTGGAGCCGCGCGATCCTGACCGGCCGGGCCATGAGGATGCGGTTGAGGAGGTTTAGGAAGGTTAAGAAAGCGACATGCGAGCCCCGGCCTAGGAGGATGGAGGTCAACCGGCGGTTACCGCCGGTGGAGAAGAGGCTGCGCGTGTTGGGCCGGTTAGTTCCCGGTTGCCGGAAAGTGACGTCAATATCCAGGCTGTTAGAGGAGGCCACGGACTACATCCCAGCCTTGGAGATGCAGGTCAAGGCCATGGCCGCCCTCGCCGAGCTCCTCGCCGGCGTCGGCGGAAACTCGCCGCCGGAGACGGCGTCTCGTAGCAGTGACGATAACCGCGATCCTCACGACTCGAGTTGAGTCAGAGAAGGATGGCTCCTACGTTTCCTTCTCTCCTTTTTCTTTCTTTCTTTTTTCGGTTAAGGTATATTACGTCAGCTGTTCTTTAATTTTATTATTTACATTTTAATCTTTTGCTCTCTCCTTTGTATTGTTCTTGGTCCTATATAATTATTTATATATTTTTTTAAGCTTATTCCATTTCTGTATCTACTTGTATACATAAACGGTAGGCTCTTAATTTCTTGATATTATAATGTGGGATTCCTTTTTCTTGCTTTCTTATTTGTTTATTTTTATTAGCACTTATGTGCATTATTATGGGGATTAGGCAATGCCAGCTAATTTAGGATTTTGTTTATGAAAAAGGTGTCGTAATGTGAGGTGGAAGCAGCCACCTTCTTGTCCTCGTATTTCCTTTTCGGTTTTAACAGCTTGCATTTTGTTATTATTATGAATCTAACCCAATCCCGATTATGATTCTTTTCGTTGTTGCAATTAGAATTTTTTCCTGTCATTACTAATTTAAGGATAATGTTATGTCATTAGTGTCTGGATTAACTTGGTAGCTAAATAATTGCTTCGCGAGCTTGATGTTGAAGTACACTTATGGTTTTGACGAATGTTGCTTATAACAAATTTCATTTCCCGCTGCTAATGTTCTTCTAGTTGAAATCTTAATTACGACAACAACTTAAGCGGTCGAGGTGTAGAAAATAGGTATCTGAAGTGACAAATGTTAAAACAACCAAGATATCGTAAAATACAATCGCCAGGTGACCAACTTTCATTTAGACGAGTACGGAATAATATATTTTAAGAAAAAGGTGACGGAACCAAAGTCCTATCCAGTCTAATCAAATTCATTATGATTAAAGTACCTTATTAATTGGAAATCACTTGATATCTAAACCGGTACCGGAAACAATTTTGACCATTGAACGCTAATTATTTCAGCAAGCTCCTACTGTCGTAAGCATGCTTAAATGCAACAATTTCACGCCTATCCACCGGATACAGATACATCCCCCAATCTAGCAGTTTCGAACCAGATACGAAATGGGCAAATCGCGAGAATAATGGGGGAAGAAAGGGATTGGCGGTAAAAGACGTTTGAACTAGCAGTGCCAGATGTAATACGATTTGATGATAATGATTCAAATTTTAACAATATATAATTCTTTGAGTAAAAAATTAACTTAAAAAAAATTGGTGGGAGTAGGGAGGAGGGAGATTAGATTAGATTACCATCAAAAACCCATAAAAGAAAAGAAGAGCCTCGAAAGTTTGTGCAGAGGCCAAAAGGTGACTAGTCCAAGTGGGTGAGACCCCAGCATGAACATGCTAGCTAGTGCTTTCCTTTCCTTTGCTCTTACCATGTCATGTGCATTAGTGGCCCCTACAATTTACAATTCTCAAGCACACCGACCTCTAATTGGGCCTCTGGCTCTGACTCACCAATAAGATTAGAAATGGAAAATATAACAATAGAAAAATCGCTAGTATCCGACATTTTTCGATTCTAAATACTAAATACTAGAGATTTTAAAAAAAAGTTAGGCCTCTCACTCCGGCCAGTCAGCCCCACACCCACGAGTGGCTTGCATGTGAGTGTGAACTGTGAATGCTAAGCAAGACTCCTCCCACGCACATGCGCTCTGCGACTTTTCTCACTCCCCCGCGGCTGATCATCGGGTAGTATTGTTATTATGACCTAATGACATATGGTGTACAAAAATTAATATCGCATTTTACAAATATTAGAAGCGAAACCTGTGGTGCTCATTTGGTGACATCCTAGCGAGTCAGAAGATGCAAAAATTGTGTCGCTTACTGTACAGACAGCGTATAAAATATTTAATGCCAAATTGCGGAAGCTAGCCAACCTGGTGGACACATAACATAGATGGGGGTAATTTGTTCGAATTAAGCACCAGTGGCGTTTTCCAATAGAGAAACTAGGGGTTGCTTCAAACCTCTCATTTTCGGGAATTAAGAGCCTACACGTGTGCCAGTTCGACAATGAAATCGTCGATATGTTTTTCCAGGACAGATCACAGACATTGGATGGTCTAAGTAGCAATATATCCCAATTAGAAAAGGCGAGTTTTTGTTTAGTGTTGTTAAGATATTTGGATTTGTAGTAAATTTTTGAACTAAATATGATAGAACAATAGTTGCCATACAACGTGAAAAAAGAAAAATGTTAAATTTTAGTTAGTTTGGTGTTTTGACACATTCTGATTTTAAATTTTTGGAAAAATTATTCTCTAGCCCCTCGGGTTTACTTAAATATACTCAAAAATCCCCCCTGTTTGCAAAATACACGCCGACGTCCCTCGTGTTTGATTTTATTATACTTTCCGGTCCCTGGCGCACGTTAGCAGCTCTTTTTTTATTTTTGTCAATAAAATGACCAAAATACCCTTACAACAAAAAATAAAAAACCGTGACATCATCTCTTCTTCTTCCTCGGTTCCTCCTTCCTCATGTAACCAATTCAACACTAAACTAAAATCAAACAAAATTAATTTCTGGGTTTAATTCACAACAAACACCAAGCCCGGAACCCTCCTCCTCCGCCCCTCCTGCCTCCGCCTCTCCCCTTACACCTTGACCTCCCCCTCCTTCGCCTCTCTTTCTTTGAGCCACCACCGGCGGCCCATCTTTTCACTTCCTCCTTGGGTTTTGTGGGGATGAAGAAATCAAGAAACTTGCGGCTCCCCAACTCAGAATAGATTAAACACCAAATCCCTAGTTTCAAACTGACATCGATTAAACACCAATTTGGTGGCTTCAAATCCCAATCGATTAATCAAGACATGAAGACAGCTTCATCCCAATCGATTAAATTGGACAGCCTTTATGTTCCAAGCTCCATCACCAGTTAAAGGGATGACGACGGCATTGAGCTTACCGTCGTCGAGGAGCTTACTGTCGGGAGCTTCGACGATATCGATATCGTGAAGGATAACATCTTTGCCGGCCACCACCTCGAGGAGGAGGACGACACAGTGTCCTGGCCCACTGACCCGACCACTCCTCTTCGCGTACGCCTCCTTATCCTCCCCGATGGCAGATTCGATGAGGCGATCGAGATCCTGGTCACCGTCTAACCCACAATTTCCCCTTCATTAAAACGATGTCTCCATCTTGCCTTCTTCCGGGTCCGGCGTCGTTGTTGTCGCGTTCGAAAAAGAAGTTCAATAATAGGGATGAACAATTCAAGTTCTTCCAAAGGATGATTCAAGTTCTTTCTGGAATTTGATGTTGGGTTCCGTCGATTATTTTGTCTCTGTTAGAATTTTGGTGCTTGGTTTGCAGCAACCATCGGATTTAGAAATTTTGGTCGGTTTGCTGGATTCATTTTTTGTTCGTCGGAGAAGAAGAGATGCTGTCAGCAATTATTTATTTTTTTCTAAGAGTACTTTTGTCATTTCAATGACAAAAAAAGAAAAAAACTCATGTAGGTACCCAAAAATATAATAAAATCAAACGTCGGCGTGTATTTTACAAACATGAGAACTTTTGAGTATATTTAAGCAAACCTGAAGAGCTAGAGAGTAATTTCTCCTAAATTTTTTAATCAGGTGAAATAAATTTTATGTGACCGACAATAAAGTGACATCCACTAATTCTAGTTACTTGAACTATTTTGTGTCATGTCTTTAATTTATTTGTGCATTATGTCACATCACTAGTATCAGGTTAGTTGAACAGTATCCATACAGCTAGAGGGAGGTCTCTAATGCGTTGGATGATGAGATTTTGGTGAATAGGCTTACCCAACAAATTGTGGACGTTCTGCTTCAGCAAATGGAAATGGAGAACACCTTTGGAGGTGCTGCATTCAGTTGCTAAAAAGGATAAGGGGATCTGAACCCCGATCTGGTTGAGCTCAAGAACTAGGAAGTCGACGAGCAAGGCGGTAGTGAACAATTTTGTATAATTATGCCGCATGACTTTATTGATTAATGTTGGTAATACTTATAGCCATCCTTGTAACAACTGGGACGATAAGGATGAGCTTGAGAATTGAAATACAAGAAGCTAACAGATGGATAAGCTAATCTAGTACTTGAATAATAAACGTAACAAACACGTAACAAACGGAGGGTAAGGTCTATCATCTCCAACACTCCCCCTCGAGGTGGCGCATGGAGGTTCGTAATGCCCAACTTGCCGAGCAATAGATGGAAGCGATCACGCCCAAGTGCCTTTGTAAAGATGTCCGCGAGTTGGCTGGCTGAACTAATATTGCGGGGTGAGATCTCGTTAGTCTGCACTCGTTCACGGACGAAATAGCAGTCCATTTCAACGTGCTTAGTGCGCTCGTGGTATACCGGGTTAGCTGCGATATGGAGGGCCGCTTGGTTATCGCAGTAGAGTGGTGTAGCGTTGTTTTGATGGACCCCAAGTTCGTGCAAAAGCCAGCGGAGCCAGAGCACTTCGCTAACTGTTGTGGCCATAGCACGATATTCGGCTTCAGCAGACGACCGGGAAACAACCGATTGCTTTTTTGAACGCCAAGAAACAGGAGATCCACCAAATAAAATGAAGTAACCTGTCCGGGACCGGCGCGTCATGAGACATCCTCCCCAGTCGGCATCACAAAATGCTGTTAATGTAGGACTTCCAGCCGATGGGAGAAAAATGCCTTGTCCAGGGGACCCTTTGAGGTAATGGAGGACGCGGTCGGCAGCATCAATGTGTGCTTGCTGTGGATTAGTCACGAACTGGCTGAGTATGTTGACCACATAGACGATGTCTGGTCGTGTCACGGTGAGGTATAAGAGGCGACCAATGAGGCACCGATAACTCCCACCATCAACAGTCGGGGCAGCTGAATGAATCGTCAAGTGGTGGTTCTGTTCAATAGGGAATGAGCTGGGACGACCTCCTAATTTTCCACTATCCTTCAGGATATCAAGCGTATATTTTCGTTGGCTTAGGACCAATCCGTCAGCTGATCGGGCCGCTTCAATGCCGAGAAAATATTTTAGGGCACCCAAATCTTTAATGCCAAACTTATTGTCCAAGTATGCCGTGACGTCTTTGATTTTTATGTGAGCGTTGCCAGCTAAGATCACATCGTCGACGTAGATGAGGGCGAACACGATTATCCCATCTTTGACGAAGCGAAAAAGGGATGTATCTGAATGACATTGTGAGAAGCCAATGTATAATAAAGCCTGAGTAAATTTATGGTACCAATTTCGGGAGGCTTGGTGGAGCCCATAGAGTGATTTGCGTAAGCGGCAAACCCGCAAATCGTGAGAGGATAAATAACCTTCCGGTAATTGCATATAGACTGCTTCCTGTAGGTCCCCGTGCAGGAAAGCATTATTGACATCCAGTTGGGTGATGAACCATTGACGCTGAACAGCAACAGCAAGGAGGCATCGTACGGTGACGAGTTTGGCGACAGGTGCGAAAGTGTCGTGGAAGTCGACCCCGGGAATTTGAGTGAAGCCCTTTGCGACCAGTCGTGCTTTGTACCGTTCCACATCGCCATCAGGTTTGTACTTGATTTTGTACACCCATTTGGAAGCGATGGCTCATTTTCCCGGTGGTAGGTGTTCGAGGGTCCAAGTGCCGTTAGCTTCAAGGGCACGCAACTCATTGGCCATTGCCTCCCGCCACTCCATGTGTTTGACAGCCTGTGAGTATGTTTTAGGCTCATCACGACGTGTGATGGCAGCAAGAAACACCTTGTGAGAGTCAGAAAACTTATTGTAGGAGACAAAGTGTGAGAGAGGGTGTACCACCGAGTTCCCGGAAGGAGTAGTAGGCAGCGGGTGTGAGAGAGAGGGTGGCATGCATGTTTCAAAAATTTTTAAGTGTCGAGGCGTACTCTTGGTTCGCTGGCTGCGGCGGGGTTCCAGTAGATCAAAATTGAGCTCAACATTGCTTGGTAGTGTAGATGTCACATCGTGAGCAGCTTCAGCAACCTCCTCTACGGCGGGAGTAGTAGTGTCATCTGAGAGGAGTTCGTCATCAAATCGGGTCGGGTCCATATCGAGAGGCAATGGTAAATCTGCCGGTGTAGGATTCTCCTTGAAAGGGTGGACGTCCTCTACAAAAGTGACATCCCGAGTGTGATACATACGTCGATTTTCCAAGTCAAACACCCGATATCCCTTTTGGCCATCTGGATAGCCCATGAAGATGCATCGACGACTTCTCGCTTGAAATTTATCCCTGTTTGAATGATGCACATGGGCGTATACCAAACATCCAAAAGATCAGAGGTGGGTGTAAGTAGGGACCTTACCAAAGATGACTTCGTATGGCGTCATATTATTTGTGGCCTTAGTTGGTAGGCGATTGATGAGATAGACTGTAGTCAAGACACTCTCGCCCCAAAAAATGGTCGGTAATCCTGCGTGGAACAGAAGTGCACGAGCAGTGTCTAAGATGTGTCGATGTTTACGCTCTACGACCCCATTTTGTTGCGGAGTGTAGGGACATGATGTTTGTAATAGGATGCCCTTCTGTTGATAGAAATCGACGATTTTATGGGATTGGAATTCAGCTCTGTTGTCTGTGCAAATCCGCTGGACCTTTTTTTTAAATTGCGTCTCCACGAGATTGCAAAACATCATAAGATAGTCAGCAGCATTAGATTTATGTCGCAAGAGATACACCCATACCCCTCGACTATAGTCATCCACGATCGAGAGAAAATAGTGTGCTCTAGTTAGTGAAGCATTCTTGTAGGGACCCCAAATATCACAATGAATAAGAGAGAAGGATGAATCCGACTTTATTGCACTTATTGGAAAAGGAGGACGTGCTTGTTTAGCCCGTATACAAGCATCACAGAAAGCATTATGCTTTGTCGGAATTGCCTTACAGAAATGATGTATATGCCCTAGCTTTTCATTTGATGGATGCCCAGGTCTCTCATGCCAAGTAGTCGATGTAGCCTCCTTGTGAACATTTATAGCCACCCCCACTCTTGACATTGAATCCATCAAGTACAAACCCCCGCGATGCCTAGCCACTCCAATCAGGGTCCTCGATGGTAAGTCCTGCAATACACATAAGCCCGCAACAAAAGTCAAGGAGCAATTCAAGTCTGTGGTTAATCGTCGAACGGAAATAAGATTGCACTGAAAATCGGGGATGTGTAAAACGTTTTTCAACGTTATCCCATTGGAAAGATGGATGGTTCCAACTCCTCGGACAGGCACGGCTTCGCCAGTAGGTATTTTTACTGGGGTATTAGTGGCAGCCTCTATAGGTCCTGTAAATAAGCTCGAATCACAAGTTATATGTTCCGTTGCCCCAGAATCAACGATCCAGGGGCGCTGACCTTGAACCGTACCCGCCATATTGACCTCAGCTCTGCCACCTTGTGCCGTGAATGCGTCGGCTTCTCCCCCTTGCTGCAGGACCTGAAAGAGCTTCACATATTGGTCCGAGGTCAAGCCCGGTATCGGGCTTGCATCCGGGCTTACAAGTGCTGCACTCGGTGGTTGTTTTCTAGCGGTAGAGTGGGTGTCACGCTCCCGCCGTCCTCCATCACGATCTCCTTCACGTCTCCACCAGTCAGGATAACCTACAAGTTCAAAGCACTGATCTTTGGTATGACCAGATTTTTGACAATGGTTACAACGAACCTTGTCCTTTGGACTCTTAAAAGGCTTGCGATGACCTGTATCTCGCTCAAGTCTCCCAAAATTCCCAGCTTGGAATGCCGCTGCATCGACAGTTGGTTGTCGGGCAGCCGCGATTTGGCGAGTCTGCTCATCCTCCAGTATTAGGTGATAAGCTTCGCCAAGGCTTGGCGTCGGTTTAGTGCTCAATATTTGGGACTTGATTGTGCCAAACACGTCGTCAAGACCCATCAAGAATACATACAATTGTTCTTGCTCTCGTGCTGCTGCGTACGTTACCTTTGCTGCACAAGTGCAATCCGTCAATGGAGAGTTCGATTCCATTTCATCCCACAAACTCTTCAGCTTCGAAAAATATGCAGAGACTGTCATCTTATCTTGATGCAAGAGCGACACCGAGCGTCGGAGATCATATGCTCTTGGTGCACTACTCTTTCCGAAACGCTCCTTTAAGTCAGCCCATACTTCTCGCGCCGACTTCGAGTACCAAATACTTCCTCACACTTCTTTGCCGATTGCTATAGCGAGCCAGCCTTTCACCATGGCATCGCAGCGTAACCAGCTTCCATGATCTGTGGAGCTCGTCTCTGGCTTTGGTATGGAACCGTCAACAAAGCCTAGTTTGTTCTTGGCCAGCAAGTAGTTGGTCATTTCTCCAACCCAATCGCTGTAGTTTCTCTCCGTGAGCAACTCACTCACGTTAATTTACCCCGGGTTATCCGAGGGATGTAAGAAGTAAGGTGAGGCCATATCGGACGCACCATTTCTTGACATTTTTCTTTTGGTGGGGGATAAAAGTAGCGGCAGGTAGATGGGCTAAAATTTTCTTTTGGCGGAGCTTACGGATCAGAAGTTGCTCTGATACCATGAACAATTTTGTATAATTGTGCCGCATGACTTTATTGATTAATGTTGGTAATACTTATAGCCATCCTTGTAACAACTGGGACGATAAGGATGAGCTTGGGAATTGAAATACAAGAAGCTAACAGATGGATAAGCTAATCTAGTACTTGAATAATAAACGTAACAAACACGTAACAAACGGAGGGTAAGGTCTATCATCTCCAACAGGTAGTGCTCGTCAAGATCCCGTCGAAGAAAGTAACGATTAAAACGCCTCCCAAAGCTCCGGATGAGGTCAGCCTTGCTACTTTAATGGTTAGAAAACAAAATTAGATCTCCGGCTAACAGAATTGACAAAAAATACTTGAAATATCTCCGAGAAACTTGGTTTGACTTGGGAGACTAATACTTTGCAAATTCTCGATGGTCTTCGAGGCGCTGCTGTCCGCAAAAACTAAATTAAGTTCTATGATCCCCCTGATCTTTTTGATTTCCCTTAGTTGATGGGGCTGTTTTGGTGTTCTACTTGGAGGTATTAAATGTGGGCTGTGTGCATCGGGTACGGGGACCTCTTTGGCTTGTTCTTTTGATCATGGGAATTGGGAGGAAGATAAGATTTATCATGTTAGCTACGTTGATTGATTTTTTTATCTATTTTTTTCGTGCAATTTTCATGTTGTAATTTTGCAGTTTTTTAGGAGTAAGACAATTTTTTTATTAAAAAAAATCACATCATTAGTTTTATTTGTATGGCATGCTACATCACTTATTTGGGAAAAAAGGAGACAAATATGGTAGTATTCAAATTCAAACCTGGATGAGTAAAGAGATCTATCGTGTCCATATTACCAGCCAAAAGTACGCCAAGTGGATCTAATTAGCGATATGACAAGACATACTAATGAAATTATTGACGTACCATGACACAAAATATAACTCAAGTAAATGTGGTTAGCGAATGTTACTTGTTTGTTATTCGTGTAAAATTTTTGTTAGATCAGAGAAATTAAAATTACAAAATAGTGTTGTATTAAAATGTAAACCCCAAAACTACAAATATCAGTGTGTACTTTAAGCGAGAGAAAAAGGACTTGAGATTCGAGGGAAATAGAAAGGAGGGCCCGGGGGGAGTTGTCGTTTAGTGTATGTGGGCTGCGTTTGTCTACAAAATGAGCCACATTATTCGTGTGCTTTGATTTGGGAGGTGCACGCCCACATATCCCACATGCAACCATGTGCCCTAATTTAAGAGAAGCCGCGCCTGCCTTTTCTTTATTTCTTTCTTTTTTTCAGACAAATCAACATGTACCTCCCTACCCTACCCCTCTTGTTTCTCGGTTCATCCTGACGTGGCTACTGCTCGAATAGAATCGGCTAATCGGCAGTTTTGAAATTAGAAATTACGGTTATCGGAACTTCAACTGTGGCCAAGGTTTCTTAAATTATTCCAGAACTTACCTAAAAGATTTTGGTTATGGGTCCAACTTTTAGGAAATCGCTTTAACCACAGAATCGTGGAACCAACAATTCCAATTGGATCAGATTTTGATTCCTTTCAAACTAAACGTGAGATTTTTTTGTCAATAAAATTTGAACCGCCGATTCAACTGTAACTGGCAGTTCTGTGAACTATCTAGGAACCTTGTAAGATGATTCTAGTTTAGGTTCCATATTTTGGAACTGCAAAACTACCAGTTCCAGAAGCGTAATCGAAGGTTTCAAAATCGTGACATGGCCTAGTTTACCCCTCTAGGAGCTCACAATATATATTTTGTTTAAATCGGTCTTTATCTAACTATTGTTGTGTTGACTAATCCAAAATCGCAATATAAATATAAATTAGCTTTACATGCATCAGCGGAGATTATATTCCATCAATTGCGTTTATGATTCTCTACCCACTTATCAAAATTTTCGTTTATGACTCCCTGTCCACTTATCAAAATAAATATTGCGTTTATGACTCTTCACATACAACATGATGGCAATTAAATCACAGCAGAATCTGGTCTTAATCAACATTGTTGATGCCTTTTATTTTACATACCAATTAAATTAGTAGGGCTATTCACCACATGCTCAAATTTTAGAAAATATTTGATATTATCGTTGAGATTATCACATTGCTAATTGCAAAGATTGTGGACCTGTTTATAAATGTACAAAAAGTACATACCCGTTGTCTTAAGATTTTCACTTGGATATGCATATTCTATCATAGTAAGAGAGCGGGTTATTCTCGTTGTTCCTATTATTGTCATCACACGACCTTCGTTTCATCGCAAATTGATAAAGTCAAAGTCCGAACAAACTACGATACATGAATTTCGTTTGAGAAAGTGCATTGAGGTTGTTTGTTTGTGTAGAAAATTTATCTACTACCAATTATCTTAAAATTTAGGATTGAATATGAAAATTCTAATATGATTTACCCAATATGATATGAATAAGAACCAACTGGGACGTGTATACAATCAAATGAGCTTCACCATTATTTATGACTGCGTGCACAAAATTAGTTACGCATTGTATACATCAAATTTCAATAATTTTTCGATAAGTCAGTATTTCATTAATTAGAAGCCATTTTTCCCTTCAGGGATTCGGCGGATGGCGACCTATGTTAAAAGTTATTCAGCAGGCACATCACATGCATGATGCCGGAGTCTCGCTTATTCATTGACACTTTTTCATGTCTCTTTATTGCCTTTTTTTTCTTTTCTTTTAGAAATGAGTACTATAAGTTATATGGATGTGTGTAGTGGTCATTTTTTAAAAAATTTATCAGATTCATACTATTAAATTTATTTAGAAGATGACTTATCTTTTAATTAGTAAGACTTATTCTTAAAAAATTTACCGATCATCCCCGGACGATGATACTGTTAAGTGCTTAACAGTTTCATGTCTTCTTCGGTTTTTGCTGTTTTTTGCTTGCTGTTTGTTGTTATTTATTTTAGAAAAAATTACTCTCAAATCTTTCGAATTTACTTAAATATACCCAAAAGTCTCCCCTGTTTGAAAAATGATCTTGTTGTCCCTCTAGTTTACTTTTATTATACTTTCGGGTCCCTCAATGAATTTTTTTCTTTTTTTGTCATTGAAATGATGAAAATATTCTTAAATAAAAAAAACACAAAAAATTACTTATCTCGTCTCTTCGTCCTCAGAATTTTCAACACAAAAAAATACAATTAAAAATCAAACATCAAAGAAGAAGAAGAAGCTGTCAAAGTCACGAACCATAATTTTTAACATCCAAGAACACCAATCAATTAACCCAATCCAGGGACCCATTAAAATTAATTGATCCAACACTAATTATGTCTCCTTCTTCCCCTTCTTCCTTCCCATCTCCGTCCTCGTTGGTGGTGGTGGCTCAAAGAAAAAGAGGTGAAGGAGGGGGAGGTTAGGCGGCCACGTCGACGCGTCGGGGAGCCATTTCGTGGAGCTCAGTCGAGGGAATCTCCGACAGAAGGACTGGCAGGCCGTTTCGTGGAGGATGACCTTTGGGTTCCTCCCCTTTCTCGTCCTCAAATTCCACCGCCTCACCTCCTCCTCTACCGGCGCCGACGCCACACCATCATCCTCTTCGTCGTCCGATACCCCCTCCGGCAGCAAATGGCACCGTCGTCGACCGTTAGGGAACACACGAGTTGTGAACGAGAAGGGACTCCTCTCCCCGAGCTCACCGTCGTCAACCGTTAGGGACTCCTCTCACTCAATCTCCTCTCACGGATTCTCCTACGAGGAATTGGAAATCGATTCCGATTTGGGAAAGAAATCCCCAATTTCCAAAGTTAGGGTTCATCTTGATTTGAAATTTTTGGGTACAATTATAAATTGATCCCTGTATTTCTGTGTATTTTTGGTACAATTACAAATTAATCCCTGAAATTTTTGGATTTGGATTTGATGATGTTAGCATTTTTTTTGTTTTTGTTAAGAGGGTATTTTGGTCATTTTATTGACAAAAATGAAAAAAAAGAGCTTCTAATGTGCGCCAGGGACCCGAAAGTATAATAAAAATAAACTAGAGGGACGTCGACATGTATTTTGCAAATAAGGAGGACTTTTGAGTATATTTAAGCAAACTTGAGAGACTTGAGAGTAATTTTTCCTTTATTTTATGCTCTATGCTTTTGTCTTGGCTAGCCGGCTATCAATCGACTTTTTATTCGTGTTGTTTATTGCAGTGTGTTCACTTGCTGAACAAGTTGTCGTCCCTATCTTGTTCGGATTATTCTGGTCAAAGATATTTCTATCAAATAATATCTCTTATGCTATGATCATGTGGAGATTTCTAATAAACTATGATTCACTTGTAGTTGAGAAAGGAGATTTAGTTAATCATACACTCTACAATTTCGGTGGGACAAGCAACATTTTCGACACCCATATCCAACAACTTTGTTTTGTGACTATCCAATATGTCGTAGTCTACATTGTCCAAATTAAAATTTGATGTTGACTTTAGTGTTTATGCTGCGTCTTATAACATGTTTATGTTATGAATGAAAGCTTCTAGTCCATCCGTTCAAACACAAAAACAAACATGCAAAAAGAAAAGGAAGTGCATATTATTTTCCCTGTTACGCGATATTCTGCCTCCCTCTTTGTTTGTGTCATGGATTTGCCTTGGCCTGAGACCGCAAATTATTGTAGTGTACTTCTAGTTTGAATAAATACATAATTTTCTCCTCTTATTTGAAAAATTATTCTCTCGTCTCTCGTATTTGATTTTATTATACTTTCGGATCTCTCGCAAATGTCATCAATTATTTTTTCATGTTTGTCATTGAAATGACCAAAATGCCTTTAGAAAAATTCCTTCCACTCCTTCCCCGGAGCTCCACCATCAGGAGCACCGAAACTCGACAAACCTATCTGCCATAAGCGGCGGAGCGACGTCATAGACTCAGAGTCGGAGAAGAAGCGGAGGACAGGAGAAGTTTCCAGCGCAGAAGAGAGAGCCGCAGCTCCGACGAAGGTGAAAGCGAACACGACAGATGACAGGGATCCAGGCACGCCGTGGAGGGATCCTGGCACGCGGCAGAGAAGTTTTCATGCTGCCCGACTCGCCGAGTCGACTCACCCCCCTTGCCTCCGCTCCCTCCTCGTCGTTGTCTCTTAAGCGTTCGTCCACCTCTTCCTCGTCTACATCCTCTCCCTCCGCCAGGATAAGCCAGCCTCTGCGGTAAAGTACAGCATCGTGTAGGTGGCGTACACAGTGGCGAGAGGTGGAGGTCGGCGGCGGGTGATTCCTCTCCTCTTCGATTCCTGGGTTTCAAGGGCAAATCAAGGAGTCCCAGCTCCCGGCGCATTCCATGTCGGGAGGGGATATGGACTTCTGCTCAATTTCTAAAAATTTTCCCCTTCCTGGAGCTTGGAATCTGAGGAGCAAAGAAGATGGAGGAGGGTGGGGTGGTGGGAGGGTTGATTTTGAGGGAAATTAACGCCGGAATGAAAATTTTTATGCCGGCGGCGAGAAGAGATCTGATCCGAGGAAGGAGATGAATTTTTTTTTTTAGTTTTTGAGGGTATTTGTGTCATTTCAATGACAAAAATGAATAAAAAATAGATGACGTTAGTCAGGGACCTCAAAGTATAATAAAATCAAACACGGAGGATGTGAGACTAATTTTTGAAACACGGGGGACAAAATTATCGATTTAGTCAAATAAGAGGGAGACTATAGTAATTTTCCCTATAATTTTGAAATCCATTTTGGCTGTTCTTATTTATCAACAAATTACGTTAATCCCAGCTGTCAATGGACCAAGTATTAGTGGCCTGATGGAGGCGAGAAGAGATCTGATCCGAGGGAGGGGATGATTTTTTTTTGGTTTTTGAGAGTAGTTGCGTCATTTTAATAACAAAAATAAATAAATAAATGAGATAATTACTATCAGGATCCCAGGGTATAGTCAAATAGACTCTGAGAACCCTGTAGTTTTCTACTAATTACTGAGCTCCTGTAGTTTGGTTATTATTATACATTCTGATCCCTGGCTGATGTCAGCATTTTTTTCTTCCTTTTTTTGTCATAGAAATGACCAAAATGCCCCTCCCACAAAAAAAAATCAAAGTACGCGACCGGTGGCGTCGTCGTGGAGACCGCCACAGGGATTAAACTCTCGCCGAACCACCACCAATTAACGCAAGCGGGAGGCTGCGACGAGGACGCAAGCGGGAGGCTGCGACGAGGCTCCGGTGGGGCTCCATTCACGTGAGGCTGCGACGAGGGCGCAAGCGGGAGGCTGCGACGAGGCTCCGGTGCGACGAGGGATGGGAGACTAATTTTTGAAACATGGGGGACAAAATCGTCGATTTAGTCAAATAAGAGGGAGACTATAGTAATTTTTCCTATAATTTTTTAATCGATTTTGGCTGTTCTTATTTATCAACAAATTACGCTAATCCCAGCTGTCAATGGACCAAGTATTAATGGCCTGATGGAAAAGATTATTATGTCGTAGAATTGTTGATTATATATGTTTACACACCGAACAACAATGTTTAATTGACTTTTTCGTCATATCAAACTTGTCTATTTACGGGAAGCATCAAATAATTTCTTTTACGAAACCACCGACTATCCTAAATAATGTTTTAATTGATTAATCTAAATTCGAAAATAATCCGAATGAGGTAACAAACGACAAAAATGAAGAAACAGCACATGAGCGAGGCCAGGCGAGTAGCGGCCGGGCATGTTACGTAGGGTCTGGGTCCAATGGTGGGTGGCGGGCCATGTCCGAGCCCGATACGAAAGCGGAACAGAACAAAACGTACTTAAGGGCTTGTTTGGCTTTTGGCCTCTGGTTTTGTCGTTTGGACTCCACACTACCACTCTTTTCAGCCAATCGGATACTAATATTATGAAACATAGACGAGGCAACATGCACGCCACGAGTTCAAAGATTTTGTTGATATTTTAAAAATCTGCCCGATGAAGGTGCCAAAAAAACTGCTGGTAATAATTTTTTTTAGTATTTGTCTTAAATTTTAATTAGGTTGAAATTATAGTCTTATCTTATAGTATATTGAAACTGTCTCCTACAAATTAGAGGATAGCTACAGATTTTTTTGTTTGGCTTGGCTTAGTATAGACCAAATCACATATAATGTGTGTGCTCTATTCTCTTTATCTTTCGCTACTATTTTTTATGTGTGAATACCCCGTCATTGATATGTTTCGAAAGACTTAACTGATTTGATTTGTACTATTTATATCAATAATGTGCACATTCTTTTCTTGCAAACATCTTGAAAGAATTTCAAAGTTAAGTGAGCTTGGCGTGTGGCAATTTCAGGATGGATGACCTCGTGGGAAGTTTCTCAGGGTGCGTGTGAGTGACGACAAAACATGCTGAAAAAGGTTTGCATCGATATGTGAAGACAGTTGGTCAGATCACAGGGCATTAAAAATGGTATCATAGCAAGACCTCTACCAGTACAGCGTGGTTCGGGGACGGACCAATTTGAAGCTGGTGGGTATGTGACGCCTGGGGCCTAGAGGGCGGGGAGTGATCGCCGGTGTGAGAGTGCATAGGCAATGAGTGGCTCATGGCAAGCATTCCAGGTGAAGGGAGACATGGATGAACCGATCTCACACCAGAAACGAGAGATTCTGGGATTGTTCTGTGTGGCGCGTATTTAAGGAGGGGTGAATGTGATACCCCGTAAATGATATGTTCTGAAAGACTTATGTGTGATTAGTACTACCGTATCAATAAGATGCACCTTTTTTTCTCGCAAATATCTTGTAAGAACTCTAAAGTCAAGCGAGCTTAGCTTGGGCCAATTTCAGGGTGGGTGATCTCGGGGGAAATTTCTTAGCCTACGTGTGAGTGATGACAAAATACACTGAAAAATGCTCGTGTTGGTATGTGGAGACAGTTAGTAAGATCAGCATTAGTGTTCTAAATATTAATGTTATTATTGATCATGAAATGTTAAAAGTTAAAAGCCAATGGCCAAACTTAATAAATTACGGGTAAAAGTGATAAGTAGGTGAAGAAATAAATTAGATCGTATTGATTTTATAAAACATACTTTGGTAAGATAGAAAGAATAGGTTATAAAGAAGAATATGGCATGGATTTAATTCGTATTACCCTGTGAGTTGGCAGTGAATATGTTTGAATTAAATCAATATATTGTATAGGTATCTAAAACTAGCACAATAGATAATAAAAAAATCAAACCAAATTAAAAGAAATATATCATATATCTCAGTAATCGTGATAATATATATTCTAGACTAACTTCCAAGAATTTGAAATAGAGTTCTTTTTTAATATAAATGTTGTGCCTAATGAGGCTGAAACCATTTTCTATATTTAAGTGGATGATCTCCAAAAGCAAAATTACTTGTATCAATTGATATATATATATATATATATATATATATAATTCAAATTTAATTAAGAAGTCTTGACTCTTGAATGAGAGTTGTTAGAAAAATTTTGAGCATAGCTTTGCTATATTCAAATAGGAGGTAGTCTAGACCAAATAATCTAAGTCACTTAAATAATTTTTTAAATATACATATATAAGTTAAATTCTTTTATGCTGTCTAGGATGGTTGGATGAGCTATCGTTTTCAAAATTCCATTGGACAAAAAAGGTGTAGAAGAGTGTTGCGGCATATACTAAAATGGATTATATATATAGCAGCAAAAAAAAAAGGATTATATATATATATATATATATATATATATATATATATATATATATATATATATATCTCGAAAGAGAAATGGATTGGGCCTTATAATGGTCATGAGAGGTCGATTGTGCACACGTGGATTTCGTTGTCCAGAAAGTGACATCTCTCTTATTGCGGCCTTTGACCGCTGACCAACGTCCCTTTCTCTCTTCTTCCTTTTTTCTCCTTTTTTTCATACCTTGTAATTATTTCTCGACATCACTTTATATTTTTCGTTAAACCAACTAATATATTTTGAGTTAAATATCTGTCTGTATTTAGTATACAGTAATTTATCCCACTTTAATCTCGGAGTGGGACGCATTTTTATATTTTCAGTGTGAGTTGCTATTTTTATTTAATCATGAGCATCAAATTTAAATCTTAGAATGCAACAGCTTTTAAATATATATTTTTTATCATCATTAACATCACACGATTCAAATATAATTTAATAAATCTACTGGATATTTGTGTACTAAATGATTTCGATTAAAAAAAATGTGGTTCCTATGGGAGTATACTATATACGGGGCATGAAGGGCCAAAATAACTGGACGGGCCATTCGGCCCATAGAGGCCCAAAAGAGAAGTTAGTTAGAAACGGCGCGATTCAGGGAAGGAGATTCCCGGGTTTCTTCACATTCACCTGGCGTTGCTTTGCCAATCTCTAGCCATTTTGTCCGAAGAAAATCCACATTTTGGATTCTTCAACGTTGGTGATCTCTTCTCAGTCGCGGAGACTACGTCGAGACGAAGAAATCTTACGGTCCCATGAAAAACCTTGAAAGCGATGATGGGTTATACTCGAGTGGCGACGAGGAGAAACCGATGGTTTTAGGCACGGAAGAGGCATCAACTTCAGGGAGAAGAAGTTCTTGATTTGCCTGGTTTTTTATGTCGCTTCTTCCTTCTCTCTTCACGAGTCTCGTGAAATGAAACCGAATTCAGTTCGCAGATTCATTGTCGAACTCGCATGATCAAGTAGTCAACACATCTCAAGTCATCTACAAGTCACAGTGAGATTTCAAAGAGAAGGAGGTGGTCATTTGGAAGATAGCAGTAGCGACTGCTTGTAGTTGGCAAGCAACTTGAAGTAGATTATCATTGAAGTCTATTTATTCTCTATTTCTAATTCACAGAAACAAAAACTATGTTCATCGCTGCAGAATGCAGTGAACAAGCTTACACAAACAAGTTGGTACCTTAGCCAACGATTACTGGTTATCAGCTCGTATACTCGTATTAGTACATTAATCTTACACCATTCAGATTAGGCATTCTGAGATATCATAACCAGAAACAACCACAAGTTCTGGACTGAACATGTTCTGGTGGCTTGCATCCTTAGTTAAGCCTCAGGAGTTGGGTGATAAGCTCAAGTGGCTACAATATGCAGATGGAGATAGTGGTACAATCTCCTATCCCATTCACTCAATTAAACCGAGTTATCGTGCATGCGCATCTCTAAGAAACTTTGTTGCATTGAGTATTCGTCAAAGTACCACCAAGTAACAAAATCTTGAACAAAGCCTGACACAATACTTTCAGACTGCGGTTTTGATAAAAATTTGAACCATCACAAGGACAAATATACGCAAGGTAGTCCTCAAAGAAACTAAGAGAGAGTATTTGTCAGTGATTCACAGGTTGGGCTCTTGGTCTCCACAATCCCAGCCTATACTTGTGAGCATATTTTAAAATCAGCTTCCTCTGCAAAAGTAGAACCAGAAATCTGAGTGAATGATTTTGATGACAATGTTAACGTCTCACTCAAGACATTTGATGAACAACCTCCAACCTGAAAAACTTGACTGCCATTGTGGCTGACTTTCAATTTTAAAGCACAAACATGAAGAAACAACAACAGGCTAACTTAGCACCATCAAAATATTTACACAATCCTCGGGTAGAAATATAGCAGAACTCAGCAATGCATGAATGAATCTAAGAGATGCGCTAAACAGACAAAAAGAAATTCTAAGAAGAAAAAGGAATTGGCTTGAGAAGAATTACTTGTTGACATTTGATGCCCAACTTCTTAAGCTTCAGAGTGCGTGTAACAAGAAGTTTCTGGAAGTCACCAATCTCGGATTCAAGCTTGGCCGCATGCTCCTGAACCCCTTTACCAATGCCATTCAGAAACTCGGGTATTCCAACTTTTTCTGAAAAAGAAACCACCACATCACGGAAGAATACTCAGCAAGAAAGGATTACAATACACTCTTCTCCTCCCAATAAGATCAGACCCAAAAGCCGGTTGACATTCACGGGCACGGATCATGAAAACCTCGAATCCGGAAAATTCTGATAATCAAATAGAAACCCTAAAACCAACACCAGCATCCTGCTATCCCTGAAGTTGGTAGCTTTAAACACAAAGTCTCAAACTTTAGCTCATAGAAATCCACTATTCCAACAGAACTAAACCCTAAAACCTTAAACCCTAACCGAAGGCGAAGTTCCCAATTCTAGTCACATTAGGGCAAGGAAGAAAGCAACTTACCAACGTAAAGTGAGGGCTTGGAGAAGAATCTGGAGAACCCAGGAGCGTAATTGGGTGCCAAACGTGGCCTTGTGCTTCTAAGTAGCTGCAACACTGGTATCGCCATCCTCTGGGCCCCGATGGTTGAAGCTGTTGCCTTGGATCCAAGGGTTTTATCGGTATACTCTGTTTGCGAAAGAGGAAATGAGGGGAAGGGGAGGGTAAAATACAACTATGGTCACTGTATCCTGAAACAGTTCAGCTTATGGTCACTCATCATCTTTTTTTAACTTTATGACCACCCACTTTTGGTATTTACTTTGACAAGCTGAATTGCATAATGTGGTGTTTCAAATTGCAAATTGTCTGTTGGTGATGTCTTCTGTCTTGAAGTGTATTTTACAAGAATTTGTAATTGCATACTTGCGAGTTGACTAAATTTGTTGGTTCCATACATTGAAAACATCTATAAGAGTTTTTATATAGTTACTTCGTGTAATATCATGTAATGCATTCCTTGTAAAATTTGACAATTAACAATATAATAGTATCTCACTTAGTATAGGTAACAATTATTTGATTTTTTAGTTACTATGTGGATGGATTGGGTGCTGCCAGCAGCACCAGAGGAACAAGGAGATATAAATATCAAACTTGTAATATCATCTAAACATAAGGATAATTTTAAAAATTAATTAAAATTTAAGTTCGATACATATAAAATTTATGAAATGTGGTAAAGCTAACTCATTTAAAATTATTTCAGATTTTTAGTGTAATACCCGGACAATAAGAATTAAATTTAGTTAGATTTAATAAAGTATGCTAAGTCATTCAATTAGAATATCATGGACAAAATGGTAATCCGATATTTGAAAGTATGCTAGATATAACTTGGTCCAATTAAAAAAGTATCAGAAAATAATTAAATAAATGTATAAAAAAAGAGGTGGTCGACTTTAACAAAATCTGGAATAAAATAGTAAGAAGTGATAAGAGGAAGAGACAGAGAGAGAGCGCGTTAAAAGTCAAAAACGTGGCAACAAATCAACTGTAAACACAACTTAGTCATTTGGTAAGTTAATTTCAAAGATAAGTTCAGTTATATAGATGTGAAGTAACCTTCTTTATAGATAAGGATTTATGAAGCAAAATATGATAAGTTGTAAAAAAAGTGAAACGTAGCTAAATTTGGGAATTGACAGCAAGTAAATAAAGATAAAGGTCAATTTGAGGCGGTGGATACTTGCTGTGAGCAATATAAAATGCTCAATTCCATCCTTCCCTCCTAAGTGTGGACCAAAAACATAAACAAATAGGAAACCAAAAACAAATTTAAAAAAAAGGGGGAAAGAAAGAAGAATGTGATTCGGAAGAGAAAGAAACAAAATTGAACCAATTAAAAAGAGGAAGGTGCTGACGAAGAGAGGATAAATGGTTACTGAGGTAAGGTTTTCAAGTGAGACTATTTGTTTTTGAGCAACAGTACTAAAAGGACAATAAAGTAAAGAGAAATTAATAAAAGGGGCAGTAGAGCAATTGAAAAATTGGTGAATATATATGTTTATATATAATTAGCCATTGTTTCAGTTTCAATGGAAAAAAAGAACCATATGAATGGAGAGGGTGAAGCTACAGAGAATGAGAAACTATATAAGTTGATTATGTTAGAAATTTTTATTTGTCATAATTCAATAAGATGAATTTGGCGAGACTTATGTATATGAAGAAAATAGCAAATTATTTAAGATAGATTTTATCGGTTAGTAAAATATATTGGAAGAACTATTTACGTACCTAGGAAATTAAGGAGCTCAACTAATTATGTAAATAAAAAGAAGCTGTGAGAGTGGATAAATTCTACTAGTTTCGACAAAACATAAAATAAGTAAAAGAAGAACTAGAGAAGAAAAAGAAAAGAAAGAGAACCAGAAGAGAGACAAAGGAAAATAACAGAGGTATCTAGATATAAGTTATTCAATCATGTGTAGCTTGATTATTTGATTATGAGTACGAAGTTAAGTATGGATGATAACTTCTCACGAGAACTGAAATGACAAGTGATTGTTAATCATAGGAATCATGGTTATGTAAGATTGGTTAAGAAAATTAATGCAATTGAAAGTATCTTTTACTTATAAGTGTTAACCGAAGTAAAGAAAATTGAAAATGCTGACCGAAAAAAGAATAAAGGGGACATAAATAAATAGTTGATCTAGTAAAATAAAAATTGAGTATCGTTACTATGTGATAGGTATAGGATTATATTTCCAAGAGATTTGAAAACAAACCTTGCGGTTATTGAACTCGGAATTTGATTAAAGGAATATTTGTACTAAAAAGAGGATGGTCATTCAAGATGGTCGTCAAGCCGAAATTGGTAAACAAATAATATGTGACTCGTGCTTTATTTGGCGTAATCTATTTATTTGTCATGATCTGAATATGGTAATATGAGTGCATTTTGTGCATTTGTCATATGAACATATTGTATAATGTTATGATTTGTGAAAGTTTGTTCAATCTGGCCCAACGGGGGCACTGGATATGTTTGGTATGTTTTGGAGCCTATGAATTTATTATGATATTAAAGTCTGTTATATGGATGGCTCCGCTATGTGATATGAATGTCTAATAGGCAGAGGTTTACCCATGTCCAACTGGGGATGTTGGCATATGTGCACATATACTGAGGATACAATGGATTCTGATATAATTTGTTTGGCCGGCGGGGTTGGATTCTGATGGCGCCTTTAAGATATGGTATCCTCGTGTCGCGGTTGGAGTGACACTATCTAGAACTTGCCGAACATTCGTCCAGTTCTGTGATTTGATTTTGAAATTATGTGTTCATGTGTCAAATTGCGTAACGGAATGAGACGTTGCGTAGTTTGCTCATGTTTATGTGCCTTTGTGATTATATGTTAATATTTGGTCATCTGGTAAGTATAAATTTATGATAATGTACATGTCCGCATGATTCAATTGCCATGTTAGTCATATGCATGTGTTAGATATATTTATGCATTGAGTAGCTAAATAAATTGTGATGCATATCTTATTTGTTTACTGAGTATTCCAAAACACTCATCCCCCTCACCAATTTTGCAGGAATTCGTACACGAGTTGTATTATTTTGGAGATCTACTCTAATCGTACCAAGTTCGATTTGTTCACCAAGGGAATATGATCTCCACTTCCACTTGCCATGTCAACTAAATGTTGAAATCACCAAACTCAATTATATTGTTTCTCTTTCATAGAAGAATGTTTCAAAATAATTTTGTGTTTAGATTGGGCTTGCACTTAATGTACCAAATTAAGTTGCCTACGCAGCCGTAGCTCCGAAGGAATCAAAGCCCACGTAGTTCTCTTACCTTTATGGAGCAAACTCACCTAGTCGGATGTGTTTGTGTTTTCACCGGTTGTAGCATCATCGAGGTCGTATAGTTAGTCGGAATTTTTCCAGACCAATTCTTGTTGTCGTCTTTCCGCCTTGGTCCAATCGGCGACCAATGCTTGTGCCTCCAAAGATTGCGGTGTCATTAAGTACCGGTGTTCATCTAAAATATTACCTCTTGCACTAAATGCTTGTTCCACGGCAACCGTCGAAACTGGACAAGCAAGCAATTCTTTTGCAACAATTGACATAACCGAAAATTGTTCTACATGGTTGTTCCACCATTCTAGTAAAGCAAAACTAGAAGGTTTGACAAATAGAATATCAAATTTTGTGTTAAGATATAAATCAAATTCCGAATTGGTTAAACTTATTACTCGGGGTCTTTTTTTTTTCATTAACAATCTTTCCATAAAACTTAATTTTTCACCTTGTGAGGGAGAGGGAGTTGGTTCATTAGATGTAGAAGTATTATTCCTATTACTATATTCACTCATTAAATCCAAAATACCTTTTTTTACATTGTTTGTAATTATTACAACATGATCTTCTAGATTAGCAACTTATAAAAAAAAATTCAAATTTGTGTAATACGCATATAATAAATTTTGTAAACCATCAATTTTAATGTTCGGCATAAAAATGGTTGCAATTAAATTAAGTTGGAGAATCTCCCTGAAATACTTTAACCATTTGTTAGCCATTTCCGAAACGCATGACAACAATGCAACATCTTGATAAGCGCTACATATTGTCTCCGATATATTACAACATTCCAAAAATAGTAAATGAGATGTAGGATAATAAACACCCGATAAAAAATGTGTAGCATAATTAAAATATTCTAAAAGTTTATTTAATTTTTCTACAAGGTCCCAATGGTGAGGTTGTAATATAATATTTTTAGTTTGATCATTAGATGCAAAAAAATTACATAGAAGATCTTTGTATGGAAGAGCTTCTTTTAACAATTCATAAGTCGAATTCTAACGATGTTGAACATCATGTGGAAAATATTGTGGTTTCATGTTGTTTAATTTGTAAATTTTTTTTCAATCTTTTAGCAATTTTGGACGAGCCCATAATAAATTAAGTACTTATTTAATTGGTCCTAATGTAGAGTCTAAAGCTTTAATTCTATCTTGGGTACAAAGATTAAATATATGACATGCACATCTAATATGAAAAAAATTTCTCCGAATCGTGTACAAAGAATTTCTAATTCTTTAACCATAACATTATTAGAACTTGCATTATCTAGAGAAATTGAAAATATTTTATGAACTAGATTATATTCTTGTAAAATATTATGTAATATTTTATAACAATTATTCCCACTATGACTGTTATCAAAAACTCTATATACAATTATTCTTTTTTGTATATTCTATTTATTATCAATCCAATGACATGTAACACCAAAATATGAATGTGTTTGCCAATAATCGCTCCATATATCACAACATATAGAAACTCGACCATCAAAATCAAAGAAAAAAGTTTGTAATTTTTTTTTCTTGTATAAATCTTTTACATATCGTGTTAATGTACTTCGAGAAACTTTTTTTGCACTAGGATTTAAAGCATTTTGACAATAAGTTGTAAAATTTAGTTTTTTACCAAAACTAAAAGATAAATATTCGGTAGCAACTAATTTAGCTAATTCCTCTCTATTATTTTGATCGGTGTAATGAAATAAAATATTAGGCGTAGTAGATAATTGAGTTTGTGATTTTTCAAAACTAACTTCGTGTGAATATTTAGTATTCAAATAAATAGTATAAGTATCATATCCATTCCCGGTTTTGAATTCATATTATTTACCACAATAATTACATGTAATTTTGAAGATACCTTTTTTTCGGTATAAATTTTTGTGAAATGCTTAGTAAAAAATAATGAAGGTGATCTTTTTACCTTTTGTGGATTGTTGAATAATTGAATCAACACTTTCTCGTTGAGCTTCATCATGGACGTTCATCATTTCTTCCGGAATAGGATAAGTAGAAATCGGTAGAAAATCTGATTAAATAGAATCGTGATGTTCCACACGTTTTTTCTTACCCTTATATGCTCTACTTGATGACATAATTATATAGTAATATGAGTAAATATATGAGAAATATGACGAATTTATCTAATGACTAATTAGTAAACTTGAGGGAGAATGTATATAGCTCAAATTTTTAATAAGAGAAGTAGAGAGTTGAGATTAGAATTTGTAAAATTTGAAGAATAAAAGGTGGTATTTATAGAGTTTGGAAAAAATTTTGAATTTTAAAAAAAATTAAAAAAGGACAAACAGTAAAAAAATGGTAACATGAGTATTAAAACGGTAACAAAAAAATGGGCAGAATAAAACGATAATTTTCCCACCCGCTGATGCATGCTCTGACGCAGGTGCTGACGTCAGCCATCAGCCGGACGCGCGCCTCCTCCTTTTTTTTTAATTTTTGTGGGCCCTACCCCTTAAAATTTAAAACTCCCGCCGGTCCCCCCTTTTTTAATTTTTGGTGGGTCCTACCCCAAAATTTCCCATCTCAAATCCCCCCTTTTATTCGAATTTTTTAAACATATATGATTATTATATGAATTTAATAATAACACGAATTTGAATCGAATTTAACACGAATTTAACTCGAATCAAATTTTTGAATCAAATTCGAATTAAATTCGCTGGTTTTGAGAATTATAAATATCTTGAACCGTATTCAATTCGTTTCATGACGAATTCGAATCGAATTTTTTTACGAATCAAATTATTGACAAATTGAATCAAATTTTTAACGAATCGAATAACGAATCGGATTCAATTCATGGCCAGGTCTAACTATGACGCCTTAAGTGCGGAAGTCTGGGGGTTATGACGAGGGTTCCAACTGATCGAAGCAGGCAACTTCAGACCAGCTGAAGTGGAAACTGACTTGAGAACAGCCTTAGAATACCTAACCGAGGGGTAGCATATGGCAACCCACTAACCGTACTCGTGAGTAAATGTAGGGACCTCATCCGCTATTATGGACAAATTGAGGTCAACATTTGTAGTCGAGATGGTAATAGAATAGCTGATTGGCTTGCTAATTTTGTCCTCGACATTCCCTGTGGTCTTTATGTACTTGAGAACCCCCAGATGGCTGTGGCTCCCTATTAAAGGAAGACAACCCCGTTATTTTCTTGTAATAACTTAGCTTTATTTCAATGAAAGGGTACAATACACCCACCAATTCTACCCAAAAAAATATTTTAAAACAGCACCTAATACAAGTGAAGGATGTGTATAGACTTGATGCGAGAAACCAAAATGGAATAGATGACTTCATCAAACAACGCTCCCATGTTAGCCTCACCCCTAACGAGATTGAACTGAATTGTATCAAAACTACGGTGGGACCGTTTAATAGAAGTTTGGTTTGTAATTAAGAGTTGCATGGTTTTGCAAACAACAATTTAAAAAGGAAGAGTCGGCGTCCTAAAGTGACGGTTCATTTTATTAAGCAATGCATACGACACTTTTCATATACAACTGCCGCTTCGTTTGGCATTGACCTAATCACCGGAGCTGTTCTATGTGTTTGGATTTATTTTTGTTTCTGTAAATGTATTAAAATTGAATATTATGAATAAATTGGAAACTGTCTGCTACAAAAACTGAAAAAAGTAGAAATTAATACGCAGTAATTTTATATTGACTGCTTATTTTACTTTGATGATAGAGGCGAAGGGGGGTGGTTCGGTTATTAATTTAAGCCTGTAGCTGGAATCAACATGAAATCTCTCTCTCTCTCTCTCTCTCTCTCTCTCTCTCTCTCTTTGCATATTCCATAATCTTTGATCTAGTAGCATATGATTTGTGAGGATAGTTTGAATTTTTTAAAGATTTAATTATTTCTTTTTTTTAGGTTTCTTGTTATATTTTTTTTCTGATTTCTTTTATTTGTTTGGTGTTGCTTTTTGAGACAGACTTGCATGTACAAACATGAAAAAATAGCATTCTACGAGATGTACCGAACAGCCATATTTTTCTGACTACTTTTTTATGGAATTTTTCTGACAATTCAGGACGAAAGAACAATCCATGTGGCGAACCAAACGATTTTTATATGAGATAAATCTCTTCCATAGGCTAGAAGTTTCTCCGTAATGCGATTTAGTCTTATTTTTCCAGGAATTACAATCTAGTCCAAAAGGAAAGTGATACTCGGTAAAAATTCGTTGTCGGATGCAACTTTTAATTGGGGTTTCAATATGCGTGCACCAATATGGGTCTTCCAATTATAGTATTGTACGATTCATTTCCGTCTATGTAGTTTCACATTATTTTATAGCTGGTTCAAGTGTTTTATAGAATATACAAATTACAACAAATAGAAGATCAACCAAAAAACTGTCGACTTCTCTTCCACCTTTCTCCTTCACTTCCCCCTCCGACCATTTTTTCCTTCCCTCTTTTCGAATCCTTCTTTCATGATAAACTTATTTGATTTGAAATTAGGCTATTTTTTAGGGCGGATTACTGATTCATATTGATCAAAATAATAGCACCAATCTGGTACATGTAGCAAAGAAATAATCCAAGTGCAGAGTTTCCTCGTGTAAAGAATTTGAGGTTGTTGTAAAACTTGCTCTAGTAAAATTCAGTAAAAAAATTCGAGGTAGAAAAAAGAGCATGATGCCGAAAAAATAACTCTACATTCTACAAACTAATATCATCAATTCATATCCTGATCTAAAAGAACACCTAACACAAGTGAATGATATGCATAGACTTGATGCGACGAACCTAATGGAATATACCAAATAAGAGTTGCATGGTTTAATGGAAGTTTGGTTTATAATTACGAGTTGTATGGTTTTGCAAACAACAATTCATATCAAAGCTGCGGTGTGACCGTTTAATGGAAGTTTGGTTTATAATTATACTAAGAGTTGCATGGCTCTGCAAACAACAATTTAAAAAGGAAAAGTCGGTGTCCTATAGTGATGTGTTCACTTCTTTAAGAATACAACACTTTTCATATACCAAACAAACAACTGCCACTTCGTTTGCCATTGACCTAATCACCGGAGCTGTTCTATGGGTTTGGAATTTGTATTTTATTTTTGTTTCGGTAAATGTATAAAATTTGTACATTATGAACAAATTAGAAACAGTCTACTACAAAAATTGGAAAAGTATAAATTAATACGCAGTAATATTTATATCGACTGCGTATTTTACTTTGTTAATGGAATATGGGGTGGCTTTTAATTTAATTCTGTAGCTTGAATCAATTGCATATTCCGTAATCTTTGATCTAGCAGCTTATAATTTGAGAGGATAGTTTGAATTTTCTAGAGATTTCAATATTTCTTATTTTTTTTCAAGTTTCTTGTTATATTTTTTTTCTTCCAAATTTCATTGTTCCAGTTTCTTTTATCAGGTTACTTTTTGAGACAGATTTGCATGGACAAACAGTAAATAAGAGCATTCTACGAGCTGTACCGTACAGGACTTAGCAGCCATATTTTTCTGACTAATTTTTTCTGGAATTTTTCTGACACCTAAGGACGAAAGAACAATCCATATGGCGGACCGGCCGATTTTTAAATGAGGTAAATCTCTTCCATAGGCTAGAAGTTCGTGATTTAGTCTAATTTTTCCAGGAATAACAATTTAGTCCAAAACCCTTTAAAAAAGAAAAGAAAAAGAACAATTTAGTCCAAAAGGGAAGTGATACACGGTGAAAATTCGCTATCGGGTGCAACTTTTATTTGGGTCTTCAATATGCGAGCACCAATCTATTCTTCCAATTAATAGTATTGTACGATCCATTTCCATCTATGTAGACGATGTTCAAGTGTTTTATAGAATGTACAATTTACGACAAATAGAAGATCAACCAAAAAACTCTGTTAACCATTAGAAATTATTTTATCTTAATGAAGAGATCTTTAGTTCAAATTTTTAAGAATGCATTAGAAGTTGTTCTATCTTAATGAATAAGTCTTGAACTCGAACTTTTGAGAATGCATTAACATTGAATAATTGTTGAAAATTTTACTATGCTCAAATATAAATTAGTCTACCGAGACACATATTACATCGATTAATTCAAGTTCAAAAAAATAGATTGCCCATATTAAATTATAATAAAGTCGTAATTTTGGAATATTATAATTTATTGAATGGGGATCAAATTATCACAAAACGGGAAAGAAAGTGAAAATAAACTTAATTAAGATTGTATCAGGGAGATATGGAAATTGAAAGAAGCAAGAAAAGGAAACTTCCCCAAAGTAAATTAAAAAAAATAAGAAAAAGGTAGACAAACGAAACGAAATGCTTGTGACCTTAAAATTTTTTTTAAATCTGATTTGAAATTTAGATAAAAGAAAGAAAAACCAAATTAGTTGTCAATCTTTGGACGACGCCGACGCGACGACCCAACCGAAAAACCATATAAACAAATCAGCTGACAACTCGATTTCGCTCATTTATTTGCTAAATTCTTTTTAAGGCGTATTATTATTTTCTCTGCGTCGACTTTTCTTCCGCCTTTCTCCTCCACTTCGCCCACCGACCATTTTTCCCTTCCCTCTTTTCGAATCCTTCTTTCTCCTTTTTTTTTGTCGATCCAATATCAGGTAACAAGCTTAAACCCGGGTTTCTCTTTGATCTCTTTTTCGTAATTTCATTTTATTTGTATTTTTTTATATATATTTTTTTGTATCATCTTTTTTCTCGGGTGGATCTTAGTAAGAGCTGGGTTCTTTTTTTTAAAAAAAAATTAATGGGGTTTTTTTTGTGCTGTTGATTTGAGCTGGTCAATGGCTGTATCTTAGTTCAGTGTGTTTGTTTATAACCATTTATTATTGTTGGGTTTCTCTTTTTTCTTTTTTTAATGATTTTATTTTGGCTGGTGCTCTTAGATGCTGTTGAACAACTATAGAAAAACTATTGTTGTACTAGTTTTGATTGGAGTTGGTGGAATCCCTAGTTTTTAGTGTTTTGATTTGTTGATTTGCAAGCAGCTTATCGGTGAATTCTGTTAGGAAATGAGGATTTATGGATGTTCCAGAGAATATTACTAGACGGTAGAGCAACTTTCGGGTTTAGATGATCATGGATCAGGCTGATTTAGTGCATCTGATGGGCATCGTGATGAAAGTTGGTTTAGTGGTGGAGAAGAGCGAGATGCGCGGTTATTGTTAAGTTGGCAGGAAGAAATCTGACTCGTTTTTGTTCGGTGTGCTTTTGTAGGAGTTTTTTTTTTTTTTTGGTTGAGAGCGAGAAAGAATGTCGGGAGGTGGAAGCTTGAGGAAAGCTCTTGGAGCACTCAAGGATACCACCACTGTTTCATTGGCCAAAGTCAATAGTGATTACAAGGTAATTTAACCAGATACTGGTTGGACTAGTTATTGGTGCTGTTTATTTTACCAAATGTGGGTTCTGGCTTTATTGAGCAGGAATTGGACATCGCTATAGTTAAGGCAACCAATCATGTTGAGAAACCAGCCAAGGAGAGGCACATTAGAGGTGGAGAATTCTTTTCATGCAACTTTTTCCTTCTCAATCTGGAATATCGTTTCTTAAATAATCTTATATGGTGTATAAAGCTGAAGCTTCCTGTTATGGAGAGCTAATGTGGATTTAGTATGTATCTTGCAGCTATTTTTGCTGCCATTTCAGCTACTAGACCTCGAGCTGATGTTGCCTATTGCATCCACGCTCTTGCAAGGCGGCTATCAAGGACGCATAATTGGGCGGTATGCACATGACCCGAAAGATTGTTTGGTATTAGAGTTGCCTTGATGGAATGTATGAAGTGCCATCCTAAAACAGCAGAAATACCTTTTTCTTCTTTTGTCTGGATTGGCACTTGTTCTCTTTTAGTTTCGATCACTCGATTCTATCTCTTGATGTTTAAATGAGCACTCGACCAAAAAATAGATTCAGATGTGGACTTGAGTGTCAACACTTCTCTGCAATGATTTATGTTCCCCTCCCACTTTAAATTCTATATTATTTTATTTAAATTTATCTAATTTATAACTCAAGTCCACTTTTGGATCTATTTTTTGGTCGAGTGCTCATTTAAACATCAAGAAATAGAATCGAGTGATCAAACTAAAAAAGAACAAGTGCCAATTGTTGGCTAAGTGCTCATTTTCGTTGGCTGACTTCCATTTTCTCAGGTTGCATTGAAAACTTTAATTGTCATCCATCGTGCTCTGAGGGAAGTAGATCCCACATTCCAAGAGGAACTTATTAATTACGGAAAAAGCAGAAGTCATATGCTTAACATGGCTCATTTTAAAGACGACTCCAGTGCAAATGGTAATCTTTTTTCCCATGCCCTGTTTCTTCTGATTAAACCATTGATCACTTGACTTGTGTTGCTCAATGGTGGTGCAGCATGGGATTACTCTGCCTGGGTTCGTACATATGCTTTATATCTGGAAGAGAGACTGGAGTGCTTTCGCACTTTGAAGTATGATGTTGAGACAGATAAACCTGTAAGGAATCTTTTGTGATAGTACTTTTTAGGATCATCTTAATGCTCAGGGTATTTTTGGTTCTCATTAGCAGTTTTCTACTTGTCCATATGACATGGAATTCGACTCACAAAAGGAAAGTGCTATGAGGACCCGTTGTCAATGCATGTACGATGTGCTATGTGTTGACATCTCTTTGTGATCCCCAAATTGCTGTTTCTATTCAATCCCTAGCATTTTCCGCTTAAATATCATTGCACCATAAACATGTAAACTCATCTTTGGTGGTGCAAGATAATGGTTGGCCAAGTTCCGCAAGTCTGGTGGCATGCACCTCGTTAATTTGACACCTGAGGATTGTTGCAACCTATTTAGCTTCTTTGCATATTAAAGATACTTATTTCCCAAAGCTCCTTGATACTAATTAATGACATCTTCATTCAGGGGACCAAAGATCTGGACACTGCTGAGCTACTTGTCCAATTGCCAGCATTGCAACAGCTTATGTTTCGTGTTCTTGGTTGTGAGGTGATGGTTCTTGACTCTGTAACCAGGGTTTCGTTAAGTCATTTAATGAAATTCAATTATATGGAAACATTTATCTTCATTGCTTCTGTCGTTGAAGTGATTTTTTAAGTTGGAAGTTCTTTTATCATTCTGCAGCCACAAGGGGCATCAGTCAACAACTATGTCATTCAGCTTGCACTTTCATTAGTAAGTGTGATTCAGATCTTGCTTTATTTGTTTGGATTAGTCAACATATTGCTCTTGTTTGTTCTTATTGATTAAATCCCCTTATCATCTATTCCCACTAGGTTGCTTCCGAAAGTGTTAAGATCTACCAAGCTTTAACCGATGGTACAGCTAATTTGGTTGACAAGGTCAGTGGCTAGATTTGATTTCCTATTCAAAGGTTAACCCGTACTTGAAATTATATGTTTAATGTAACTTTTCCTTGGCAGTTCTTTGAGATGCAACGAAATGATGCAGCCAAGGGTCTTGAAATATATAAGAGAGCTTGCCAGCAGGTCACGCCTTATTATTATATACTTACTGTTATTGTTCTTATTTCTGTGGAACTACTGTTAAAAAATAGGGCAAATTACCCTCATGTCCCTGTACTTTGGTCACCCTCCCCCTAGGGTCCCTGACTTTTGGAAAATGATTGTCCCGTTCCTAAGTTTTGATGATAATAGACTCTCGGGTCCCTGGCTGACGTCATCGACTCTTTTTTTCATTTTTGGTCATGGAAATGATCAAAATACCCTTAAACAAAAAATAAAAATATGTACCTCCTTCAACCTTTGACTAATAATAACTAACAACCAAAAACCAATCCAAAAATAAGATCAAACTAACAAAAATCAAGAACACAACCAAGAACATCAAGAACAACAAAAAAAAAATACTCGAAACCCAGAAATCCGATGACGCCGCCTCAATCAAGCAAATCGGGGCCAAGGAAAGTTCGCCAAATGAACATAAACCTTTTTAGCTGCCATTTACGCTGTAGGAAAGTTCACAACTTTCTCGGCCTCGCCGCCGTTCCCGTCGCTCCCTCCTTCTCGACCTCTGCTGCGGCCATGGAGGAGCTCAAGACCCGACACTGCATAATTGGGTCGGGCCCCGCCGCCTACACTGCTGCCATCTACGCCGCCCGGGCGGAGCTCAAGCCAGTCCTATTCAAGGGTTGGATGGCCAACGACGTCGCCCCCGGCGGCCAGCTCACCACCACTACCGACGTCGAGAACTTTCTCGGGTTCCCCGACGGCGTCATGGGCTCCGCCCTCACCGACCGATTTAGGGCCCAGTCCGTCCGGTTCGGGACCCAGATCTTCACCGAGACGGTTACCAAGGTGATCGTGGCCACCGACGCCGTCGCGAAGCGGCTCAAGTTTCCCGGGGCGGAGGCGTTCTGGAACTGGGGGATCTCAGCATGCGCGGTGTGTGATGGGGCGGCGCTGATCTTCCGGGAGAAGCCGCTGGCGGTGATCGGAGGCGGGGACTCAGCGATGGAGGAGGCCAATTTCCTGACCAAGTACGGGTCTAGGGTTTATATTCTTCTAACGAAGGCGAAGATGGATGTTATGAAGCCGTGGATCGGCCGGCGTGTCACCGAGATCCTAGGGTTTGAGGACTTCATCGTCAAATTTCTGGGTGAGAATTTTTGGGATAGAAAATTGCTCGAGGCGACGTCGTCGTCGAATTTCTGGCGGAGATCCTTGGTCTCGGTTTGCTTGATTAAGGCGGCGTCATCGGATTTCTGGGTTTTGAGTGTTTTTTTTGTTGTTCTTAATGTTCTTGGTTGTGTTCTTGATTTTTGTGAGTTTGATCTTATTTTTGGATTGTTTTTTGGTTGTTAGTTGTTATTAGTCAAAGGTTGAAGGAGGTACATATTTTTATTTTTTTTAAGGGTATTTTGGTCATTTTCATGACAAAAAATGAAAAAAAAGTCGATGACGTCAGTCAGGGACCCGAGAGTCTATTATCATCAAAACTTAGGGACGGGACAATCATTTTCCAAAAGTCAGGGACTCTAGGGGGAGGGTGACCAAAGTACATGGGCGTGAGAGTAATTTGCCCTAAAAAATATCGAGCCCTCGGATAAAACAATCTACAATGAGCTTGAGTGAACCATTTTTTTGATACCAGGCGGAGAGACTTTCAGAGTTCTTTGAAATATGTAAGACCATGGATATTGGGCGTCGAGACAAATTTATCAAGATAGAACAGGTGTATATCTACCCTTTTTGCTTTATGCTAGATAATCTCTGGCAAAACTTTTAACTCTCTGCAACCGCATCAATAAATTTCTCTGTGTTATGTAGCCTCCCCAATCCTTCCTACAAACAATGGAAGAATATGTGCTCGATGCTCCACGGATGTCAGTGGCCCGCAAGGACTCGGTAAGGTCTCTATTTACCAGACTTGTGTATTTGTCTCCAAAGGGGACACACAGTGGCAAAGAATATATATCTGATATCATGGAAATTCGGTCTTAATTCTGGGATATTATGGAACCATTAAGATCTGCTTCACCGGATATAAAAAAGTCCTTGGGTGAGGAAGAGCCTTTCATTCTCCTAACATGAGCTGATTACTAGGGTTGAATTTTTTGTACAGATGTTTTGCAAAATTTTGCGTCATGAAATGATTTCTTACGTCCATGTGAAACAGATTGTTAACAATAAAGATGACACACCAAAGGACATCTTGGCAATTGAATACAAAAAGGAACCCGAGCTCCCAGAACCAGTGAAGGAGGAAAGCCCACCATCACCTCCCCCTGAACCAGTGAAACCAGAGGTGCCTGCTCAAGCACCTGATTTGTTGGTAATTTTCTTGTTCCCGGCTGTGGATGCATTCGTGGTTTCTGTGGAAGTCGTCCTTCTGACCTTGGTTTTGGTCTCGTAATTGCAGGGCTTGGATGATCCTGCTCCAGTTGCTTCTTACCTAGATGAGAAAAATGCCCTGGCATTGGCTATTGTTTCAGTTGGTATGTTCTTTAGAATTCTCTAGATTTTAGATACGAGTCTGAAGATTTAAGAGAGAGCATTTGAAAATTTGTGCTATAACTTAATAGAAACGAAGGCAACTGATGCCTTCAGTCAATTTGGTAAATTGATACTACGGCAATTACGAAGCAACAAAAACATTACCTTTTCTTGTAAACATGCCACTACCCGGCTTGTGCTTGATTGAGGAATGTACCTAATGTTGGTCGTTTCTGTTTACGCAGCTGACGCACCAGCAGCTGTGCCAACTCAAGTGAATGGAACTACGGGGTGGGAACTGGCTCTTGTCACAGCTCCGAGCTCAAATGGCAGTGCCGCAGCAGCTAGCAAACTGGTATTTTCTGCTGCCTTTTTTACCGATCTCTTGTTGTCTAACACCCTTGTGGCGGTGTCAGTTCGCTTCAGTTATACCAGAATTTCTTTTTCTTTTACAATTTTGCTGACCAACACTAATCGAACTTTTCTGTTGTGTTGATTGAAAAGGGTGGTGGCTTAGATAAACTTACACTGGACAGCTTATACGATGATGCAATTAGGAGAAGCAGTCAGCCTGTTAGTTACAATCCTTGGGAGCAAAACCCCATGGCAGGCACAATGATGCAACCAACTGTTCATGATCCATTCTTCGCCTCCAATGGTGTTGCTGCCCCTCATTCGGTGCAAATGGCTGCTATGGCCAACCAACAGCAAGCCTACATGTTTCAACAACAGCAGCAGATGATGATGGGACAGCAACTACAACAGCCCACGAATCCTTTCGGAAATCCGTACGGAACCGGTATGCACCCATATGGCACAGGCATCCCGCAGGTTCAAGCACATAACCCTTACTCAGGGCTCATGTAGATGCTTTGGAAACATAAAGACACGATTCTTTTGCTTCAAGAACACGTCACCTTCATACTCGAAACACACGGAAGAACAGATGCGAGCTCTTCGGATCTGTATTTTGATACCAGCAAAGCTTGAAGATCTGTGTATGATATATGTTGTGCATCTGAATTGGACTGCTAGAATGAGATTATTCTTTGATAAATAGTGAACCATTCAAGCAAGTGAAGGTTAGAAATAATGCTTCTGAGGGTTGATTAGTCTTTTCCACCTGCTTTTTATGTTGATGTTTCTCTAGCAGGAACTAAAATCTTATTTCTCCTCCCTTGTAATACTTCTTGTAGATCATAGAACCCCATTTGTAAATCTGTGATTATGACCACGTTTATGCAATGAAGAGACCCCAAGTTTGATTTGCTGGTCTCGAATTCGAATAGTCGATCTATGAATATTGATTGTTTTGAACTTGTAATGACATTGGAGCTCGCATTTTTTGCCAGCCAAACAGGAATACAATGTCTCTACAAATTCCAATATTTAAAATAGGATAAATTATGTTCAGGCCCCTGGTGTTTGGTATATTTTACGTTCGCCCCCATGTATTTATGTATTTTGGTAATCGATTAAAAATTCTCCAATATTTGGTTTTATTATACTCTCAGGCCCCTTGCTGACGTCAGAGACTATTTTATTTATTTTTTAATCCTGAAATGAATATTCTACCCCTATATAGCCGTCTCCTACATTTCCTCCGGCGACCCGTCAGTTTTCCGCCACCCTTCGGTCAATTTTTCGACGCCGGCAACTCCTGCTCCCCGCCGGAGCACATCCTTCCCCTGAGAAGGACGACGCCTTCTCCACCTCCCTCGGCAACCACAAGCTCGACGACGACCTCTTCTCCCTCGAGATTCCCATGCTCGGGAACCCGAATGAGGACGAGCACGCCAGCATGGAGGGAGAGGGTAGGGAAGACGAGGAGCCCAAAGAAGTGGAGAGCACGACAAGAAGACAACCCAAAGCATTAACGACGACGGTGTTCCTGGCGTAGAAATTGGGGATTCGGGAACTAGGGTTCAAGGCGTAAAAATTGGGTATTTTTCACCATCGTTGGAAGTTTCTTGGTCTATTCAGGTTGAATCCCAATACCAGAAGATAGTCGTTCACCGAGCTTCCCAGATCCGAAAGATGATGAGGGCGGGTTCTCCTCAGTCGCCGAGGCAGATGACGAGGGTGGTGGAGCATATCATCGATGTCGTGGAGGGCGGGTTCTCCACAGTCGCCGACGCCGACTAGTTTGGTCCACCATCGCCCTTTTTGAAGCCACCGGTGTTGGGGGTGATCGGTGGAAGGAGAGAGATAAAATTAAATAATTAATTATTTTTTATTGAGGGTAGAAAAGTCATTTTCCTGAAAAAAAAATTATTGATGACGTCAGCAAGGGGCCCGAGAGTATAATAAAACCAAACCTCGGGGAATTTCTAATCGATTACCAGAATACATGGGGGCGAATGTGAAATATACCAAATACTAGAGGTCTGAGCGTAATTTACCCTTTAAAATATTGGTTTACTTGGGTGTGTATTTTTGGAACACGTGGCTTTCACTTTGGAATTACGTTTAAGGCAGTTGTTGGCTTGTTCAAAAAAGAGGAACCTCTTGTATATCTTGCTGCTTTTCCAATGGTTTATTATAATTAAGATTAATTGCACACGAGTACATGTATAATATTTGGAATTAATAAAAAGAGTGCATCGGTTATGGAGATCACCATATTAATACACGTGTTTTTCTACATGAAGTAGAATAATACTCAAATTGTGATGGAAGGACCAAAATACTCTCTCAATTTTTTCTACAAAATTAATCAAATATTAATCTTAAATTTACATTAAAAATGATAACATAAAAACCTAAAAAACACAAAGTTATTATTGATTTTAAGTATACTTTTTTAAAATATAAATATTTTTGGATAAAGATGTTTTGTTCATTTTAGACTAGTTTAAAATACAGAAAAGACACATGTACTAATCCAGAGATTTTCATCACTGAAATACGCTCTTCTAGTTCCGAATGGTACAAATACTTGTGTGAAACTAAATCTAATTATTAGCAGTACTATTAAATATTTATCAAAAGAATTTTGTTACATTTTAAAATTTTGTTCGACTCTAATTTGATTAATCAGAACAATATAGTTAAACAAAAAACTAAATCTTTGTATTAATTATTCCCGTGTATTTCCTTCGCCAACTCTTCCAGCGTCAGCTTGGTTTTTAACTATTATGAGATATATCATATATGGAAACAAATATTCTTTTGAAAAAGAAAAAACAATTGTTCTTTTTTTCCCTTTTTCTTATTTCTTTTCCGAGATAGAAATTCAATCGACTTGAATCGTTCCTCTGGATCTAGGAAAATTTTTACGGTAGTCCTAATATACCAAGTTATATAGCTGAATAAAATAAAATTTAAGCTGAATGAAATAAAATTGTATCGTTCTTCTGTTTCCTAAATAAAATTTGTTAGATTAGGAAATAAACAAGCAACTGAAGGAAAGTCTAACTTTGTATTTTATTTTACGCTCCTAAATAGGCTCATAGAAATAATTATTAAAATAATATGCAAAATTAATAACAACAAATCGAAATTGTCTAAGAATGGGCCAAGGAGGAGGAACAAGAAATCTGTAAAATTTTCTAAGAACTAGTTAAGTCTTTTCTTTTCTAAATTTTTTGCTATTTTCGTTTTTTCTAGTATGTGTTATGGCTTACATAATGTCGATATTAAGAAATTAAGAGCTCTAGTATGGATGTTATTATAGTGCCGTTTTTTGCACTACAATTAAGATTTTTTTTCATACTGTATAACTTTTTATTTTATAAAATATTGCAGATGATATTAGCAACATTGTTGAGTATGTTGATAAAGATTCCGAGTTTTATATTGGGAAATTCAACTCGGATAGAAAAATTTATAAGACATATAACTCATTGGCATATTATCTGTTTCAAAGTTAATAATTAGTTTAATAATTTAACAAGTTTATCACATATTATTTTTATAATTATTTCTATGGTCCTATTTAGGAGAAGTAAAATGTCAAGTTTATCGTTTTCCATTAAGTGCTTGTATATTTCCTCATCAAGAAACTTTATTTAGGAAATAAATGTTTAAAATTATATTACTATAATGTCATGATTTTGTTTCTATAATAAATTATCCTACTCATTTTAAAATATAAAGTGTACAAATTCACTTGTCAACTATTTAAGGGTGGGTAGATGCCAAGTACAATATGACTTGGTATGTTAGGACCACCATAAAAATTTTCTCCCTCTAGGTCTAGACATTAAATCATTATTGGGTATGGAAAGCAAATTTATCTTAGAAATAAGATGTTAAACACAATTTACTACCAACAAATATTTAAATCAACTGATGATGATTATAGTGTTATTCTAAATTAATAGATATCAAAATTTAAATATTTTACCAACATCTATCCATAATTTCCGATTTTCAGGAGATTATTGAAATTTGAAGCAATGAAAAGAGAAAATTGCCATTTTGAGTTCTAATTGGTGTGTATTATTATATTATGAAAAGGAAAAGCAGACTTAAAGTGGGACTCCTGTCTGTCCTTTGTAATTTACTCGTCTTTGGTCTCTGTCGCAACCAAAACTTCTAAAACCGCTTCCTTCCTTTTCCCAAAACCCTCTATAAAATTAATTATATTATAATAATCCCCACACACAAAAAAAAAAGGAAGAAAGGAGCAGAAGAAGCATCCATGTCGTGGCTCTTCAAGGCGTCGCCGCCGCAATCGCCGATGTCGGAGGAGATGGAGCCGTCACAGAAGGGGCTCGCCGGAGTTAGGAACGATCTGGCGGAGATCGGGGGGAGCTTCAAGAGCGGCCTCTCGAAGCTGAAGTCGAGCTTGTTGCCGTTCCGGAATGATCGTATCGAAGAGTATGAAGAGGAAGAGGAGGAGGAGTACGTGGCGGGGATAACGGAGGAGGTGATCGGTTTCGTTGAGGAGGTAGCTATTCGGCCCGAGTGCTGGACTGATTTCCCGTTACCGTTAAGAGATGGTTAGCTCTTTTTCGCCTTTTCTATTTCGGTTTTTTTTCCTTCTTCTTATTTATGTTTATTATTATTCCGTTGGTTGATTATAATAGCTTGTGTGTTACTTGTTCGGTAGAACACTGAGTAAGCTGGACTTGTTTGTTTTAGAATTGCTGGTAACATGTAATGGTTTGACTCCGATAGAGAGCTTGTTTCGATTGGTTCGAGGGTCGCTGGGGCTTGTCGCGGAGGGGTTAGGTTTTGAGAATTGAGTGGTGTTAATCTTCGCTGTTTGTGGTGGTGGATTTCGTATTTGGAAGGGATGGTCGTCTTCAAAGTAACGCGGTCGCTGCTCGCATGTGCGTCTGCATAGGCTTATTAGTGGAGGTTTTGGTTATAGTTTGAAGGGCTTCTTACTTTCTGTCTTTAAGTGATTTTTCTGTGGGTATGTATGTTGGATGTGGTAATCGCCATTCGGCTCCTGTTTGATCACTTGAGCTATCCATGACCTGATATAAGTTGCTTTGGGGTCTCTGACGATGAGAATCCAATGGCCCTCTGTGGAGATTTCTTGCTTCTGAGGTGAGGTTAGTCTATGTTATATTGCTTGATGTTGCACCCTTGCCTTAGTTCTTTGACAAAATATTGGTGAGGCAGATTTTAGGTCTTATGGTGTGGCTGTTATATTGTTGACACTGATTTGAGATCTTAAACAATCCGGTGGATGCTCTTGAAAGCTTTGAAATTTTATCAGAACATTCTATCTTTCATCTATTGAGGACTAACGAAATTGTTATCTGACTTTATGTTCTTTGCATGATAAACGTGGTGATCAAGATTGAAATGCATTCTGCTAGTCATGAGTCGAATTTTAATTCTTGAGTCTGAAGGGGGAGGTCCAGATATCTTGAAAAAGTTGCTTGTTGGTCATCAGTCCTTTCGTGTCTTTTTTCTTACTCTGATAGGATCCTCTAAAATTGTCAACTTCTTGTTATCTGGCCATAGATGCCACTCCTTGACTGGTGCTTGTCTGCTTGAGAAAGTATCCAAGTGGCTATATGGGCTTGGTCCAGTTAATATAAGATTGATTTTGACTTTCGATTGTTGTGTATCAGATTTCAGAATGTCTGATGCTCAGAGAGAACATGCTTTAGCTATAGCTGAAATGGTTCCCAGTCTTGCAACTCTAAAAGCTAATCTTCATAGTCACATTGCTGGCAATCGATTTTGGTTGATATATTTTATACTGTTGCTCCCAAGACTGAGTGAACAAGATCTTGCTATTCTATCCAGCAGTCAGGTAAGACTCCTCTCTCTGTAAGTTTCTCATTTTCTGAAAGTTGCTTTTGCTGTTTTCCTATCTTATAGCATTGCATTGTGTTTATAAGCTGTGTTTATAAGCCTTGATTTTAAGATCACGTCTTTCGGTGATTGGTTTTACGGCGAAGAGTCAGTTGATTTTATGTGTATTATAAATAAATACTGCATTTGTTGATAGGACATGCATACATTCTACGGTACCATGCTTTACATCGCAAGGAAGCTCTGGTAGTGCGGTCCTTGTAATTGCTTATTTTTTCCTGATAAATAATTAGAAGTTGTATTAAATAGGCACCAAGGGTTGCATCCAAATACATAAGAGAGTCTTGTGATTGAACATCATCTAAAAAATTTAATACGTCAAAATACCTACCTCCCTGCAAACCACACATTGTAGGGTACTGGGATGTATGCGAGGGAAGAGACATCTGGTGATTTTACACATCTTTGCTGCTTCAGATGTTTGAATTTTGCATTTCGTTTGGCTGAAAGTTAAACTTCTCTGCAGGTAGTAGAGACGAGAAACTTGCTTCTGAAGAAGATTAAGGACCTGAGAAGTGAGAATGTTTCCGAGTCTGGGGATCCTAGTACTTCTACTTCATGCATGGATGATAGAAAATCTTGTTCTACAAAAGAATCTCCATCTCGGCAGTTCGAGGTCACTGATACTCTAGATGCAACAAAAAGGTTAAGCATACAGGACCAGGAGACATGGCTGAAAGACAGTGATTTTGATACCAGAACTACTGCAAACAACCAAAAAAGGCCTGAACACGAGGAGGGTCTTTCGTTTAGTGATCTAGAGGTTGACGATAGTGATCGGTCAAGTAGAGTATCAACTTCGAAGCAACCACAGATGCATCGAACACCCAGTGATACCAGTGACTGGGTCCGGCTTCAGGAAAGCTCCACAACACAGGCTGATTCACACAGGGGGAGGCAGTCATTTTCTCATGACAAAGACTCGGACGTGGAGTCCGCTGATTGGCTCAAGGTGGACGAGTTTGATTAGCCAATTCCGCAACTGGTAAATTATCAATTGATTGTAAAGTTCAAATTTCCATTCTTCCTCCCAGTGGGTCTGTGTATGTTTGGAATTTGTCCCGTTACAGAAACATCTATTTAGGAAGTTGCCTATAATGGCGGTGGTCCATTTCCTCCCTGCTCGGTATATTCCAAGTTTTTAACTATTTATTTCGTCTTTCGAATTGGATTCTGAGCCTACATGATCATTGATTTGTTTGCAATGAAGGGATTCACTCGAAAATCTACCATTCGAGACCAGCTGCATGCGTTTCAAAGGTGAGATGCTCTGTATATGTTTCAGAGGTTACTTGTGTTTCTTTTTTCTGAAGGTTAGGCAGTTTGGAAAACATAGTGAATACAAAATTATCCGAATCTAAAAAATATTTAAATTATCCGAATCTAAAAAATATTTGGATACGAATTTCGATAGGATATTATTATTTTGCTCACTATTATCAAGAGCTAATATTTTCTGCTTGGGCTAATGCGAAGAAGCCCAAATTTAGGCCTTTCAGGTTTAAGCCTCGGTCTCGGGTTCATTTATGGGCCTCTGACGATGGAGCCACCGGTCTACTTTCTCGACGCTAGAAAGTTGCAAGACTAGGGGCATTTTCTATGTCACTTCGTATATAATGATTCCCTTTTTTTAATGAAAGTTGTCCGTGCCATTGATTTTAATTATATTCCCTCGTACGCATGGTTTTAAAAAATGCAGTTCGATCGGTGCTCCGACCAGTTGGACCACGAAACGAGCACAAAACTGGATCATTTTTAGTCTTTTGACCGGGGTCTGTACTAACTGGACCACATTCGGTCAGACTAGCCGATTTTGAGGTCCACCTTGACCGGTCGAACCTGGTTAGTACAAAAATAGGCGAAATTGACTTTTTTTTGGTGGTTTTCGAGGAAAAAAATTGATTTGACAAATTTATAAAGTAATAAATAAATAAAAAAGTAGATTTATAGAGTGGAGAGATAAAAAATTAAGTCTATTTTTTTGTGTGGAAAATAAGTATATTTTAACTTACACATATATATTATTTAAAATATTTAAAAATAAAAAAATTTGGTCTGACCGCTCCGACCGGTCGACCCGGAAAACGGTAGAAATTCTGGGTCGTAGCTCCGGACCGGATTTTAAAACCATGCTCGTACGTTTCTCTTGGTACCACTAGGTCCTTTATTTTTCCTTTAATAGTCAACACAATTCACCCTCTTTTTTGTTTCACTGGAACCCTAAAATTGGAAAAACAGCTCGTGGTTGAATGGACAAGACATTTTTTAATTGAGAAGGATATGAAGATGGGTCATTTTATTTTTGTCACCACTAACCAATAGCAAAAATTTGAAAGATAAATGCCATAAAAAGTCCCGAAATTGTAAGGTAAAATCTCTTGATTTTGCATAATAGAGGGCTTAAACCTTTATGTTGCTCTCGTTGAGTAATATCATACAATTTGTTTTGTAAGTTCAGATTTTTTAACAATAAAATATTCACTTACGAAAAAAATGTAGTAATGAACAATCATGCATAGAAAGTTACCTTTGTTTAATATTCTTCTTTGATACTTATTTTTACATTTATCAGCATGGTAGATCTATAATCTCAACTGCTCCTATCTTTTATTTACCACCTTGTACATTCTTGACACTTACCATCCTTCTCTTTTTAAGCAACGAGATTCCAAGTATGAAGTATGAACCCGTAAAAGATTTTTTGATCTTGAATCTGTCGGGTCCGATTTTAGGCCACGAGAAATAAGAGGACAAAGCTTACCATTTTTTTAAAGAAAATAAAATTAAAAAAAATCATTTCTTGGAGGGATTGGTGAACTTTGTTTGTGGATGTACATAGAAATTCTATCCGCCCCAATCCAAAGAAATATACTAGACGAACCACAGCCACCAGATGACCGCCACCCACATGCTTTCGAGCCATTCATCTCTCAGAGGTAAGAGCCATTGGATATCGCTGCCTGCAATTCCATTCTATAAAGACACCAAGCGAGAGACCAAAAACTAATAAATATTTGGATCCTTTCTTGCACCCTTTGCAAAATGGTTTCGTCCCTATGTAAAAAGAATCAATCAACTAAACTCAGGCAACAAATTCAAAAAAAAAGACAAAATAAACTATGATTTTGTCTGTTACAATCTTTCTTTCCTCATAATTCCAAAAAGTTTCACGCCGACACCTCTGTACGTGTTCTTAGTGTAAAAATTTACCTTTCAAAAAAAGTTCTTTAATTTAGGATTGTTACCGACAGATATAAATCAATCGCATGTGGCATAACTAGTGCCGAGCAAAAAATTTGGACCAAACCAATCCGTACTGTAAAAATCGAGAATAATTTCAAAAAAAGAGAGAGTCAGACTAGACCATTTTGTTGGGTAAATTACCCACTTTCCATGGACCCAAGCAACGTAACGGACAACACAAGCACGAGCAAGCACGAACCACAAACACAAAGGAAAGCACAAAAGGAGGGACACAAAATTTGTTCACCCGGTTCGATCCTTAACGATCTATGTCCGGGGGCGTCCAAGCCAGGAGAGATTCCACTATATCACGCACACACACGTGGAGCTTCACTTGCTCACTACAATGGATGCCACACTTTGGCTCACTCTTTCTCTCTTCCTCTCCTCTTCTCTCTTTTCTCTCTTTCGAGTGCCAATTGGTGAAGATGGTCACCTAGTGGAAGGTGACAAGCAACGATGAAGAAGGTTACCTAGTGAAGGGTGGCAAGTTGCGAAGAAGTAAAGATGAGGATCGCCTAGTGACGGGTGGTTCGTGATGTGGTCAGTCTCCGGGTGAGAGATTGACAAGTGATGATCGCCTAGTGACGGGTGATTGATGATGTGGTTAGTCTCCGGGTGGGAGATTGCCAAGTGAAGATGAGGATCGCCTAGTGAGAGTTCACATAATAAGCTAGGCTCAAACATAGGGCTCTGACCGAGCTCTGATACCAAGTCTTTCACGACCCAAATTCGTGGTCGGTGACCGGCGCTAGATCATGTCAAACTTAATATCATAAACCACAACCTAGCAAGCCTCAAATCATAATACATCATTCTTATTACCAGGATTGTCAAAATATTTTTTTTTCACAACATTGTTGCTTCAAACAAACATATTTATCGTGTCCAAAACCTGGTAGGCATTGGAGTACACATCTCCAACGTCATATCATTAAACACATCCTTAAAAATAAACATGAATTTACACATACATTACATATTAACATTAATCTAAAATCATATGTCAAAGACCAACAAATATGTACAATGGAGCGACCTAGATTACAAAGACAAAGACCATCTGGAGACCTTTGAACGTAGCCCGAGAAAGAAAGATAACGGGCCGAACTCGGATGGAAAACCTTCTCCAGATGCAAACCACGGCTCAAATCTCTTCACCTGTGGATTGAAGTAAGGGATAAGTGCTTTGAAACACTTAGTAAGCAAATATTATAAGTAACATGTATTTAACCAACCAAACATCCCCATCAAACCCAAATACTAACACAAGGCTACTACAACAAAAAGATCACTTCACAAATAAGGTCATCAAAGAATTCACGTATCACACGTAATCAGAATTTCAGATAGACTTTTACAGAACATATAACACAATTCGGATGAACTTCAGATAGGTCTAGATAGTGTCACTCCCACTCCGACACGAGGATACCATATCTTAAAGGCGCCATCAGAAACCAACCCCGCCGGCCAAATATCATATCGTATACATATCCAATGTATCCTCAGTATATATGCACATATGCCAACATCCCCGGTTGGTCACGGGTAGACCTCATCATCCGCCATCACACAAATCACATACCAAACTTTTCAAAATTCACATACATACACAGACAATCCAAAAGCAACCTCAAATATCAAATAGACCAAAACCAAACCTAATACCACATTTCATATCATTTGAAAGTACGCCAAATAAGCACATCACCCACGTCTAGTTAACTAAACACATGTTACAAAGAATATCCACTTACAAAATAATGGTTGCTCAAACCACTCAAAGAGAAGCTCCTTGCTTCGTTCTACAACTCGTGGCACTCGGATTCAAACGTCAGTTAACTAGTCAAAAGAACAATTAACCACTATCATTACCCGCCTCTCTAGCAAGTAAATATGTCTTAGGAAATATAAAACTTTATTTCTTAATTTTTAATTTCTGTCACTAGAAATACTTCATCTCTTTCTAATTGTTCTCGATTTATTACGACTTTCACGTTTTCTTCTTCATCTTTTTTTTCTTTCTCTTTGGACTAGCTTGCTTACCTATTCTTTTAATTCTAACGGTAGTTATTAAGCATAGCAAAGTGGTCAATAATCAGACTAATTAAATTTGTCAATTTCCTATTTAACTACATGCCGTGAGTTTATTGGTTGAATGATATTGTCCATGTACCAAAATTACGTTTCATGAAGTTTCTGATTCCAGATATTACATATAAATATTCGATGGAACACTTAAAACAATGAAAGCCCTATTAATCCTCCCAACCATCGATAACTTACTGGATATATAACCTTCTACCAAATTTTAACTCATCAAGTTACCAAAAAGATAAACATTCTAACTTAATTTTCTCACCTTAGTTCTCTCTTTTACCTTTTCTCGGTTGCTTGCTTCTTTCTTCTTCTTTTTATTATGTTGAATTTTGGTCCGTGTTTAAATGGATGGAAACTAAGTAATTTCTTTTTATTGCTGACAACAAGATTTCACCGCCTCAATAATTAACTTTATCTATCCTTTTCTTGTTGTCAATTTCCAAGTTAAGCCACGTACTCATTTTTTTCCTATTTCCTCGCCACGTTTCTTTTCCTTTAAATTATAGTTAGTTTACATTTTGTTAAGCTTAATTGTATTTAATTTAAGTCTTCTATTTTTTTAAATTAAGTTGCGACATAACTAATGTTTGAGTTTTTCCATTACTTCCAATTTCTCTTTGTAGTGAATTTAAAGTTTATTTACTTGAGATTAGCTCAAACAATTATTTAGTTCAAATCATAACTAACCAAATTACTAAAATTTTCCAATCACTAATTTATATTTCTATTGTCCAACATAGTGTATCACTATCTTGTTAAATCATTTAGCTCACCTAATTAAGTCCTACAAAATCTGACCTATATCAAAGCAACCTTAAATTCTTACTTTTTTTCAGCCAGATTATTTCATAAATCACAAAACTCAAAGAACAAAGTTATAGATATAGATGTTATAAATCCACACAAATTAATATCACCTAATTTGGAATCCGGATAAGGAAGCTACGCATATTTTACCCAACGATGACTGACTATGCCTAAACCCTTCCAAAACTAACCTTATTATATTGTAACCAATTCGGTAGAAGGGTGAGGGTATCACACTCACCCTCCTGTCTCCTTAGTCCTCTCCTCACTCTCCCAAAAATCAAACACGACCACACCAGAGGGCAGAGAGGAGACCACCACCGACCGCCTCCGACGCCAGCCACCGCCTACCACCTCCGATGCCACCACGCCTCCGAGCACCTGCATACAGAATATAAGTATTCTAAATTTTGAAAATAGATTAGGGTTTCAAAATTTGGGGGTTTTTATATTATTATTTTTATTAAAGATTTAATCATGGAGATCGTTTGGTTTGGATTTAAATTAGGAATTTAGGCATGGGGATCGTTTGGTTTAGATTTAAGGGTTATGTTTCGTTCATCTTCGATTTTTTTAGTCCGATCCGGTTTAAATCGGAACTACGGTCCAGTTTTCAGTTCAGTTTGGTGGCAAATCTGATCCAGTTCGGTTCTCTTTTTAGCTTATTTTCTGGTTCCAGTTTTTCCGGTCCGGCCCCAGTTCGGTCTAGTCTAGTGCGTTTGCTCAGCCCTAGTTGAGATACTAGGTCCCCTCAATTCTTGACTAAGTGTAGATTCAAATCTACTGGAGTCTTAACCGGAGGTTTGTCAAAAGCTTCAAATTTCTTGAGCACGCTTTCCACGTAGTGGGATTGCGTCAAGATAATTTCGTCAGCTTTCCTAAAAAAATTTATTCCTAGTATGACGTCTGCCAGACCCATATCTTTCATGTCAAAGTGGTTCTTTAACATGTTCTTAGTTTTCACAATAACCTCTTTATTGCTTCCCATAATTAGTAAGTCATCTACGTAGAGACATACAATTACGTAAGCTTCAGGTGTGCCCTTAATGTAAATACATTTATCGCACTCATTGATCTTAAATCCATTTGACAGCATTGTTCTGTCACACACTTTATGCTCTTGACCGGGAGCCACAAACCCTTCAGGTTGCTTCATGTATATCTCCTCTTCCAGTTCTCCATTTAGGAAAGCTGTTTTTACGTCCATTTGGTAGATCTCGAGGTTATAGAGTGCTGCAACAGCTATGAGTACTCTAATTGATGTGATTCTTGTGACCGGTGAATACGTGTCAAAGAAATCATATTCCTCCTTCTGTTTGAATCCCTTAGCTACCAATCGAGCTTTGTACTTGTCGATTGATCCATCAGCTTTGTATTTCCTTTTTAGGATCCACCTGTATTCCAAAGGTTTGCAGCCCGGTGGAAGATCCACGATTTCCCACGTGTGGTTTTGCATAATGGATTCTATCTCACTATTGATAGCTTTCTTCCAGAGAGGAGCATCTGGACTGGACAATGCCTCTTGGATTGTCCTGGGTTCATTTTCTAACGCATAGATTAGATAATCCGGACCGAAAGATTTGGTTACCTTCATCCGTTTACTACGTCTAGGTTCATCATCTTTCTGATTTGACCCTTGCGTAGTCTCGTGAGCCCTTTTCTTCGGACTTGCTTCCTTTCTTTCCTTATTAGGAAAGCTATCTTCAAAAAACGTTGCGTTCCTTGATTCTATGACAATTCCCGTGTTTATCTCAGGGTTTTTAGATTTATGCACCAAGAATCGATAAGCACTACTATTTTGCGCATATCCGATAAAGATGCAATCAATGGTCTTGGGTTCTATTCACACCTGCTTAGGCTTAGGTACTTCGACCTTTGCTAGGCACCCCCACACTTTAAGGTAACCGTAGGAAGACTTCCTTCCTTTCCATAGTTTATATGGGGTTTTATCCCTTTTCTTGTGTGGCAATTTGTTTAGAATGTGGTTAGCTGAGAGCACAGCTTCCCCCCACATGTTCTGGGGTAAGCCCGAGCTAATCAATATAGCGTTTATCATCTCCTTAAGAGTTCGATTTTTGCGTTCAGCTACGCCATTCGATTGAGGTGAGTATGGAGCAGTCGTCTGATGAATTATACCATATTTTTGACAGAGTTCCTCAAACGGAGCTACATAGTCTCCTCCTCGATCACTTTAGATCATTTTGATTTTCACGCTGAGTTGATTTTCAACCTCATTCTTATATCTCTTAAAAGCATCAAGAGCTTCGTCTTTGCCCTTTAGGAGATATACGTAATAGTATCTTGTGCAATCATCGATAAACGTGATAAAGTATTTCTTTCCGCCTTTAGTTTGCACGTGTTTCATATCGCAAGTATCTGTATGAATTAATTCTAAAGGCGTAGTACTTCTTTCCACCGAATGGAAAGGTGCTTTGGTCATTTTAGCCTCCACACATACTTCACATTTATCGGATGGGTTGAACTCTAGATTCGGTAATAAATTTAAACTTACTAATTTTCTTAGCGAGTTTAAATTTACGTGTCCTAATCTACCATGCCATAAATTGGAACACTCGGCCAAGTAAGAAGAAGCGTTAACTTTATTTTCACCGTTAAAGGTGCGATGTACAGTTATTACATTCATCTTAAACATCCCCCTTTCTAGATAACCCTTTCTAATGAATTGACCCGCTTTGGTCAGTACAAACTTATCAGCCTCAAATACAAGCTTAAGACCGGCTTTGCTTAACAGTGAGCCAGAGACTAAGTTCTTGCGGATGTTCGCGACATGCAACACATCCTTGAGGGTCAGCTACTTTCCTGAGGTCAGCTTCAAGACCACCTTACTCAGACCGACGATCTTGGACTTTGCAGAGTTTCCCATGAACAGCTTTCGACCAGTGATCGGAATATAGTTCGAGAACATCTCCTTGTCCGAGCAGACGTGGCGGGTAGCTCTAGTGTCCACGAACCACTCTCTCGGATTGTCCATCAGGTTGGCTTCAAACACCACGGCTGACAGATCCATCTGAGACAAGTCTTCAGCCAGGTTAGCCTTTCCTTGGTCGTCCTTCTTCGGCTGGCGACAGTCCTTAGCCATGTGTCTGAGTTTACCGCAGTTATAGCAGTTGTCCTTGATCTTCTTTTTCTTCTTGGGCTCTTGCTTCTCCTACTTATCCCCAGACTTCTTCCTCTTCTTGCTACCTTTTCCCTCGGTGAGGTGCACGGTGGTCTCGGGGTTGGCCTTGCCTTGCTTGACTTCGAACTTTTGGTTGTCTTCCTCGATCCTAAGTCTCACGATCAGGTCTTCTAGGCTCATGTCCTTCCTCTTGTGCTTGAGGTAGCTCTTGAAATCCTTCCAGAGCGGGGGGAGCTTCTCGATCATCGCAGCTACTTGGAAGGACTCGCTGAGTTGCATCCCTTCGGCTTGGATCTCGTGAAGGATCAGCTGCAATTCCTGCACTTGGTCGATGACCTTCTTAGAGTCCACCATCTTGAAGTCGAGGAATCGTCCGACGATGAATTTCTTCGTCCCGGCATCCTCCGTTTTGTACTTCTTCTCGAGTAAACTCCACAGCTCTTTAGCGGTCTTGGCTTCCGCGTAGACGTTGTAGAGCGTGTCGTCTAGTCCATTCAGGACGTAGTTCCGACATAGGAAGTCGCTGTGACTCCATGCATCGAGGGCATTGATCTTCTGTTGATCTGCCTCATTTTCTGCCACCTTCGGAGCCTCTTCCTTCAAGAATCGGACCAGGTTAAGCGTCGTCAGGTAGAACAATATCTTTTGTTGCCACCTCTTGAATTCGGTACCGTTGAACTTGGCCGGCCTTTCGGCGTGGACAGTTCCCGGGACCGCTGGCACTGGTGCTGAGCTTGTCGATGCCATCTTCAAGTACACAGTCTCGTCTTACGATTGTTATGTGTCAGAGGTGGTGTACTTGATTAGGATCTACGGCAGTCGAGGTAAGTGTTGGACACTTTCTCCGTAAGACGAGATTGCCCCGTATATTTCAGTGCGGTACGGGCTTCGGCAATCGTCCCCATGATACAACGATTATTTAGGATATTTCCAAGAACGTTGCACACGTATCTCGAAACTTTCGGGCGAACCCTTATATACCCAGAACTTTCGGACTCTTTTCTAAGTGAAGAACGGGGGAAAGAAGAAGACAACTATTGCTAATGAATACTTATGCAATGAGTTGCTGGGATGAGAATTATGGTAAGGGGGCAGGCCTATTTATAGGCTGGAGGAGGCAGGGAGGCAGCCACCCCGAAGGGACGAGTCTGCTCGGCCAGCAGGCTGTCTGGCTGTGCTCGTGGCCCTTCGGTGGCTTCTGGATCCTTCCAGGCGTGCCCAGGCTGTGCTGGCGCCCTTTCGTGATGGATCTCGCAGCCCTTCGGCCTTCTGGAAGTCTCCTGGACATTCCAGCCCGTCGTGCCTCTTCGGTGGCCAACCTGAAGGCGCTCGCAGCTCCTCGTCACTCCGGTAGCTGCGCAGCTCTCTCCGGAGCCGGGCAAAATACTTAAGGCTCCTCGCGACGATGCGCACATGCCAAGTGCGCCACAAAGCGCCTATTGCGACCTGCGTCCAATGCGCCATGCGCACGTGCGCGTGCTCGGACGGTGCTTCGCACCGTCCTTGTAGCTAGCGGTGGGTCAGCCTTTTAGGAAGTCAATCAAGTTGAGAGGAAATGAGGAGAGTTTTTTATAAACAAGAAAATCCTCCTTGCTCTATTCAATGTGGGATTGCAACCTTCCATCTTCCTTTTGGGCCTTTGGGCTTTTGGGCCTTCATTCACAAATCCAACAATTATTTGGATACTCAAAATTATTTTTTAGAGAGTAAAAGCACATGTACTTTTTGCTAACAGTAGAGAAGAATTGAGCAAAGAAATGAAGTGTCAGAGAAAAAGTTTAGTAGAGAAGCTGATGAACTTAGTAATTAAGCCAAATTGGAAATCAGGCAGGACGAGGTGATGAAACCTGGCGGACAAGGCCACAAGGGTGTGTGTCTAATTTTTTTTTCCATGTCCACCTTACCTCTCACTTGATCTGGGCCGTGGGTTAAAAATGTTTTTGAAGGTAAACTCGGGTGGGTCATTCACATGCATAATAACTTTTCCATTATTTATAAAAAAAATCGCACACACAATTTACAAAGTTTAAAGTTCATTTTACGGTATTGTATTTTCGTTTTTTAACGCACTATTATCTTGTATTCTAATTTATCTGACTATGTGATATAAATTTTGTATGATTAATAATCAAGTAACAATCGCTAACCCTATTCACTTAGTTATCTTGTGTGAAATGTCATTAACTTTATTTACGTGATATGTTACATTACTAATTTATCCTAAATATTGTTGACCTTCGATCTGGACACTATAGTATTTTCTTAGACCAAATTTTAATCCTAATGCTATCGCATTTGTCTAATTTTTTCTCAAATTAATAAAGTTTAGATGTCACTTTTTTTTAATGGTGGAGTAATGCACCTATATAAATACGAAAAAATAAGTTCAAGTACAACAGAAATAAGCAGTCTATCTGTAATCCTCATCCTGATGTCTACTGGCCTGAGTATTGGGATCTCCTCTTTTAATGTTGCGGTCGCCGGCCTCAGTAAAACTCTTCGGCGGTAAAAATATAGTGAGAAAATCTGCAGCAAGAAAGAAAGAGCACTTCGACAGGGTCAAAGTTACCCGCCCTGACATTGATATCTCTAAATATTATCCCTTCAACTCATTACTGGCCATACGAGTACAGCGGGAAAGACTAACTCCCCGCAAATCATCTAATTACACCCCGGTACAAGAACTGATAGGTACATCGGATACTACAAGGTCAGACGAGACTCCCAGCGCTTACTTGGAGAGTGCATCCACCACTCGGTTGCCCTCACACCAAGTGTGCTGGATGTTAATCTCCCAGTCTCTCTCTAGTAGCTCTCTCGCCCTCGAGATCAATGCCGCCAATGGATTTGCTCGGTCAGTATCTCATCCCAAGCAGAGCATGGCTAGTGACGAGTACCTCCACCTGGACCTTTCAAAAATCTGTCTCCCACGTCAACTCAAGTCTCAGGACCAAGGCGTAGAGCTACGCAGCTAGGGAAGTACAGCTCCCAATGCCTCTGGCGAATCCGGATATCCAATAGCCACTCGAGTCACGGATGACACCACCAGCACCCGCAGATCCCGTGTTGCCCATCGAAACTCCGTCTGTGTTGAGTTTCAAGTTAGATATCACCTTATCGATGATAAGATATGGCACATATAAATTAATGACATGCATCACACGCAAGTAGTACAAGTAATTGAGTTTAGCAGGTGTCGTCGATCACATGTCAGAAAATTTAGTTACTATTTTTTGGTGGAAGAAAATTTAGTTACTTTAACCATTTATAAATGAAAACATAATATCTGCCCATTAATAAAAAAAAATTGAAAAAACGAAGGAAAGTTAAAGAAAGTACCCTCTGACCAATCACATCAGAGCGAGGAATGCAGGATCACGGATCCTTTATTTGAAAAAAAAAGAAAGAAGAAGCAGGATCACGGATCTACAAGACTACAAAATAATCCAGCCTCTCAAAGATGGTCACAGCCACATTTGTAGGACTGACACCCAAGGGAGAGACCTCTCTCTCTTCCACCCACCATGCATTTGTTATTAATTTTCTTTAATTTATCAACTATTTTTTCGATTGCTTTTAATTTTTATAATAATAATTACTTATAATTAATTTAAAAAAATGTCTTGGTCGCAAGCTCGAACCACTGAGTCACATGGTAGCTTTGCTGTGATGCTTCACAAAATCTTGATTCCGACCGAGACATTTGACATTTCGTGATTCTACATAAGATGGGAAAAGCTGCAACTTGGGTTTTGACAGAGCCAGTGCAATTATTGGAATCAAAAGGTTTTATGGAATATTGTTGCTTGGTGCTTCTTTATTAATTTTTCTTTTTTTTCAAAAAATATTCCACATTTTACTGAATTTCAGACAACAATGAACTGCCACATGTAAGAAAAGAAAGAAATAAAATAAGTATAAAAAATAGAGCTTCTCAAAGTTGGGAAAAAAATTGTACGAACTTTATTTTTACTAACATGCGATGAAATAAGATTGCATGATATAACAATGGACACGAAATCAGTGTGTTTTAATATTATGTTAAAATCTCTTTTATAACACCAAATCTCAAAGTAACCAAATTGACATATTTTTAACATTTATAAATATTTCTCTACACACCTAGCAACTAAGGTTGTGATAATATAAAAAATAATCATGTTCAAATATACCTTTAAATAAATACATTTTATAAACTTTATTCTCAAAATTTTGACTATCCCCATGCAAACTTGTTCTCCCGAGTGATATACTACCAATTATGACAAATAACGTTCCGTTCTTTAATTCAAGGGGAAAAATTGTCCGGTGCCAAAAAAAATATTTGTCCTAATGACAAAATGCGTATAACAATTGACAAATGCGTAAGATTCAAGGTTGGTGTCACTATAACCTATAAAAAAATTAATACGAATATTTTAGATTAACATCAATGCCAAATTTTAGATTAATGGGTAGATTTTTGTGCCATTAAGGACCCCAAAACACGTAGATATATGTGATAGAATCTTTATGGGTGAGTGAAAATGGCGGATCTCAATCAGCTCCATCATGCTAGCTTGCAATATTTGTTCCTTAGCTACTCCCACTGTACATGCACATGTAGGTAGTCCCAATCTAATCCGACTGTTTGTTTCAAAAAAAAAATCTAGTCCGACTGGAAATCTAGGGCAAATGACTTGTCATTCTTCTTATTCACTAAGCCACTAGATTGATAAGTCTCTCTCCTTGCGGCCCTTATAGTTTAAAAATGGTGAAGCATAAAACACTTGAGATTCTGATTCTTTAGCCCTTTCTCCCATAATTCCTATCTATATCATGGTTTTAAAAAATACAGTCCGACCGGTTGGACCGCAAAACGGACACAAGACCGGGTCGTTTTTAGGCTTTTGACCGGGGTCTGTACTAACCGGACTAAATTCTATCGGACCGGCCAATTTTGAGGTCCATCCTGACCGGTCGAACCCAGTTAGTACACAAATGGGCAAAATTGACTTTTTTGTGGTTTTCGAGGAAAAAAATTGATTTGACAAGTTTATAAAGTAATAAATAAATAAAAAGTAGATTTATATAGTGCAGAGATAAAAAATTAAGTCTACTTTTTTTATGAAAAATAAGTATATTTTAACCTACATATATATATTATTTAAAATATTTATAAAAAATTTTGGTCCGACCGGTGGTCCGACTAGCCGACCCAGAAAATGGTAGGAATTCCGGGTCGTAGCTCCGGGCCGGGTTTTAAAACCATGATCTATATATTCTTTTTGTAAGATCGAAATCTCGAAATATAAAAATTGAAATCAGAGAAATCGGAAAATCTTATCGAAAGTTTCTCGATCATGTCATTCTTTACTCAGATCAAAGTGATTGCATTGGTCGAACTCTACCTTAAAATTTGGCCATCAAGAGTTAATTTTGCGTATGAAATCTCTTTAGTGAGATTGGCTTGCAAAATTACATTTCTTTTATAATTAGTGTAGTGTTGGTGTTTGTATCTAATGGGGCGTAACACTTTTGATGATATATATAATCAATTCATTTATGAAAAAGGGAAAATTTGAAATTGAAGACTAGCTATTAAAACATATTATTGTTAGATATTCTCATATATTCTACGGACTAATTTTTCCACGCAAGTTATCAAACGACACTCGTTATCTCATTGACATATATCCCCCTCAATCTATTTTTACTTGCCATAAAGTATTAGGGTTCGTATCAAGCTGACGTCCACGTCAATTTGCTTTAATTAGCAGCTCATATCTTATATTAAAGCATGTCCAAATGCATGGTAAAATTATCATATTCGTAAATTATAAATATAGGTATACTTCTATGAATGTAAAAAAATGCAAGAGTCATCAGTTTGAATGAACTCGAATATTCTACCAACTTACCTTCCATAAGATTCCCAAATATTACCGGAAGAAACCCAGGAACGAAAAATGTAACTAATATTAGCATATATACATATACATTTAAAAAAAAACTTTTGCCACCTAGTATTAGTACACTGACTCGGCGGCTGACTAACCTAGGTTCGGGATAAGAGAGATTCAAATTGATAAAATTCACTTAACAAATACTTAACATAGCTATATTACAAATGACTCGAACTCAATATCTCTTATTTAAGTCATAACAACTCTCGCGCTCTAGCTAATTAATCAAAATTCCATGTTAATAACATGTGTTGAATCATGAAATTGTACGGTAAAATGGCCAACTAGCAAACTTTGGCCAGTAGTATTGTATTGAGCCTCTCTCTAGCCCCATATTCACGTGATGATGCTTTTAGGGTTTTTGTATTCTTCTCTACCACTCCACCACCACTATTCCTATATATCACACTACCCCTTCCCACTATACTCTACCCCATTCTCCATTTCCAATATGGATTCCTCCAAGATCTCAGCTTTCTTCCTCATTTTCATGCTCTTCATCTCCTCTGTCGCCCCAGCAACCCTTGACTGTGGAACTTGCCCTAAGCCCAAAACCCCCACAACCCCCAAAACCCCCACAGCCCCCAAAACGCCCAAGGGCCCTAAGGTTCCCATTGTCAAGCCTCACTTGCCTCCCATCCCTCACCTCCCTCCTGTCGTCCCCCCGGTCACTCTCCCGCCCGCTGTCAAGCCACCAATCACTCTCCCTCCCGGGGTAGTCCCTCCAGTTGTCCCCCTCCCCCCGGTCACCGTCCCCCCGGTCACTCTCCCGCCCACTGTCAAGCCACCAATCACTCTCCCACCCGGGGTGGTCCCTCCAGTACTTCCTCTCCCACCCGTGGTCCCTCCAGTACTTCCTCTCCCACCCGTGGTCCCTCCAGTACTTCCTCTCCCACCCGGGGTGGTCCCTCCAGTACTTCCTCTCCCACCCGTGGTCCCTCCAGTACTTCCTCTCCCACCCGTGGTCCCTCCAGTACTTCCTCTCCCACCCGGGGTGGTCCCTCCAGTACTTCCTCTCCCTCCGGTTCTTCCTCTCCCACCGGTCCTCCCAAGCCCGCCTAAGAGTGGGGCTCCATGTCCTCCAACGCCAACCACACCGCCCGCAAAAACTTGCCCTATCGACACCCTAAAGCTCGGTGCCTGCGTGGACCTCCTCGGCGGGCTAGTCCACATTGGGCTCGGTGACCCGGTGGCTAACGAGTGCTGCCCGGTGCTTCAAGGGCTGGTTGAGCTCGAAGCAGCCGTTTGCTTGTGCACCACGCTTAAGCTGAAGCTACTTAACCTTAATATCTATGTCCCACTTGCCCTTCAGCTACTTGTCACTTGTGGAAAGACTCCACCTCCTGGTTACACTTGCTCTATCTAGATTTATCATGGTAAACTCTCATCTCTCTAGCTATTTTTAGTAACTTGATTAATAAGCTCGTGCATTTTTTAGAAGTAAAATTTTACATCAATATTACAGCAGTCAGAAATTGAAACTTGGATTTTCGTCAATTTATTGTTATATATATATATATATATATATATATATATATTATCATATGGGAAAGTATTTTAATATATGGTGCAATGCGGTTGATTGTGAGATGAAAAGGATGTAAAAGCTGGGTTAAAGTGACTAGCGACACTTGATTAGATTTAAAGGGATGTGTCTTTTTCAGTGTTTTATCTGGAGACAACATGTGATTCAATTCAATAACTAATGACATCTATCAAGTTAACATCTATAAAAATTCATTAAATTTTGTTCTCCTTTTCAATTCCAACAATTTGGTCAGCTCTCGAATTAATTAATCAATTAACTTACTTACATTCCCATAACATTCTCCATGGCTGTCTTGGGATTGCAGGGTGCTAAGCTAGATTCGTGGGAGGGATGATGACGAATGAAACCGACATGAGAGGATGTCGATGGCTTAAGGTCTCTGTGGGCCCCCACCTCGTTTGTCCATTTTTCCATGTTAATCTCATTGTATTTGAGGAAAATTCCTGTTTATTTCCTGGATTGGTATTTCACGAAGTTTGTGACCAAATTTGATGTACACTATTTGTTTTATTAGCCTGTCAAGTTGTTTTATGGTTTGTCTTTGACGAGGAAGCAATCACCCAAAAAGATATCTTCTCTCGCTCGCTTTTTTATGCTTATATTTATACGCCGATTTCGTGCTAAGGTAATCTGGATCTAAGATTTTTTTGGGTGAAATTTAAATTGTTTCTACAATTTCGGATCTTAGACGGTCATGGGATTCGATCCTCCCACCTCATGCTTAAGGACTGACACCGTATCCATCAGACCATACATGAGTTGGTAATCTGGATCTAAGATTGCATTTAATTTGTTGACCATTTTTTTAATTGGATGGCTCCCAAAGCGGATAGACTTTTAGAATTTGTTTTTCTTCGAAGTTAATTATGCTGTTGAGAAATAAGATCGAAACGAGAAATACGAGACACATGAGAATTACGTGGAAATCCCAAGACGGAGAGAAAACCACGGGCAAAGGAGAGTCGTTCACTATGCGTGTCAAACAAGTTACAAGGCTTCCGTGAGGGTTCTCTCTACCTCACAACTCTCGACTACTACACAAAAGACCTAGGCATAGGCCAATATATATAGAAGATTATAACCCTACTCTAAATAGGAATAGAGTACTAATTTGTCTAGAATTTGAGACAAACCCTAACAAATCTCCACCTTGGACCAAATTCTATGACTCCAACATCAACGCTGCTCCACCTTCACCACCAGCCCCTAAAGGCAATCAGCATCAAGCATGAACACCTACCAAGTCCAAGCAATGCTCAAACTTAGTACCAGAAAGCGGCTTCGTCAACATGTCTGCAGGGTTGTCCTTGGTACCTACCTTGCTCACAACAATGTTACCTTGAGCAACATGCTCCCGAATGAAGTGGTAACTCACATCAATGTGCTTCGTCCTCTCATGATACATAGTATCCCTCGTGAGATGGATAGCACTTTGACTATCACAGTACACTGTACTAACCTGCAGCTTCTCACAAATTTCACTGAAGAAACCTTTCAACCAGATAGCCTCCTTCACACCTTCAGTTATAGCCATGTACTCTGCCTCAGTGGTAGACAACGCCACTGTGGCATGTAGACAAGCTCTCCAACTGATAGCACATCCTCCAAGAGTGAAGACATATCCAGATAAGGACCTGAACTTATCAAGATCTCCAGCATAATCTGAATCCACGAAACCAACAACTCCATCACTGGTGCGTCTAAACTGTAGACACACGCCCTTGGTACCCTTCAAGCACCTCATAATCCACTCCACTGCTCTCCAATGACCTTCTCCAGGATTTGTCATAAACCTGCTAACAACACTCACAGCATAGGCCAAATCCGGGCGTGTGCAAACCATAGCATACATCAGAGAACCAACAGCACTGGAGTATGGAACACCAGACATGTAATCAACCTCAGCAGCTGACTGTGGAGATAAAGCGGACGAAAGCCAAAAATATGTACCAAGAGGAGTACTCACAGGATTACCAGTCACATCAAACTTGTCAAGTACCTTTTCAATGTAACTCTCCTGACTCAGAAATAATTTCCTTGCTCCTCTATCTCTGGCAATCTCCATACCAAGAATCTTCTTAGCAGGACCCAAATTTTTCATCTCAAACTCGCTACTCAACAGAGCTTTGAGCTTCCTCACCTCTTCTTTGTCACTTGCAGCAATTAACATGTCATCCACATACAGGAGCAAATACACTTGGGAACCGTCGCGTAGCCTTTTTAGGTAAACGCAACTATCATACTTGCTCCTCTCATAACTATGAGAAATCATAAAGGAGTCAAACCTTTTATACCACTGCCTCGGAGACTGCTTAAGGCCATATAGGAATTTCTTTAACAAGCACACATGGTCTTCTTTGTCTTCAACATGAAAATCCTCAGGCTGTGTCATATAAATCTGCTCCTCAAGCTCTCCATTCAAGAAAGCTGTCTTCACATCAAGCTGTTCAAGCTCCAAATCCTGCATAGCGACAATACCAAGAAGAGAACGAATCGAGGTATGCTTCACAACTGATAAAAATACCTCATTAAAGTCCACACCAGGAATTTGACTATATTCTCTCGCCACTAGCCTAGCCTTGTATCTAGGCTCTTCAACTCCAGGTATACCTTCAGTTATAGCCATGTACTCTGCCTCAGTGGTAGACAACGCCACTGTGGCATGTAGACAAGCTCTCCAACTGATAGCACATCCTCCAAGAGTGAAGACATATCCAGATAAGGACCTGAACTTATCAAGATCTCCAGCATAATCTGAATCTACGAAACCAACAACTCCATCACTGGTGCATCCAAACTGTAGACACACGCCCTTGGTACCCTTCAAGTACCTCATAATCCACTCCACTGCTCTCCAATGACCTTCTCTAGGATTTGTCATAAACCTGCTAACAACACTCACAGCATAGGCCAAATCCGGGCGTGTGCAAACCATAGCATACATCAGAGAACCAACAGCACTGGAGTATGGAACACCAGACATGTAATCAACTTCAGCAGCTGACTGTGGAGATAAAGCGGATGAAAGCCAAAAATATGTACCAAGAGGAGTACTCACAGGATTACCAGTCACATCAAACTTGTCAAGTACCTTTTCAATGTAACTCTCCTGACTCAGAAATAATTTCCTTGCTCCTCTATCTCTGGCAATCTCCATACCAAGAATCTTCTTAGCAGGACCCAAATTTTTCATCTCAAACTCGCTACTCAACAGAGCTTTAAGCTTCCTCACCTCTTCTTTGTCACTTACAGCAATTAACATGTCATCCACATACAGGAGCAAATACACTTGGGAACCGTCGCGTAGCCTTTTTAGGTAAACGCAACTATCATACTTGCTCCTCTCATAACTATGAGAAATCATAAAGGAGTCAAACCTTTTATACCACTGCCTCGGAGACTGCTTAAGGCCATATAGGAATTTCTTTAACAAGCACACATGGTCTTCTTTGTCTTCAACATGAAAATCCTCAGGCTGTGTCATATAAATCCGCTCCTCAAGCTCTCCATTCAAGAAAGCTGTCTTCACATCAAGCTGTTCAAGCTCCAAATCCTGCATAGCGACAATACCAAGAAGAGAACGAATCGAGGTATGCTTTACAACTGATAAAAATACCTCATTAAAGTCCACACCAGGAATTTAACTATATTCTCTAGCCACTAGCCTAGCCTTGTATCTAGGCTCTTCAACTCCAAGTATACCATCCTTCTTCTTGAATACCCACTTGTAGCTGATAACCTTCTTATCCTTAGGCAGCTTAGTAATCTCCCAAGTCTTGTTCTTGTGAAGAGATTCCATCTCTTCCTCCATAGCAACCAACCATCTAGCAGAGTCTTTCGACTTCACAGCATCTGAGTAACTAGATGGTTCTTCACAGCTATCAACTTCTTCTGCCACATTCAAGGCAAAAGCAACAATATCAGCCTCACCCAACTTCTGTGGAGGCCTGATAATTCTTCTGGGCCTATCTCTAGTAATAGAATACGCTGGCTCCCTCTCTACTGTGCCAACATTTTCATCAGACAACCCATCACGAGTAGGATCATGGCAATCAACATCACGGAAGGAACTCACTTCTGGATCAGTATCAAACTCCACCTGTACTTCTGATTTTTGCAAGTCCACACTTGGAGCACTCAGAACACCAGGTGAAGAAATATCCTCCCTCTTACTCAGCATATCTGTCTCTTTGAAAATAACATTCCTACTCAACAAGTCCTTAGACAGCTCGGGACACCACAACTTGTATCCCTTCACTCTAGAAGCATAGTCAAGAAAGATACATTTCACAGATCTTGGCTCTAACTTGCCATTGTTCACATGAGCATAGGCAAGACACCCAAATATCTTCAAATCAACATAATTAGGAGGATTTCCAGACCACAATTCTTCAAGTACCTTGCCATCAAGTGATGCATGAGGTGAACAATTAACAAGGTGACAGGTAGTCGAAGCAACTTCAGCCCAAAATGACTTAGGCAAACCAGCATTTGACAGCATACAACGAACTTTTTCCAACAAAGTTTTGTTCATTCTTTCAGCGATTCCATTCTGTTGAGGTGTACCCGGGATTGTCTTATGCCTGACAATACCCTCATTCTTGCAAAACTCATCAAACCAACTAGAGCAAAACTCAAATCTATTGTCTGTGCGGAGATGCTTGATATCTCTCCCAGTCTGCTTATCAATCATAGTCTTCCACTACTTGAAAGTGACAAAGATATGATCCTTGCTCTTCAAGAAGAACGCACATACCTTCCTCGAAGGAATCATTCTTTGTTACAACTTGAGACGGTCCCCAAAGATCAGAATGAACATAGTCAAGTTTTCCCTTTGTAGTGTGCACACCTTTCTAAAAACTGACTTTCTTTTGCTTGCCAAACACACAGTGCTCACAAAATTCCAGCTTCCCAATACCCTGTCCATATAATAATCCTCTCCTATTTAACTCGGTCATGCCTTTCTCGCTCATGTAACCAAGTCGCATATGCCACAATGAGGTGTTCTCAGAATCTGTCAATGAGCCAGATGCAGCAGCAGTAGTCCCTGTAACTATAGAAACCTGCAAAACATACAGATTCCTAACCTCCGTCTTGGCCTTCATATACACTAATGAGTTCTAACTCACACGAAGAACTCCACCTTCTCTGGTGTACTTGTACCTTAATGTATCAAGAGTACTCAGCGAAATCAAGTTCTGCTTCAAATCAGGGATATACCTCACATTCGTCAAGGTTAGAATGATACCATCATGCATCTTGATCTTCACTGTGCCAATACCAACAACCTTGCAGATAAAATTATTTCCCATGAGAACATTACCCTCCGCACGTTCATATGTTGAAAACCAGTCCCGGATAGGACACATATGAAACGTACAAGCAGAATCAAAGACCCAAGTAGCATCAACTTTAGACTTCCCATCAATCACAGACAAAAGGTCTCCATCAGATTCTTCCTTCTGAGTGGCGGTGGCAACACTAGCACTGCCGCTATCAGAACTTTCTCCTTTCGGAGCACTGAACTTTTCGCCCTTCTTCTTGTTCTTCAACTCCGGACAGAACCATTTAATATGCCCAACCTTATGACAGTTGAAACAAGTCTTATCCTTGTGCCTTGACCTTGATTTACTTCTGTTCTTCTTCCTCGAAACAAACTTAGCATTCCTCTCCTCAAACCTCCCTCTCACGACCAAGCCAGTCCCTTGGCTATTCTCAGAGGAACTCACAGTATGCTTATCAATTCTCTCTTTCTCCAAGAGCGAATCATGAACATCATCCCAACTCAGAGTATCATGGCTGAACAACAGAGTATCTCTGAATTGCTGATAAGAAGCAGGCAACGAGCACAATAATAATAAAGCAATATCTTCATCATCATACTTCACATCTAGAGTTCTAAGATCAGCCACTATATCCTTAAATTCATTAAGGTGGTCGTGAGCAGACTTATCTTCTTGCATCCGGATAGAGAACAGTCATTGCTTCAAGCACAGTTTGTTGGTCAAACTCTTGGGCATGCACAACTTTTTAAGCTTTGCCCATAATGAGGAAGCTGTTGTCTCCTTCAACACGTCCCATAAAATATCATTTGACAGATGCAACTGGATCTGACTCACAGCCTTACGGTTCTGTCATGCCTTCATCGTAGCATCCCAACTCGAAGGCATCAATTTCTCCTCAAGTAAAGTCTCATCCAGCTCTAAATGTGTCAGAATAGCACGCATCTTCACCTGCCACAAGGAAAAATTAGTTTTCGTCGTCAATTGAGGAATTTCGTACTTCATGGAAGTCATCCTGAAATACCTCGAACCAAGAAATCAGCCCAAAACTGGTTAGAAAACCAAAATCAGCCAAATCAGTTGACTTTCGGTCAACTAGCCAAACCGTTGACCAAGTCAACTCAAATTAGGGTTTTTCAACCCAAAACTCCAAAGGGGCGGCGGCTGAGTGATCGACGACCAACACGGCCGGCGGACGGCGTGGCTGGCAGGCGGTGGGCTCGGCCTCGGTCAGCACGAGCAGAGGTGCGGCAGAGGCTGTGGCAGAGGTTTGGGTTGTCACTCTCTCTCTCTCCGACCTCCTTCTGTCTCCCCGATTTGGTCGCCTCTTCTCTCTGTTCGCGCCTCGGGACGGGATGACGGCGTGCGAGCTCTCCTCCTCGCTCCTCGACGCAACGGGGAGGCGCAGGAGCTTGGGTTCCTCTTCAACGACGAACGGTGGCGTCTCCTTGTGCGAGCTTCTCTTCTCTTCTTCCATAGCGAGCGGTGAACAACGGCTCTCCTTCCTGGCGCGGCGACGGAGCTTAGGGACGGTCGCCTCCTCCAGGCGACGTTGGAGCGGTCGGACGCGGGCGGCGGCGACTCCAAGGGTTTCAAAAAACCCTAAATCCCAATTTTCTCCCAAATCGGTTACTGTTCACTTTTTTTTTCAATACTCGAATCTCAGATCTGGCTTTGATACCAATTGTTGAGAAATAAGATCGAAACGAGAAATACGAGACATACGAGAATTACGTGAAAACTCCAAGACGGGGAGAAAACCATGGGCAAAGCAGAGTCGTTCACTATGCGAGTCAAACAGGTTACAAGGCTTCCGTGAGGGTTCTCTTTACCTCACAACTCTCGACTACTACACAAAAGACCTAGGCATAGGCCAATATATATAGGAGATTATAACCCTACTCTAAATAGGAATAGAGTACTAATTTTTCTAGAATTTGAGACAAACCCTAACATATGCAAAAAGTGGTTCGACTGTTGCTCAAGACAAAATTGGATCATTTCGTACAGAACGGTGGTTTAACTTGTTGGACCTTCCTGTCCAGACAAAACAATCAATTTTTTTTCTGAAACAAAATATGTTTTTTGAGTTTTATTAGATTTAAAATGATTAAATTATAATTTTTATACATGTAAATTATAAATTTTGCAATAAAATTGTATTATATTTATAGCTATTTTAATACCAGGTATAATTAAGATATATATTTTTATTTTAAAATTTTCGGTCTAACTAATTAGATTGGTCGGAGGATGAACAAAACAAAATCCCTGATTATTTTCTGGTTTGTCTTTTAAAACATTGACCTGAATCATCTTCCCGAATTTTATGTGTCTAGGCTTTCCCTTCACTAGGATAAGAGTTTATCGCCATTCAAGTCCGATAATCGATCTAATGGTTCTATACATCAACAAACAAGTTGAATTTTCTAATATATTATATCAAACACTAAATACTTTTGAGTCTTCTCCTCCGAGAATAAACTATAAAGATTTTGAACCTATTCAAAAGATAATGAATCTTGCGTTGTGAAACTATTCCATGGCGCGTTCACGTGAAGTGAAGTAACGTTAAGGTCGTGCAAATTTTGTACGTTGGCGTCTATTTCGAGAATCTTAGGAGCCTCTCCGCGCCAAAAAGAGGAAGACATCGGTGTGCAAGAGTGTTGTTCGCCTCTCTGCTTTCTACGAATTGGTACACATTATCTATTAAGCATTTTTATCTTTCGTCAATACATTTTACTTTCACGTTTTATAATATGCTTATCATCTCATGAAAGGTTTTAAGCCACAATTCTAAAAAAATGAGTGATGTACACGTGGACAAAATTAGCTAGGGATGATAATTAGACATGAATTTTTAATACATCAGAATTCAAGAGCATTGTCTGCATAGATATGGGTCTATAAGATTGTGCTTGAATCTTACCCGAGTATTTTAAGATTATATATATATATATATATATATATATATATATATATATATGGCATATGAGATTTACTTACAAAAATTGGAGCAAGATACAGATCATGAAACTCGTATAGTTTTTGGTATATGTTAAGAAATACATTCTCTCCAAACTTACCTCTTTTTTGTTAGATATTGGGCCTGGGGATGGGCTTCCGAATGTCAGACTAAGGAAAGTATCATGCCCAAAAAACCCACAATCAAGGCAATTCAGATTAGCACGAACGTGAATAAATTTGTCAGGAGGTTTCGTCCTTTTGTAAGATTTTCTTCACATAATTTGGCAAAATGTATGGGAGTAGAACGGAACGGTGAGGCCAAGACGATCACCAGGGCAACCCGTAAGGCAACATTAGGAGCATCATGGAGGAAGCCCAGAAATTGGCTTTAAAACATAGGCAATATTTTTTTGACATTGGGCCAAAATGTTGCCACGAGAGATTATTGTTTACATTAGGTGCAGTTAAGATGTTTTGAAGGTAAAAGATTTTTAAATATGTGCATTTATTGATTGACAAATAAATATATGCATCAATAATTGTGATTGATAACACTGGTACGATGTGGCACAATAATATATTAACTTAGACTATGAGGTTCAATTTTTTTTAAATAATTAATTTTAAATAATATAGATCCACGGATCGATCTATCGGGTCAAAATAAACTCATCGTGGAAGTGAAACCCCGCAACCCCTAGCTTGTAAAGTTTAAGCTGCGTATAATCGGATAGGCATGAGATGTTGGTTAGTTGATTATTGGGCTTCATCATGGACTAAGTCGCCAAAAGAGTACTTTGTGAATGCATGTGATAGTGGTCGTTGATAATTTTTTTACTATCCAACTCAAAATTTTAAAATTAAGAATTGTTAATTTTTAACATGCTCATTTAAACGAAATTTCTTCGGACCAAAATTTATACATATTTTAATCTACAAGTGGTTAGTCGTTTTCATCTTGCGTTCAACCTCTAAATTCATCGGTTCAAACCTTCATTATTCGATTTAGTAAGAATTTGAATATCAGGAAAAAAAGGCAGTTAGTCCTATACAGAACTCTAGAAGGGTTCTTGCACTCTCTTTTTTTTCTTTTCAGAAGTGCATGTTCTTGCACTCGTGGGGTTCATGAACTCTACTGCTAATCAAACAACTGCTCGAAACTGTATCCAATTTATAATAGTTATACTAATTTAGAGTCCTGTCTTGCCTAAAAAAAAAATTAGAGTCCTGTCTGAACAAGGAAATGAAACTTAACAATTAGACGTGAGGCATCACAATCTTCTATATATATCGACCAAAGCTTGGACAAGTTATCAGATATTCTCAACAACGCAAAAGAGAAAATTAAAAGTCTACTCCAGACAATCACAAACGGACGTAGTAAGCGGAACTAAGCTGTAGGGTAATGCCCCAATGTTTGGATAGCTCTTTCCAAACATTGCTAATGAAGATCTTGTCACGGTCAGTGAGGACAGATTCAGGTAGGCCATGAAGCTTACATACGTTGTCAAACAGGACTCGTGCAACCTGGTACGCCGTAAATGAATGCGCCAAAGGTATAAAATGACCATACTTATTCAGTGGGATGGACCATACCTTCCGGGGGAGATCTAACCTACCACTGATAATCAGAATTTTAGCGTTGGTGATTCTTTCGGTAATTAATTATTCTCTACGTACAAATTGAAGGATGATGCAGAATCTGAGATCTTCACGGACAGCTTTAACGGCGGGCATGTTTAAGGACATTTAAGGAATCTTGATGCACCGGAAATGACTGCATTTCGCATCTCACCTATATATTGTATGTTCTGTAGTGTTCAATTTTTCAACTGGAGACCACGATTGCATCTCAAGTAATCATATTTTCGTGGATCAAATGGTCCCTGCAACCATTAAATTGAACTACCCTGGAGAGCACTACTTCATCTGCAACTACGGTCACCATTGCAATGCCGGTCAAAAGCTAGCAATCAATGTTAGTGCTTTAACACCACCGCTCACCTACATAGTCGGAGACGCCTTGGGTTGGACTGTCCCAACTGTCGAGGGCGCTAATCCTAAAGCCTACGAAATTTGGGCTGCCAATAAGCCGTCAGTATTTTTGTTTGCAGTTTCTATTGGCAAATCTTGTTCTCGACTATTTTTTTAAACAATTTATTGTGTTTAATTATAATTCTAGACTATAGCAACTCGACAACACACGCATGTAATTTTAGTTATACAAATCCGAAAACTAAACAATTCGATGATTACAAATGTGATAGTTTTCAACTACGTCACCAGAAGGCACAACGTAGTGAACAAGGCAAAATATATTTCTTGTGACACAAACTCCACCACATTATCTCTATACTCCACCTCGCCCACGTTCATCACTCTCAACTCTCGCGGCAAATATTTCTTTATTTGCAGCTACTCCGGCCATTGCTCCAACGGCCAAAAACTTGCCATTAACGTCACTGGCGCCACCTCCTCCTCACCGACATCCTCCCCCGCTGGAACCTCTAGTACTAAGCCTTCCTCGCACTCTCTCTCTCTCTCTGTTGGTGTTGTTTTGGTTATAGTTTTTTTTAATTATATATTGTTGCTGATTCCTGTTTTGTTTGTTTCATTTTAGGAATATTGACGGTTAGAAATAACTTTATTTGCTTCATCGTTTGAAAACTTCGATTAATGTTTGTTGGAGCGGAAAATTAATTCTCGGATTTGTTTGACCATGCTCAGTAAAATAGACGTATCTTTCTACTCGTATATCCGATTGATACAATTCCAAAAGCAACAAAAAGATAAAATACAGATCTAGAACTTTCTAGTTTGTGACTTCTCCAAATTCGGCGCAGAAAGAGGTCAGACTTGGGTCGGAAGTTTCGAGAGTAGATTTTCTCCTTATTAGGCTGCGGATCTGCTGAACCTATTTTGGTAGAAATGCCGTAACTTTCTCCTCAAGTATTGGATTGATACGATTCCAAAAGTCACAGAATGAGAAGACAGAGATCTATAACTTTGTTGTTTATGACTTTTCCAAATTCAGCATGAAAAATGGTCAAATATGGGTTGGAAATTTCGGGCAGTTTAAGTTTTCCTTATTAGGCCGAGGCTATGTTAAGTTTTCTTGTTTGAAAACGGCCTAGGGTTTTTCTATGAGGCTGGGGCGAGCTTGTTCTATATAAGGAGAGCTAGGTACAGGCATGAAGAGGACACACAAACCAAACACCAAATTCTTAGCTTCTTAGCTTTTATCTTAGCTTTATCTTATGTAGTTTTGTAGCTTTTATCTTTATGTTTTTTCCTTCCCCTTCTCCCCCATATGTTCAATAAAGTTCTTGCTCTTCTACCAATTCTTTTCTCTTCTATCTATTCTAATCTTTATCTTCTCTTCTCTTTTCTCATATTTCTTCTATTTCTCTCTTTCGTTTGAATCACTCTTGGGACGACCACTCCGGACCCGTTCTAAAAATCGTTTCTGACGTTCTACCATAATTTATTTGCAACAATGTTATTGTGTGATGTAACTAATTTTGAATCTACAATTCAGTGAACTGAAACATATGCATTTGCACTAATGTTTAGATTTGGGCTTTTAACCCGGTTCACCAATATGATCCGATTAACCAAAATATTGGAATATTGGACCAGAAAAATAGGTGGAGAATTCTGGGCGAGCAACAATGACGTCTTAGCGTGTAACGAATCGACACGAACCACGCCAATAATTTGTCAGCTATAAACATCCTCTTCAAAAATGCAGCAAAGCTCAATTTTTTTTAAAGAATATAAAGGTCATTTAACATGAAAAAAATGACTGCTGACTCGAGACCAACATTTAAACCAAGAGCGAAGACGGCAAAATAATTTTTAAAAATAATAGAGACCCTAATTTCATTTATGACAGAGACAAGGGATAAGGGTAATTTTCTGTATTTTCTAAATCAATTAATTAGTCCATGGACCTAAATTTCGATCAATTTTTGGCGAACTTTTTTAAAAGTTTCCAAAATACCCCTAAACTACCCAAAATTATAAAAATATTTAACTTAAAAGAATCTTCCATCTCCCAACTTATTATCTATTTCCTCCTCCCTTTAATGGCCATATTTGGCGAAATAGATTGGGAGCAGATAGCAGATAGCAGAAAGTAGATAGTAGATTAGGAGCAGATAGCAGATTGAAAAATATGTTTGGTAAACTCAACTAGCAGATAACAGATTCAATTTAGTAGATTATATTTTTTTGGTTAAATTAATTATAAATTTATAAATTAAACTTAAATAAAATAATCTAAATTATTTATTTAAATTAAAGTAGTAATAATTTAATATATTACTTACTTATATTCTAAATAAATATTTTGATAAAGGAAAAATGGTTAACTTATTGAATATATTAATTTCTTACATTTAGTTGGATATAAGAATAAGAACAAGAATATGAATAACAAGACCATGTCAATATTTATTTCAATATGTTAAAATTATCATTTATTCTTATTCTTATAGTTAACTAATTCAAAACAATATTTTTATAATTTCGTGTAAAATAGATATCATAATATTAAATAGTAATAATTTAATATTACTTATTTTGTAAATTGATTTCTCAATGAGTGAAGAACTTAGTTATTTACTATAAAGAATAAAAATAAAAATACTATGTAATTTCATATATAATGAATAATTTTATTTTATTTAAGAACATACACATACTTTAAAAATATTAGGAATGAGAAAAAATTATTTGTTAATTTTGTATTTATTCTTTTTGATATTTTAAAAATAATTATTACAACTTTTTTATCCAATAGTAACATTGAGAATTTTATTCTCCAAAAATATTTTTCATTTCAATTAAATGACTTTTGCAATAAAAAATAGATATCATTAATTTGATGTATATTAGAAATAAAAATAATTTGAAATTCTTATCTTTAGAAAAAATAAATTTACTAAAAAATGCAACCAAAACTATAAAAAAAAGAAAGAATAACTACCTTATCTTCTATTTACTAGTAGATTGGAATAACTACCCAATCTACTATTTCACTAAACAAGTATATTGTATTTTCTACTCTTAATCTTCTATCTACTCCTAATCTATTGGTTCCCAAACACACCCATAGGAAGAAACCTACCAACAGCGTGCAATCAAGACAACAAGAAAATAAGGCGCCAACTTCAGTCCTCGTACTAAAAACACACCGAAAAAACACGATTTCTTATGTCGTCGTTACGAATGACACGATTTCTTTATTATTTTCCTTCAAAAATCAGGCGGAAGTACATTTTTAAATTGAAATTAGTCGAAGATGAGGAGTCCACTTTTAGTTTGAGCTTATTAACAGAATCCGGGTTATTTTCTCTTATATATAAATCATAGTTCTAGACGACTAATTAAAAATACAAACCTCCTCCTTTAAAGAAAAATCCTAAATCTTGGTTGATCTTCGATTTATTGACACCGGAGAAGAAGATGTTTAGAAGAGTTTGGTGAGCCAAGTAATTGATTACTTCCTTGTTCTTTCCACCGTCAATGTTGGTAAGTCCTTCCTACCTCATTTCTTTTTCAGGGTTTTAAGATATCATGTTTAAAGGGAGGAGGAAATCGATGATGAGTCGGGAGATGAAAGATCTTTTTAAGTTAAATTGTTGTTGTAATTTTGGGTAGACTTAAAAAAATTTGACACTTAAAAAAAAACCTCGTCGGAAAATTAACTTCTATGTACTAATCAATTAATTTTGAAAATACGATGGACTAATCAATAATAAGTTGTTATACACGAAGGACTAATCAAATATTATCAATAATTTGATGTTGGTTTCGGTGCGTAACATAAAGATAAAGCCTCCAGCTAGGCCAATGGCGAAATCAAATACCGCAACTCCGATTGTTCGTGACGAAGCTCGTGATGAGGAGCGTGCGGTCTGTTGGAAATTGGCATGAAGTTTGGTAATTAACCAAAGTTTGGTCAATTTTAACAAATGGGTCCACTGGGTAAAATTAAAATTAAGTTATAATTTTGAAATCTACGTTTCATATACGTAATTCTAGTGTATTTATTTTCTCAAATCTAATTTCGGATGAATGAGAAATTAATATATTAAATTGTAACTCTTAAAGTTAGAATAGTCCAAAAGTGGGAGTACACTTCTTGTCCCACATCGAAAGTGGAATGAAGAAAATCTCACTTTATAAGGAGATGTTCCTTATTAGCTAGGAACTAATTGGACCACCTGGGAAGATAACTCAGATATGATGAGAGGATGGTGTGAAGCACCATTCGAGCGCGCACGTGCGTGTGCGTATGGTACATTGAGCACTTTATGGCGCACTTCGCACGTACGCACTGGACACTTTGTGGCGTACTGGCACTTGGCACTTCGCCTGCCCGAAAGGGTGCGACGGACTGGCAATCTACCTGCTGGCCGAAGGGACGCGAATAACAGCCTACCTGTTGGACGAAATGGTATCTCCCTGTCCAGAAATGTGACATGCTCGTGCCCCTCGAAAGTGTCTGTAGCACTCCCATCCAGCGCCTATAAATAGGCCTCTCCCCCACATTTGTAAATCATCCTGAACACTCATTGCATAAGCATTCATTAGCAATAGTTGTTCTCTTCTCTCTCTCTAAAGAAAGTTCTGAATATTCAAGGTTCGCCGAGGCTTCGAGATTCGTTGTGCTATGATCTTGGAAGTAACAAAGTCGTTGTATCTTGGAGACGATTGCCGCAGCCCGTAAGCACTGAATACGAGGCAATCTCATCTTACGGAGAAAGAGTGAAACTTGAGTCTCGACTTAGATCCTAATCAAGGACAACATCATTCGTAAACAACACAGTCAAGGCTCGGTCCTTGGCATTACAGATGGGATGCACTTGGATGGCAGATCCTTCATGAGTTTAGCTCGGGTCTCTATTGACTTCAATGATTCAGGGTCCTTTAGGTGTATCCATTTGTGAGTTTTTTTTCTTTCTCGGATGTGTACTAGATAGTATTTTATCATTGTGATAGCCACGTATCTAGCACCTTTGGTGTTGTTGGTGTAAATAACCTTGGTGTATTCTTTGAGAGGTGATACAACTTTACTTATAAAAAAAATACACGAAAGACCTATGATTATTTTACCCAAAATTTTAATACAATCAACTTTTATAATTATAAACAAACTCACCACTACGTCAATGTACCATGACATAAAATTAAATGAAAAACAACAAAACATAAAATTATTTCACTATGATATTATGCTAAAAGCTCCACAAATTATATTTCAGTACCTTCCGGTTTTGCGCTCAGCTTCAATTTCAAAATCCTAGATGAGAGTGTCCACATGGCTCTTGCTTCAAGAATACTAAAGCAAAAAGAAGCGTATGCAAGGACGGGAGGCAGAGGTAGCTCCTCGGATTTGAATGGCGTTGACTTCTTGAAGCTCTAACCAGAATGCATCCCAGAGTCTGGACAGCTAATTTGTAGAGCAATACAGGTGTCAAGTTTACTGCTTAGAGCATATAACTCAAGAAATTTTTCCTTTTCCCAAATTATCATTAGTTTTCCGCATCACCACATATCCAAAAGAAAATTGAGAGGACACATCCCAAATTGAAAATTCCAATAAGTACAGTTGGTGTCCTCTTAAAATAGCAGGCCAAATGCAAAAATGTGTTGCAAACATGAAAAAGGAACTAAGGGTTTCGAAAAGACACTCAGTTACCTTCAATGCAAGGAGGCAAAAGCTCTCCAGTTTCTCTGGTCTCGTCTCTCCGAATGATGGTGTTGATTGCATTGTTTAAACGATCCCATAATGTCTCATGGTTCATATATTCGGCGTAGCCAATAAAACCAAGCATAGCAAGTAAACCACTAAAACTTGCTCACCCAGAACCATTCAAACCATGCCAGGAATCATTGATCAACTAGCATGAACAATGACCAAGTCAATAGATGGTTAAAATTAAAACCTTGAATTGAAAATTCGAAACCAGAAAGCCAATATCAAAGAGAGGTTAGGTATTACCTCAGAGTTGGCTTTAGAGTACATGATCTCCTCGACTTTTAGGACAACAATTGGGAGCTTCTCAAGCCACTCATTGTTCTTCTTTGAAGCAGCACTGTAAGTCTCATGTACAATCCTAACAACCCAAAACACCCACCAAAGAGTTCACAATCATAAAGATGCAAACTAAACCCATCAAGGGTCTACCCTAATAAAAGCAAAAACAAACAACACAGGATAAAATAGTTGAGGAAAAGATCCAGAACCTGAAAATTTGTTGGATAATAGAGCCCCTCATTGGTTGGTGCCTATCACTGTGCCAAGCTCTCCTCACACACTCATAAGGCATTGGTCTTGGATTAGACATCTTCTCTTTTTTCCTCAGTTCAAGTCCACCAGCTTATTTTTAGATGGGTTATTAGTTGCTACAGTTTTTAGGTTGTTTATTTTTCATTTCTTGGTCTTGTTCTGAAGGTTCTCTCGCCTAATCTCTCACATGAGCTCCACTTGGCTTTGTGTGATTTTTATAAATCTATATAGATTAAATAATATTATGTAGTCGATTTCTCTCGGATCTTGTTTTAGGAGATATGTATTAGCTAGACTTGAACCAAGAGTTTACCTTGTCCAAGTATTCTTTCCCTTCCACATATTTTTTTTAAGTTATTTTAACGAGAGAAGATTTTACAAAGGCCTACTACTGCAATCTCGAAAGAGAGAATTATGTGCCATATAGTAGTCATCACAATAATAAACTAGAAAGATCTTTAATTAGGAAGCTAGATTACGAGTAAAATATTATTTTAAATATAATTATTTTTATTTTCATATTTATATATAGAAACACATTTAAAAAAATCCAAGAGTTTGTCACGTGAACATTGATTTTGGGTGGGTCCTTCGGATGGCTGGGAAGTAGTACGAAAGGAGTGAGAGAGACAGGTGAGTGGAGGAAAATAAAGTTTTTTTTTAGAAAAGAGGAAAAAAAAGTTGCTCCCACCCGGTCAACAACAAAAAATTACTCCCATCCAAAAAGGCAAAAATAACTGTACCCTCCTTCCTCCCTACATTTTTTAGAAGGCCCCTACATTAATTATTGATAGATGAGATTTTTTTGTCTTCTTATAATAGAGATGAGAATTTTTATTTTATGGTTAAGTACAGAAGATTGAAATTTTTTTTGAGAAATAATCTTGTAATATTAAAATGACCTAGGTCGGGAAATCATAGTACAAAAGTGCATTAAGCTCAAGAGGATAGATGCTAATCCAGTCCTCAGATAAAGTACCAAGTCTGCAATTCTTGCAAACCCAATCAGCAACATGATTTTGCAACCGGTTAATAAGGTTAAAAGTACAAAGCAGGAGCAAGCACAAATCTTCTCGGAGATCCAAGATCAGCGTCTCAAGTTGCCAAGGAACGTGAGGGTGAGGTTTTGTTAAGAAGATGTATGCTAGCTAGCAATCAGTTTCGATCGTCGTTGTCACTTGATCAAAGCGAAGTTGGATAAGCCTAATAGTAGCCTGAAGCGCAAGAATTTTGGCTTCCAGTGGAGAGGAAGCTGCTATTCACGAAGCCTGACCTTCGAGGAGAAGGCCTTTTGAATTTCTAACAACCGATGTGATACCCGAAGAAGATGAATCTTCGAACCAGGTTGTATCACAGTTGAACTATGAATCTTCGAACCAGGATGCATCACAGTTGAACTTCAAAGTTCCGAGTTCCGAAGCAGACCAAAAAGTTAAAGTTGAGTTGATACCCAAAGCGATGTGTCTTTTAGAACCTAAGTTCTGCAAAATTTCATCACAAAAGTAAGTGGCTTGAATAACAATACCACAAGGATCAGGTTTAAGATCATAAAAAATAAACTTGTTTCTAGATAATCAAATAGACCAACACATATGTACAGCAAAAGACAACATTCTCCCATTCGAAGTAGAGGGAGAAATATCAAACAAAGTATTCAACCATCCCAAAAAGCTGAAATGCACAATGGGATCGAACAAAAGACCAAAAGGGCTGCCAAACCAAGCTGCCCGGACATAAGAGCATTCAAACATGAGATCTTCGGCATATTCATTCACCGAGCAACAAAGTTTGCAAAATAGAGATAGATTTAATTTTCTCCGTTGCAAATTAGCTGCAGTTGGAAGACAATTTTGAGCAGCTCTCCAAAAAAAATGTAAGATCTTTGGTTGAGCAACCACCAACCACAACTTCTGCCAAAAACCTGCACCAACAAGAGAGAAGTTAGGATTGGTAGCACTTGTAGGGATATGAAGATCAACCTGAGCTTTAAAAATCTGATAGCCTTTTTTAATAGTAAAAGAACCATAAGTAGAATGGTGCCAAATATATTTATTAGGAGTTCCTGCACGACAAACTTTGATCTTACTAATTGCAGTTCGCTCCTTTTGGGAGAACAGATCAAGCAACATATCAGTTTTCGAGCTAGAAGTGGACAAACAGATTAGATTAGCAACCGAGGAAATATCCCAAAGAACCACGCCCCTGGGACTTGGTTTAAGGCCAGGCACTCTTGGAATCCACATATCGTTCCAAATACTAGCGGTAAGACTATTACCAACCCTCACCAGGATATCATCCTTAATAGCAGCTTGTCCAGCAAGAATGTTGTTCCAAACCCAAGATGGTCTAGAGCCCTTACTAGCACTCAATAACTCACCACTAGGAAAGTAGAGACCCTTCAAAATCCTGAAGCACATGGAATCCTAATTAGAATGCAGTCTCCAAACCTATTTAGTAAGCAAAGCAATATTGAAAACCTTAAGGTTCTTAAAACCTAAACCGCCAGAACTTTTAGAAATAGTAAGCTTGCTCCAACTTCGCCAATGTATTTTATTCATACTAACATCACCTGACCACCAAAACTTAAAAATCAAACCATTAAGCTTAGTGATGAAAGTAGAGGGAAACATCAAGCATTGCATAGTATAGCAAGGTATAGCTGAAAGAACAGCCTTAATAAGCACTTCCCGTCCTGCAGTGGATAGGAGCTTCTATTTCCAACTCGTAGTTCTCTAATCATCCTTTCCAAGATGAAGTTCAATGCGTCTCTTTTGGGGCTACCCCAAAAGGATGGTAGACCCAAGTACTTGTCATCCACTTTCATTAGCTTCATCTCCAAAATCTCTAAAATTGTGTGCATGTTGGGAGCATTCTCCCATTTGGAAAAATATATACTTGATTTATCAAAATTTATCTCCTGACCAGAAGCATTAGAAAAATTAACATGCAGCTTTTTAAGCTTAGTAGCTTCACAGATGTTGGCTTTACCGAAAAGTAACGTGTCATCAGCAAAAAGAATATGGGCAAGACAGGGACAATGTCTGTTAAAAGAAAACCCTTCAATCTCCCCCACATTCTTAGCATGAGTGACAAAATGAGCAAACACGTCAGAGATAAAAAAGAACAAGAAAGGCGAAAAGGGATCACCTTGTCTTATACCACGAAAAGAGGGGAACTAAAGTAGGGGTTGGCCATTGAATAAAATATTGTAAGAAGTATAAATAATACAACTCATAGTACACCTAATCCACTTCTTAGGAAAACCAAGTTGTCTCGTGACCGACTCAAAAAACTTCCAATTGACCAAATCATAAGCTTTTTTCAAATCAAGTTTATTGGCCATGAAATTATCTTTCTTTCTAGCGGCAGTATGGAGGCAATGGAAAGCCTCATGGGCAATGATCATATTATCCATGATAGACCTACCTTTGACAAATATATCCTGACATTCAGAGATTAAAGAAACCATACAAGGCCTAAGTCTATTCGCAAGGACTTTGGAATACACTTTGTAAGCAAAATTACACAAACCAATAGGCCTAAACCCATGAATATTGCAAGGATTAGGAACCTTCGGGATAAGAGCAGTAAAGATCTTATTAAGTTCATTTGAAACATAACCCGATTCAAAAAGATTCTGAAATAGTTCAATTAGATCAGGAGAAGTGATGTTCCAAAATTTTTGATAGAAGATACCAAAGAACCCGTCAGGGCCAAGACTCTTAGTACCACCTATCTAAAAAATAGCGGTCTTAATCTCATCGACTAATATAGGGCTAATTAAATCAGCCGCCATGGAAGAAGTAACAAGCCTAGGAATGCACTGAGTGACTAACTCGAAGTTCGCATTCGGATAGTCAGAATAATGATTCTTAAAATCGTCAATTCGCAGTCGGACAGTCAGAATAAAGATTCTTAAAATGGTCAAAAACATGAACTTGTAAGGCACTTTCATCATCAATCCAATCACCATTTTCCAACTGTAGTTTGACAAGTTGATTACCTGCCTTCTCTGAGTAGCAAAAGTATGGGAAAAATTCGTGTTCTTGTCCCCCCCAATTGAGCCACGCCACTCTCGATCTCTATTTTCAGAAAATCTCTTCTTTCATCATCAGCTCGCCTAACTCTTTTTTAATAACAACTTCGTTCGCATGAAAGAAAACAGATCGAGACGAAGCTTGAAGAATTTGCAAGTCAGAAGTCAAGCAAGCAATCCTAGACACCCTGTTTTCATTTTCATTTTTGCTCCAAGTAATCAAATCATTAGTATAATGCATGATTTTCTTTTTGAAAATAACAGGGTGTCTAGGATTGAAATTGGACTATATCTTTCCTTTTTTTGTACAGTAGAGAGTAATGAAGGGGGTTAGGCCATTGCCCTCAAATCTTTAAATAATTAAAATAAGTAATTTTTTATACATTTGTTATCCAGCCCACGGCATCGTCTAATCCAAGTGCGAGTCGGGTATGATATTTAAAAGGTGGCAAAGTCTCCTTACATGTATTTAACACTGTTACATTCCCTATAATTCGAATTCGAGAACTGATTAAACTATAATAACTATTTCATCAATTGATCTAAGTGGTCATTGAAATTTAAATATTTATCTTCATAATAAAAAATGTATAAATAGGGGTCTAGCCAGCTACAAGGAAAAGTTATAAATGCAGATTTTTATTTGTAGATTAAAATTTTGAATTAAGCAAGTTGCAGATATTTGTCATCCCATTACAATGGGAAAAACAAAATAAATAGGGAAAATTACTTTCAAGTCCCTCGAATTTGCTTAAAGTCTCTCCTGTTAACAAAATATATTCTGAAGTCCCTCTAGTTTACTTTTATTATATTTTCGGGTCCCTGGAGCAAGTTAGCAACTCTTTTTTTCATTTTTGTCAATGAAATGACCAAAATACCCTTAGATAAAAATTGCTGACATCATCAAACAAAAATTCCCTAAATACCCGAGCCCGCCGTCCACTTACCGACCCCAGCCTTGCCATCTTCTCCATCGTTCCCGATCCCAGCATCGTCGTCGTCCCCGTCGTTCCCTATCTCGGCGTCGTCCTCGTCGTCCCCGTCACTTGCTCATCGTCTGATCCCGATCTCGGCGTCCCAGTTGTCCCACGTCCTGATCTCGTAGTCCGGTCGTCGCTCCCGCCTGTAGCTTCGTCGTCTCGGTCGACTCTGTCGCTCCGTCTCGACTATCGTCGTCCTCGGTTCCTCCGCCTTGGTGTCCTTCGATCTACCGTCGTCTTTTAGTCATCAATATCGTCGTCTCACAGTCTTTTCCACTTTGGTGGCCTCCACCTCACACTCGCCTCATCGCCCACCGTCGAAGCCTTGATGTCCATCGCCACACCACCGCCTCACCACCTCACCGTCATCACCGTGGACCCCCTAATCCGTTGGCCGAGCAATTGATTGGAAGGGAGTTGGGCTGAGTCTGGGTCTGTGTCAGAGACCAAGTTGATTCGGGAGATTGTCGTTCGTTGTTGCCTCTTGTCGAATAGCTCCTGGTCCTGGCTTAAGCGATCTTGAGACCGTCGGGGGTCCCCGGGGTGGGTCTTGAGGATGGTGAAGCTTCGGGGTGGAGACGACGGGGAGAAGGTGGGATGGAGATGGGATGAAGACGACGGCAGAAAGGTGAGATGGAGACGACAGAGATGGGATGAAGACGGCGACGGGATGAAGATAAGGGACCGAAAGCCCTAGAAACTCATTGGAGAAGAAGAGATGATGTAAGCAATTTTTTTTATAAGGGTATTTTTGTCATTTCAATGACAAAAAAAGAAAAAAACTTATTTAGGGACCCAAAAGTATAATAAAAGCAAACTAAAGGGACGTCGGCGTATATTTTGTGAACATGAAAGACTTTTTAGTATATTTAAGCAAACTCCAAGAACTACAGAGTAATTTTCCCAAATAAATATCCAGTGTATGAGCATTATGTTCTGTTTGAATAAAGAATTGAAATTGATTATAATATTTTTATTTTTCCCCATTCATTTCGGTCTAAACTATTCGATATTTGGACTTGCCAGACTAACCACTACCAAGCCAGGCAGGAACATTTTTATTTAATTTTTTTCCTAAAAAAAATCTATCAAACCAGATTTTTAAGCAAGTTGCACATATTTATCGCATTCTACTCTACTCCATTAATTTCTGTTTATGTAATTATATCATTTATTGCTTTATTAATATTAGGAAAAATTACTCTCAAGTCCCTCGAATTTGCTTAAATATATTCAAAAGTCCCTCCTGTTCGAAAAATGATCCAGTTGTCCCTCTAGTTTACTTTTATTATATTTTTGGGTCCCTAAATGTATTTTTTTCTTTTTTTGTCATTGAAATGACAAAAGTACCCTTATAACAAAAAATAAAAAAAATGCTGACATCATTTCTTCTTCACCGATGAATCCGGCAAATTAACCACAATCGACGACGATATTTTATTGACGACATTAAGTTCAGCCGACGATGGTGGTTCAGTCCCGAGATCGAAGTAATCTGAATTGCTATAAATTGATGAAAGAAGAGGAATCGGGTCGATGACAGAGCGGAAAGGGCAACCCCTCCCAGTCACGAACCCCAGCGATGCCGGCTCCTCGATGCTGCAAATCTGACGCTGGCCTCCTATCTACAACGACGCCTTACCTTCGGGTTCTTGAAAGGAGAGGTAGGCACAAGAAGCTCTGCCATCCCCAGATGATATTCAGCATCTCGAGGCACTCGTCCCTCCCAACAGTAAGTGCGAGGCGGCCCGACAGGTGCAGCGACAAGTCCCTCTCCGGAATGACTTCTCCACTGCCGTCGTCATCTTCCTCAGCGACTACTGTAATCGCGGCCAGGACACACGGCGGGTCCTCGACTTCCTCGCAGGGCTGTCGGTGCGGCACCCTGGGCAGTGCCACATGTTCCACTCGGGGAACCACGATCTCACCTTCGCGGTCTTTCTGGGGCTCCTCGATGGCGATGCGGCATCGTTCCGGGAAGGGTGGAGGGAGTACAAAGGCATCGAGGGGAAGGGTGCGAGCGGAGCCGAGACGAAGGAGATCGTGAGGGCCCAAGAATGAAATTACATATTTTGATTTGATTTCTGGAAAGTGGAAAGAGAGAAAGAAGGTTGTGAGGTTTGGTGAGAGGTAGAAGAGGAGATGATGTCAGCAGTTTTTTTTTATTTTTTCTAAGGGTATTTTGGTCATTTCATTGACAAAAATGAAAAAAAGAGTGACTAACATGTGCCAGGGACCCGAAAGTATAATAAAAGCGAACTAGAGGGACGTCGGCGTGTATTTTATAAACATAGGGACTTTTGAGTATATTTAAGCAAATCTGAGGGAGTTTGAGAGTAATTTTCTCTTAATATTATTTTTAATAATCCAATGAATCCCCTAAAGCGGAAATCAACAGTACCTCTCTCGAGTTTAATCTACTTTCCCCAAACACGCCCTCAAAATGGCGACGGTCGTCTGCCCAGCTCCAAAACAATCCAGCTCCACGACCACCCACCCATTGCAAAGAACGGTCGTTCAAGAAAGGACGACTTAGTACTTCTCGCGTCCTCACTCTGCAAACTAGACTCGTCTTCTCTTCTCCACGAAGTTAATCAATGAATGCCTCTTCCGCTCCAAATGCCGGATCCAATCTGAGACCCTAACTCCTCCACTCACCACCAAGCGATGTCGCCGACCGCGGCCCAAACTCCGGCGTACGAGTCCCCCTGGGACTGCATGCTCCCGGGCCCACCCTCCCGCAACAACCTGGGCTCTATAGACCTCTCCCCCTCGGGCCTCCTCGCCTTCCCCTCCGGATCCTCCATCTCCGTCCTCGACTCCCGCTCCCTCCAGCTCATCACCACCATCCCCCTCCCGCCCCCTCCCTCCTCCTTCTCCTCCTCCTCCTCCCCTTCGCTCTCCCCCTTCATAACCGCCGTCAGGTGGACCCCGATCCCCCTCCGCCGGGACCTCCTATCCACCGAGCCTTCCTCCTCCCACCTCCTCCTCGCCGCGGGCGATCGCCACGGCCGGATCGCCGTCCTCGACCTCCGCCTCAAGTCCGTCGCCCTCTGGATCGACCCCGACCCCTCCCCCCGCGCCGGCGTCCAGGATTTGGCATGGATCCTCTCCCGCCCGGACTCCTTCGCCCTTGCTTCCATCTCCGGCCCTTCCACCCTCTCCATTCACTCCGCCTCCGCCGGCTGCTTCTTCAAATACGACTCCTCCCCGGAGCTCCTCTCCTGCGTCCGCCGCGATCCCTTCGATTCCCGCCACTTCTGCGTCATCGGCCTCAGAGGATTCCTCCTCTCCGTGAAGCTGCTCGGCGAGACCGAGGCTGATGTCGTCGTGAAGGAGCTCCAGATCAGCACCGACGCAGCCGAGCTGGCGAAGTTGGAGCGCGACGCCTCGTCCGGTGGATCGTCGACTTCACCAGCGCCGGCCTCTGCCGTTTTCCCGACATACTGCGTTAGGTTCGCGTTCTCCCCACAGTGGAAGCACATTGTCTTCGTGACCTTCCCCCGCGAGCTCGTGGTGTTCGACTTGCAGTATCAGACCGCGCTCTTCACTGCAGCTTTGCCACGGGGGTGCTCCAAGTTCATGGATGTGTTGCCTGATCCGAACTCTGAGCTGCTCTATTGTTCTCACTTGGATGGGAAGCTTAGCATGTGGCGCCGCAAGGAGTGAGTTCCTTGACTTTCATTTACAATGCCGACGTACTTTCATTTAGCATGTTTGAAGTACTTCCATTTACTCTATTGTGTTTATCAATGTAGAGGAGAGTTAGGATGGATAACTGAACAAGGAAAGCGTAATTATAGAAACCTGATTAATGTTGCGAACGATTGCTTGATTGCCTTCTTTCAGTTTCTGCTATTTCCATTTGATCCTACTAGCTTTATACGAGTAAGCCAGTGGCCGATAGGATCTCAGTCAGAGCCTTTCTTAGTTATTATTTATCCTTCTTATTTTTCTCTGGGATTAATTGCCTTAAACTACCTGTCACTTCTTTTGAGTATGGATGATTTTAGGTAGAGGAATCGCTCCTCTGTCTTGTCCTATTCTTTTTGTTTCATGTTGAGCTTTGAATCCACTGGTCCCAACTCCCGCCAAGAATGCTAATGACTATACCCTGTCTAGCTGTCTATTAGATCATGTTTTATTCTTCAACATCTTTGATCAAGCTCTTTAAATGAGAGAAGGTGTTAATTGAAATATTTACTCGCAGAGGAGAGCAGGTGCATGTCTTGTTTGCAATGGAGGAGTTAATGCCCTCAATAGGAACATCTGTTCCTTCACCTGCTATTCTAGCTGTCGCCATAGGGCAATCAGAGTCCACCCTCCAGCATGTTGCCAAGTTATATTCTGAGAAACCTGACACCCCATCAGCAGATGTGGACTTTGATGATCCGTTTGATTTCTGCGATGATACTCTTCTTCTTTGCAAGACGCATATGATCTCAATTTCTGATGATGGAAAAGTATGGAATTGGCTTTTGACTACTGAAGGGACTGAAAACTCTTCGAAGGATGATGATGCCACTAGAGTAGTATCTGAATCTGATGAAGTGACTCTTCCCCGGCCCAATGCCAATGGAGTAGATTATTCTGATGAACGCCCCCGGGAGGCGGCCATGAAAGAGCATTTTGTTAGCAGGAGAGACAGATCAGCATCTATCATCAGCCAAGCTGATGTTTCATTTAAGGTATGTAGATAAACTCTACATTTTCATGATAAAATGCATCTTCATGAGTAATGAATGAGAAACCAGTTTTATAGAAGCTGAATGGAACGAGTTCCTTTTCAAAGAGCTAAAATGTGCTCCCATTTGGTCTTGGCTATGTACCTCATGTTCATCTTGTTACAGGGGCAGAAGCCAGAAAGAATTTTGTTTTAAATTTTTGGCATATTGGTTCTCACAAGCAAAATCTCTAACACAGATAAACTTAGTGGGGCAACTGCAACTTCTGTCTTCTACAGTTACTACACTGGCTGTGCCCTCTCCATCAATGACTGCTACTTTGGCCCGTGAGTTTCTGGGTGTGATTTACCTTTGAACATCTCTAGCTGTTAAGAACTAATATTTGCATGTACAATGTGAAGGAGGAGGAAACTATCCTGCTGTAGCTGTTCCCCTGGTTGCTTTGGGAACACAAAGTGGAACAATTGATGTTATTGATGTCTCTGCCAATGCTGTTGCTGCGAGTTTTTCTGTCCATCATGGCAGTGTTAGGGGATTAAGATGGCTGGGAAATTCTAGACTTGTATCATTTTCATACAATCAGGTACAATAATCCTTGTGCAACATCTTTTCTGGTTCACTTTTACAACAAGTTCCAATCTCCTATGTCGCCTCTGATTCTCTCCACTTTCTTTGCTTTACTCCAGGCACACGAAAAAACCGGAGGTTATGTTAATAAGCTTGTGGTGACTTGTGTTAGAAGTGGACTTAGTAGGCCCTTTCGGGTTTTACAAAAGCCAGAACGTACTAACATCAGAGCTTTAAGAACTTCTTCATCTGGAAGGTTTTCAATTGACCTGAAAGCAACATCTGCGATCCTTTGAATGTTTCCTCTTGTGAATTTTTGCATCTGTTGCTTGTCTGCATATTGCTCCGCTATTGATATGCCTCATCTGCATCTTACTCTTTATACTTTAACATTTTCAGGTATCTTCTTATCTTATTTCGCGATGCACCAGTGGAGGTCTGGGCCATGACACGGAATCCCATCATGGTCTGTTAGCCGACCCTTCTCATACTTGGTCAGCTACATATGTTTCTTTTGTTTCCACGATCACCCAAACATGCTTTATTGTAGTTTATCATCCTCCGCTGTATCCTGAAACTTATTCTGCATATTGGTAGGAGAGAATGGCTGGGATACATTTAACTGACCATGTTTAGTAAGAACTAAAGCTTGTTTGTCATTCAGTTGTTGGTATGGGAAAGGATTTCATGTGGTAGACATGATGAAGATAAGCCGTTTGGATTGACTAATTAAGAATAGCGTTGAGCTTCACATCGCTTTTATGTTGTAATTATGTACTTACAAACTGACAGCTGCACTCTGTTCTGACTCAACTATTATACTTGGTTTTTGGCATGCTTGGATCCGAGTTGTTTTCCTGACCTTACTACGCTTGAATCTTGTTTCTTTATTTTTGAGTGAATACAGTAGAGGCTGATCTTGCTCTGTCCTTGTGCCTCTTAAACAGAAGTGCTAGTAAAACATCTGGGCTCTTGGACATTGTTTCTGATTCGTATTGTTTTCAAAACAATGCTTGTTTAACTATTTTAATGTTTGGTTATGGTTTCTTAATTTGTCCGCTTGACATGCAAATGAAGTGGGTTCTGAAGAATCCATGTCAACTTTTAGCAAAACAGAGCTCTTTTTAAATTAATTGTTTCTTTCTAAAAAGTTGTAGAATGAAAGGATTACTGTTGGAAAACTGAACTCTTTTTTAGTTTATCTTGGGGTAGTTGTGAATTCTTTTTCTTGTTCCTTGCCATGATTATGGGTTAGAGAAGATGAAGAATGATTCCGACCAAGCTCTGCAACTTCTTTTGCTTCTTGTTGACAAAGCTTATTTTCCGAAAATTCAAGAGCAAGGTTCGCATAGGAATGTGCAGACCTCCCTGTAACCCCTACTCTGGCTAATGAGCACTTGTGCTCTTGGACATCCTCCTTTATTGTGCTTTATTTTCTGAAAATCTAATACTATTGAGATTCATATTATCTCTAACTGCATGAATTTTGCACATAGTGTGCTTCAGATTATCTTTTTTACTTGAGATGGAGTTGTCCAGGATGCTTTCTTGTGGATAATTATTATGCTTTTGTTCTCCATGTAGCTTAGATCCTTGGCACTTCCGTTCACTGTCTTGGAATGGACTCTTCCGACTGTTCCACGGCCTGTTCAAAACACTCCTTCTGGGCAGTTTTCTTGGTCATCTAAGTCCCAAACACCAGTAGAAGATGGAACTTCCACCCCAAAGGCATCTGAATCTGAATCTCGTGAGTCATTTTTTAACTCGGTCCATCAAATATTTTTTGGATTGGTGGCTAGTATACGTAGTAATAATGTTTAGTTTTCCCGTCATCCTTATCATTTTTTTCCTTTACACACAGCAAGACCAAGCTCAGATGCATCTCAAGATGAATCTTCGGAAAGTTTTGCGTTTGCTTTGGTCAATGGTGCACTTGGGGTTTTTGAAGTGCATGGCCGTAGAATCCGAGATTTTAGGTATGATGTTTCTTGCTGAATGAGTGTAATTTGCAGTCCAGTTCAAGTCCTACATAACTTCTGTTTAATAGTTTAAATATTGTGTCCCGCTATTAGTTAATTGTCCTTTTTTGTGAGGGTCACATGTGCTTGTGTTGAGAGGTTGCAGTACAACACTCAAAGTGCGTAGTCCTTTTCACATGCTTCCATTATAGGTTCATGAACACTTGCATTCATACTACTCGACCGACTGTAGAATTGAACAGTGGAAACATTTTGAGGCTCACCACTTGGAATTATGCATCCCATATGTCATTCATTTTATAGACGTCAGAGATGATCTGGACTGTGGCATAATTCCCACTTCCCATTTGCCATTGCGGCCTCTTGCTTGCTGCCGTTTCTTCCTTTATACGGTTTGCCTTTCGCATATGCGACTTTGTCTGGCACCTTCTGTATCAGTTCCTTGCTGTCAGATTCTTGTTAGCAGAAATGTGACTCTGAAACTGTAATGCAAGTGTCTCTCAATTTCATTTTATACTGGAAGGGGCATATCATTTTATCAGTTGTTATTTTCTGTTGTAAAATTCTAGAGTCCTGTTGCGCATTTTGTTCCCCAACATAAGCTTGTCTCGCTTTAATTACCTCATAATATCTTTTGGCGCATGTGCAGACCAAAATGGCCGTCTTCTTCATTTGTTTCTGCTGATGGATTGATTACAGCGATGGCATACCGCTTGCCGCATGTTGTATGTATCACAGAGATGTTGTTTCTTGGTTTGGTCCTAGTAACTGGGATCTTATTATTCAAAGATTAAATTGTGAGTCAGTGACTTCAGTATTTCACAGGTCATGGGGGACCAGTCCGGGAACATACGCTGGTGGGACGTAACAACTGGGCATTCTTCATCCTTCAACACTCACAAAGACGCCATCAAAAGAATTAAATTTTCACCTTATGTTCCAGGAGACCGTAGTCGTGGACGTATTGCTGTGCTCTTTTACGACAATACATTCTCCGTATTTGACCTTGTAAGCACGGTAACTGGCATCTTATGTACTTTGATTTTTAATCACGATATTTTCCTTTCTCATGTATATTTTCAGTTCCTTATAACATTAGTATGAGCTGGTGACACATTTAATTTTCTTTCTCTAATCAATGATCATCAATCTTATTATATGCTGGTGTGGGCTAGCTATTGGAGCTTTAGACACTGCCGTGCACCTGTGGCTTTTCCTGTTTGGCGCTTTTCCTGTTTGGTTGAATTGCTGCATGATTTTTCCACTATTAGTCATATTATTCAAAATTTATAGTAGTTACACTTATCTACACGTGAAACGAATTTTCATGCACCCTAATTGTTCACATTTGTAACATTTGCAGGACTCATCAGATCCTTTAGCTAATTCTCTTCTACAACCACAATTTCCTGGAACCCTCGTGCTAGAACTTGATTGGTTACCTGTGCGAACTGATAAACATGACCCTCTGGTACTTTGCATTGCTGGTGCTGACAGTAGCTTCCGTCTTATCGAGGTTAATGTGTATGTGCCTCCTATGCCATTTCATTTAAGTTGTATTTTTCATTTGTAATCTAGCACCATTTTCTTGCATGATCATCTAAAGAGATCTAGAAAGAGGCAAAGCTTGTTTTATATGATCCCATTTCAATGTAATTTAAGTTGCTTCAGAGAGATTTTTTCAGTAATTAACTGCACAAATGGTTTTCTGTGGAAATAGATAGACCTCCCTGTTCCATTGGAGTGGGGACATGGAAAGTTTTGAACCTCAGCTCTTTGAACTTATTTTTTTTCTTTCCTTTCCTGGCCAATGTAACAGAAGACCAACATAAGGATTTGTTATCTCAGTAATTTGAGCTCCGTATGTGGAAAGGCTTCATTCTATAACTACAGTCCAGTTCTATCTCCATTCCATCAAGTTATGGTGATGATATGTAGTTTGAGCAAATTAGCAGCCTATTGAACTGTTTGTTCTCTGAAGTCGTTTACCTGGTCCAATGCATTAGTTTGTTTACCAACTTACATTCCCACCCACTACATCTCTCAAATGCTTAATATGATTGATAAGCAACCTCCTAACTACTATGGATTTGATATTCTGCATCACAGTTGATGACTTAAGTTGGTATTGTTTTCCCTTGTGTGCAACTCTTATGGATGCAGAAATGAGAAAAAGATTGGTGTCACAATGCAGCCTAGAACCCTAAAAGAAAGATTCAGGCCCATGCCTATATGTTCACCCTTGCTCCTTCCTACACCACATGCCCTGGTATGCATCATCTTTTCTGATTCTCCACAAGTCCGCATGCCAACATGACATGCTTCTGGGAATCGTTTGTCCGCTTCTTCCCTCCATATTTCTTTTCCATTATTTGAGAGCAAACTCGTGCATTATACACTATCTAGAATATTTTTTACAGACCAGTGGAGAGGTAATAGATAAGGAAATCGTTAATGGTATTAAATTACATTTCTGCCAAGTTGATGAGTATCTCCTTCCTTCGTGCTTTATTTAAGAGAGAGATTAAAATTTATTGAAATTCCCATTCTAGGTCTTGGGCCTCTAGGCACATCTCCTCTACAGCAATACTGCTTAAACATTGCTTCGAAAGCTGGGGTTGTGATCAAAGAGGATGAATCTTTAACTTAAAATACAAGTTGCATCTTTCAATGATTGATTGCATCGTCGGGTTTTCCTTTTCCTGCAGGCATTGAGGATGATCTTGCAATTGGGTGTGAGGCCTTCTTGGTTTAACACTAGCGGTACAACTATAGACAAGAGGCCTCATTCAATTCCTGGTACCACTTCACCTACCGCTGATCTCCGTGCTTACATGATTGACCTACCACACATGGGGGATTCAGTGGTACCAGAAATGCTCCTAAAAGTATTGGAGCCTTACCGTAAAGAAGGTGGATTGTGTGTTTTCATTTTGATGGCTACTTCATATGTACATTGTTTTTCTTCCCTGAAACTTTTATTCTTTGTTTTTGAAGGCTGTATCCTTGATGACGAGCGAGCAAGGTTATATGCCACAGTTGTCAAGAAGGGTTATGTGGCTAAGTTTGCCTTTGCTGCTGCTTTGTTTGGCGAAATCTCTGAAACACTTTTCTGGTTGCAGCTGCCTTATGCATTAAACCATTTCATGAATAAATTAGTAAGAAAGTCCATCAGGACTGCTCCTGCATCTGCTTCAATTTTGGAGCCTGATGACATGGCCATGCTGAATAGAATCCAGTCAAAGGAGAGATCTTTGAGTGGTTCTGCGAGGATGGATGCACTGGTATCTTTGTAGTTACAGTGTTCTGTACATTCAAACATTTCCCAATATTTGAGTACACAGTCACTGACACAAATGTTGGGTTGTTTTGACAGGGTCAGGGTCAGCTGAGATTAATGGCTTTCCAGCCAGAAGAGTTATGGGAGAGTGCTAATGAGAGGATTCCTTGGCATGGGAGACTGGAGGGAGAAGAGGCTGTACAGAATCGTGTACACGAGTAAGCTGTTTCCTTAACTGATGCAGTGTAATTTTTTCTGCTGCCAAGTAAGTTACTTCAAGTCTTAAACAGGAGTAAAGAACTCCGGAAAAGCTTCAATGTGGTAATAACAGACGAACTTCGAAAGTACACATCTAGTTTTAAGTTGGACTCTACATGGGAGCGATATCTATTAATCAGTGTTCCACGGAAAGTTATTCTCTGTTTAATGAACTACTTACAAGCCTTGATTTCTGAACTTGTCTGTATACTACCCTTTGCTAAATCAGAAGCTATGATCGGTTCTGATCTTCATTCGTTCTAACATGATGGCTCCTATTAACTTTACTACACTTGCCATGCTTGTTAAAGCTTATGCTTTAGCTCAAACAACATATGCTGAGGACTTGATAAATACAGGCTTGTTTCAGTTGGGAACTTGGAAGCTGCAGTAAGTTTGTTACTTACCACTTCTCCAGAGAGTTCTTACTTCTATGCCAATGCTTTACGAGCAGTTGCACTTTCTTCAGCTGTGTCAAGGTCACTTCTTGAGCTCGCTGTTAAGGTGCACACCCATACATACTGCTTCTTATGTTAAAGTGTACGTAAAAGGATTTGATCTGACAAGGATACCTTCATCTTGAAGGTCGTTGCAGCAAACATGGTCAGAACTGACAGATCGCTGTCTGCCACCCATCTTCTCTGTGCAGTTGGAAGATATCAAGAAGCCTGTTCTCAGGTTCTAACCCTGATTGCTACTATAGTATTCAATTAGCATTCTCATATTGCAATCATGAAGCAGTTGTTTTCTTATTGACGGTTCCAGCGACCAGGCTTTTGTATCCTTAAATTAGATCAAATTTCTATTTGTTGGAAGGAGATTCCAAGTAATTATATGTCATTCCATTTTGTATTTAATTTGTATTACAATACTCATGTTACTTCAATCTTATAACAGACTACTTATTTGTAATGTCCAACTCTGTGCTTTCTGTGAAGAGATTTTTCCGTCTTTAGTGGCAAACATACAGAATCATGCCTATTGCGTCAGCATTTGGAGCGCCAAGACTGGTAATGCAGAGCATAATTTTTGGGCTGATTATGTATCTGCTTTTGCAGCTTCAAGATGCTGGATGCTGGACAGATGCCGCTACTTTAGCTGCAACCCATTTAAAAGGATCCGATTATGCAAGGTTTTGAATCTTTTGAACTGAAACTGTCTTTTCGTCTTGGAGAACTGTGAAAGAAAACTGTGCGTCTATGTTGCATTACTTTTTTTAGTTTCTTGCACCAACTTGCCTGTTTATCATCAGGAAATCTACCCTCATTTATAGTTATCGGGAGACACATTTGTGTCTATCTCAACGGGAAATTAACGCCATTAGACTTTATTCTGTTTGTTTCTCTTATGAATCAGATCTAATTTTCTTTTTGCAAGGATTAGGTCTGAATCTCATTCCATTAGAATCCACAACAGTGCCAACTAACTGTTCAGAACCCTGATGAAAGCTCTTATTCTCAGTTCCTTAATTTGAAACTTTCGACATTTTGTGCATCTTCTCAGTTTTCATCACTTTTGGTGTTATATTCTCAGTTTTTCATCACTTTTTGTGTTTATACTGCCTTCAGGTAGGAACTATCGGATTTGCATTCTCATACCTTTTTGTATTGCCGCAGGGTGTTGCAGAGGTGGGCTGACCATATACTCCATGTTGAGCACAACATATGGAGGTAGTGATTCTTTACTTTTTGTATGATTAAGATACTCATGATCTCATGTGTTTTACAATGACCAAACGCAGGGCTCTCATTCTGTATGTTGCAGCCGGTGCAATCCCGGAGGCACTAATGGCACTCCGCGAGGCACAACAACCTGATACGGCTGCTATGTTCATCCTTGCTTGCTGTGAATTTGAAACGGATTTTAATGCCAGCGTCGCATCCTTGAGCGATGACACAGGGTCTTCAAGCAAAGAGGGAATTGTTAACCTTCCTGGTCTTGACCCACAGAACGAAGATGTTATTGCAGTGGGAGAATATTATGGTCAGTATCAAAGGAAGTTGGTTCACCTGTGCATGGACTCTCAGCCATTTTCAGAGTAACGGTTTTCAAACATTTTCATCGAACGATCTGGTCGGGTATCTATGGGATTGCTAAATGGAAAAAAAAAAAGTGGATAGACTGTCGGCCTCGTCTTTGGTGTATGATAAGAAAGAAGCCTTTACTCAACTTGGATGGCATGCTGATAGATTTTCCATTTGGAGCACTGCGACTGAATCAAAAGATGGAGCTGCAGCTTTAAGTTGTTTGTAGTAGAGTTCTGTTGCGGGGAGGATAATGTTTTCTATTGCCAGTTTAATAGCAGTTTACACAAATTGTTTTAGGAGTACGGTGTATCACTGAATTATCTTTGGCTACGCCATTGGAATTGATTACTCTCTTTTATTGCAAAACCAATTTTACCTAGGAAAAAAGTAATGTCTTTTGCACATTCTTTGTGTTCATTTTCTTCTTAAGTTATAGCTCCTAAAAGAGCTGAGCTACAAGGAGGAAATCACCTAAACCTTAATCTGGTTCAAACAAATTTGTAATTCCGCTCTTTCCCAATAGATTTGTTTTATAGAAACTGATCAAATAGATGAAGTCCATCTTTTGGAAAAATGAACTAATTTGCAAATCAGTGGATTTTACTCCACCGTTGTATTTCCACAGATTATGAAAAGCGACAATATGTCATTATATCCCATTACACGCACACGGATTTAACCATGAAATTTTCTTATTAAACTAAACAAACGAAGAAAGGATAATAACTGCAAATGAGTTTCACAAACGAAAAGACTTACTCCTCTAAAACAAACATCTCCTAACGAATCTGCTAAGACCTACGGTTTTGAGGTTTATCTGTGCATATAATATACACTGCAATTCTGCTTCAATTCCCAAGTTATCATTATTCTCTTCAGCATGCGAGGGAAGATAATCTTCACCGAGAAGACTTCCACGGCATCACATGGCGTCTGATACTCCAACCACGAACTATGGCCAAGAATAACGCATGCGGTATTAGACTGCTCGCCTTCGGTGAGTTCTTCCAACTCATTTTTGTCGGTCCTCACCTACTCCTTGCAGCAGGTTACGTTGCTACGAATTGTTCCCATCTCTTTCTCGCTCTGGAACTCGTAGGAACAAGTACAACACTTCAAATTTGATGGCTATTACAACCCCAAGCGAAATGTTGAAGCTGTTATCCGTACCAACAATGGATGGTGGACATCCTTCTGCTAAACAGCTGAAATGAGGATCAAAGGCTCCTAGTTTCCGCACTGAGAGACACTCAGTGAAAGAATCTCCTACGGCACCTAGCGGATCCAAGTTCCTCGTATTCAGCCTTGGTGACGCACATTGTCTCAAAATCGGGGCTGGATGCCAGGAGGGATCCTCCTCGCCACACACCTAGAATGGGACTGCAAACAAACAAAAAGATCTAAGCAACTAAAAAGCGATGCAATTTAAAAGCATTAACGGTTTCCACATGAAAGGAGCTTTACTCTTCTTGCATAGCGATCTTCACTCGGTAATCATCTGGAACAAGAGGCCGGAGCTCCATTTCACTGCATTCATAATTATGAACTAGGAAAATTCAACTGGTGTTTTAAAAGTGACATACTGCATCCAAGAAAACCGGAACAAATTGGCTTACAGTCTTTCGGCAAAACGAGGAAACAACGTGCTGCCGCCTGTCAGAATGATGCTGCCAAAGCACAACATTGACAATCAACAATAGCTCACGGATGACAAGACGCACAATCACAGAATCATGATTACTTTTTTCAGTTAACGCTATTAGAATTGATGGATCACCTCTCATAGAGAATAGGGTGGAGAAGAGGATGACAAGAGTTAACAGCTCGGACAATGCACTCTGCCAGTCCAGCCTGGTTCAAACCTGGACAAGTGGTTCAGCGTGGATCACTGAAACGTCAGTTTGAGCACTAACTTTAAGAACTCAACAGCTTACTTAATAAAGCACACACCCAAATCTGCAGGGTGAAACAGCATCTCAGGAACAAGGAACCGTTCGTTTGTCAATTCAAACTCCTGCAAAATCAGGAAGCTCTTCATAGCTGGGCTAGATCATGGCATACAAGGTCACTCCACATGGAAATACAAATAAAATTTACATTTTTAGTTAAATCGACCGCTTTCCTACTATCAGTCTTTACTCCTCCATCCTCTGTCTGATCCACATCTTTCTTCCCTTCCGAAGACAGAAGCGGACTGTTGCCATCAAGAGAAAGGTATCTTTTCGCTTCATCCGGATCCTTGACAAAACCCTTGGTGTGCGTCACACCGTCAGGGAGAACATACGTGCACCTCATAAGATTATCATTTCCGCGCCTCCTGCAGGAGCAAGGAACCACCACCAATCAATCCCAAAGCAGCAACATTCTCTCTAAGATCACAACTCCTAATCAAACACAAGGCGGGCGAAAAGCTACCAACTTTGGACCCTAATTATCAGCAAAATGGAGACGAGATATCACCTGGCGATTTTCGAATCGCGGGCAACGTCAAGGGAGACAAAGCAGAGCTTCTCCTTGACATCATCCATCAAGAAGCTCTCATCCATGACATTAACCGACCGGTAAGACACCAACTCCTTGAGGTAATTAGTCAACGCCTTCCCGCCGAGGTCAACCCTCTTAACCCCGTAGTCGAGGGTGAAGTTCTGGAGCACCGGGGCGGCGTGGGAGAAGGAGAACCCGCAGTCCACCACCACGCTGCACTGCGTCCTCGAAATGGCGCCGGATCCCCCGCGGCTGGCCTCGTAGAGGTGCACCAGCCGCGGTGGGTCCGACACGTGGAGTGCCCCGAACCCTAGGTCCTCGAAGACGAGCTCGTCGGTGGCGCGCTGGACAGAGGGCAGAGAGAAGAGGGGCTCCGTGAGGAGGAGCGCGGACGAGGCAGGGGACACGCGGAAGTGGGTCGAGATGAGGTGGGCCCATATGTCCCGCTGGAGGTCGGGGTTAATGAGGTAGCCCCGGTCGATGGGGCGGCGGATAGCGGCGGAGGTTAGGTCGTCGGCGTCGGAGGGGGCAGGGCAGGGGTGGACGAACTTTTTGGAGGAGAGCGGCCGGTAGAGGCAGTTGGGGAGTACGACGGTGGGGTCGCGCTCGCCGCCGATGCCGGCTTTTATGTAGCCGCCTCCATTGTCGAGGACGACGACGTTTTGTGGCATTTTTGGTGTGGGGTTTTTTGGGCGGGGACAGACTGCTTTGCTTCGCTTCCTCTTGAAATCTGTTCCGTTCCTTTGTGCAAGTCCCGCGTGTATGAAGACGCTCCCTTGTTATTACAACTAACACGCTCCCGATGACCTTTTTGATGTTAATTGGAATAAGTATGACTCGATTGATCGGTTTTTTACCACAGAGTACTAAAGTGATTTTGGGCGATACCACAGGCTACTAAAGTGGACTTTTCCCTTTATTTTATTCTTAAAAAAGTTATTTTTTTGAAAATTACACGATATGTATTTTAATTTTTATTCGAACGAGATTCAAAAAAATAACCCTTTTTAAGAATAAAATAAAGGGAAAAATCCACTTTACTACCCTGTGGTATCGCCCAAAATCACTTTAGTACCCTGTGGTAAAAAACCGATCAATCGAGTCATACGTATTCCAATTAACATCAAAAAGGTCATCGGGCAGCTGCCCGGAGCTGCCCGGACCCGCCCGGACCCTGCCCGGACTACGTGGCGCCACGTGGACGAGGACGACCCTTCCCTCTCTTCCTCTCCTCCTCCTCCTCCTCTTCTCGTCCTCCTCCGCCTCCTCCTCTTCTCCTCCTCCGCCATCTCCTCCTCGTCCTCGTCCTCCTCCTCCTCCTCCTCCTCCTCTTCTCCTCCTCCTCCTCCTCCTCGTCCTCCTCCTCCTCCTCCTCCTCCACCTCGTCCTCCTCCTCCTCCACCTCATCCTCCGCCTCCTCCTCTTCTCCTCCTCCTCCTCCGCCTCCTCCTCCTCCTCGTCCTCGTCCTCCTCCTCCTCCGCCTCCTCCTCCTCGTCCTCGTCCTCCTCCTCCTCCTCCTCGTCCTCCTCCTCCTCCACTTCGTCCTCCTCCTCCTCTCCTCCACCTCCTCCTCCTCCTCCTCCTCCTCGTCCTCGTCCACGTGGCGCCACATCATCAAGTTCGGTGACGTGGCTGGCCACGTAGTCCGGGCAGGGTTCGGGCGGGTCCGGGCAGCTCCGGGCAGCTACCCCAGGACCTTTTTGATGTTAATTGGAATAAGTATGACTCGATTGGTCAGTTTTTTACCACAGGGTACTAAAGTGATTTTGGGGGATACCACAGGGTATTAAAGTGGACTTTTCTCTAAAATAAAATAATATGTGCAAGCAGAAAAAATAAAATTTTTGTTACCTGATTAGAAAATTTGGAAGCACAAAAAAACAAAGGAAAAAGTATACTTTTAGTACTTGTAGTTTCGCATTTTGACAAATATGATCATGTGGTTTAAAAACGACGTTTTGAATCTTGTGGTATGCACCTCGTGTCACTTTTAGGCTCGGATGGCTCCCCGAGCCAAATTTGGCTCCGAACCTAGATACGACGTCGGTCCTTGGATGACTTGGCACACCACGTCGATTTTTTTATCCGGTTGGCGAAGTAAGTTGGCACGAATATAAAATATCAATTCAATCCCTTATTTTTATATTTATTTTCAAAAACACCCCTCTCTTCTTCTTCTTCTTCTTCTTCTTCTTCTCTCTCACCTTCCTCCTCTATGAAACCTTCACAAACTTAAATCTTGAAACCCAGATAATTAAACATCCCCCAATCAAACTCTTTGCTTGATTCATAAGTACCACCTCATTAACTTAACAATGTTGTTTCGGAGGGTTGGTGTACTTGATTAGGATCTTCGGCAGTCGAGGCAAGTGTTGGACACTTTCTCCGTAAGACAAGATCGCCCCGTATATTTCAGTGTGGTACGAGCTTCGGCTATTGTTCCCAAGATACAACGACTGTTTAGGGCATTTCCAAAAAGGTTGCACATGTATCTCGAAACTTTCGGGCGAACCCTTATATACCCAGAACTTTTGGACTCTTTTCTTAGTGAAGAACGGGGGAAAGAAGAAGACAATAAAGCTCCGAAATGCAATTGCTGCTGGGATGAGAATTATGGCAAGGGGGCAAGCCTATTTATAGGCTGGATGAGAAATAAGGAAATCCTTCTTGCTCTAATCAATGTGGTATTGCACTTTTCTATTTCCCTTTTGGGCTTCCACTTTGGGCCTTACCATTTTGGGCTTGCATTGAATTTTCATTCAAACCCAACAATCCCCCACATGAATGATGATTAATTCATGCAGACTCTAATTGAAAGTTCTGACGTGTTATTATTGCATCGAGATAGGTAGCTTGCGGCTTTGAACCTTCTCTAGTAATATGTTATCGGATTTACTCGCTGCTCGGTGAACGTGATGTCTTGAACCGTCAGCTTTTGGTGTAAACCAAGACAATAACATTTACACAATAATAACCCTAGTATATTTGGGTTCTCACGTTGTGTCCGTTTCGGCCATGGACCGTATCTTGGATTTATAAGTATTTTTTCCATTTGAAGCGGCCTCACTTCACACTTACATAGGTGATCTCCTATCAGGAGTATCCTGCCATACTCTACCTTAATCAAGGTATAGAAATTATTAAAAGCGTAATGCTTAACCTTTCCACACCGCTGCAGGCTAACACCTGGGCAGCTTCTGAGAATGAGATAGGTTCCAGGTGATTAAATGAACCCTCCATAACTTAGTTGTCTCATTGAACCAAGTTTGTGGGATCTTCACTCATCATGGTTGAGTTACCGCTATGGACGTTCTTTCGTGTGTGGATTTTAATCCTTTTCCCTTACTGCGTTGTACATTTGATCTCTATTGATTCCTTTCGTAAAAGGATCAGCTAAGTTGTCCTTGGACTTTACGTAATTAATGGTGATCACCCCACTAGAGATCAATTGTCTAACGGTATTGTGTCTCCGACGGATATGTCGAGACTTTCCATTGTACATTGTACTTTATGCTCTCCCGATTGCAGACATGCTATCACAATGTATCAATACTGGAGGCACCGGTTTGCTCCAGCACGGAATATCCTCTAGGAAGTTTCTGAGCCATTCAGCTTCTTTCCCACCTTTGTCTAGCGCTATAAACTCTGACTTCATGGTGGATCGAGCTATGTATGTTTGTTTAGAGGACTTCCAAGACACAACTCCTCCTCCTATGGTGAATACATATCCACTCGTAGATTTGGAGTCCTTAGTGTCTGATATCCAGTTTGCGTCACTGTATTCTTCTAATACAGCTAGATATTTAGCATAATGTATGCCATAGTTTATGGTATGTTTTAAATACCGTAAAACCCTTTCCAGAGCTAGCCAGTGATCCTTTCCTGGATTACTTGTGAATCTACTAAGCTTACTAACTGAGTACGCAATATCGGGGCGAGTGCAGTTTGTTAAATACATCAAGCGCCCGATAATTTGCGCATACTTCAGTTGAGATACTGGGTCCCCTCGATTCTTGGCTAAGTGTAGATTCAAATCTACTGGAGTCTTAACCGGGGGTTTGTCAAAAGCTTCAAATTTCTTGAGTACGCTTTCCACGTAGTGGGATTGTGTCAAGATAATTTCGTCAGCTTTCCTAAAAAAATTTATTCCTAGTATGACGTCTGCCAGACCCATATCTTTCATGTCAAAGTGATTCTTTAACATGTTCTTAGTTTTCACAATAACCTCTTTATTGCTTCCCGTAATTAGTAAGTCATCTATGTAGAGACATACAATTACGTATGCTTCAGGTGTGCCTTTAATGTAAACACATTTATCGCACTCATTGATCTTAAATCCATTCGACAGCATTGTTCTGTCAAATTTCTCGTGCCACTGTTTCGGCGCTTGTTTTAGCCCGTATAGTGACTTGACTAGTCTACACAATTTATGCTCTTGACCGGGAGCCACAAACCCTTCAGGTTACTCCATGTATATCTCCTCTTCCAGTTCTCCATTTAGAAAAGCTGTTTTTACGTCCATTTGGTAGATCTCGAGGTTATAGAGTGCTGCAACAGCTATGAGTACTCTAATTGATGTGATTCTTGTGACCGGTGAATACATGTCAAAGAAATCATATCCCTCCTTCTGTTTGAACCCCTTAGCTACCAATCGAGCTTTGTACTTGTCGATTGATCCATCAGCTTTATATTTCCTTTTTAGGATCCACCTGCATCCCAAAGGTTTGCAGCCCGGTGGGAGATCCACGATTTTCCACGTGTGGTTTTGCATAATGGATTCTATCTCACTATTGATAGCTTCCTTCCAGAGAGGAGCATCTGGACTGGACAATGCCTCTTGGATTGTCCTGGGTTCATTTTATAACGCATAGGTTAGATAATCCGGACCGAATGATTTGGTTACCTTCGTCCGTTTACTACGTCTAGGTTCATCATCTTTCTGATTTGATCCTTGCGTAGTCTCGTGAGCCCTTTTCTTCGGACTTGCTTCCTTTCTTTCCTTATTAGGAAAGCTATCTTCAAAAAATATTGCGTTCCTTGATTCTATGACCATTCCCGTATTTATCTCAGGGTTTTCAGATTTATGCACCAAGAATCGATAAGCACTACTATTTTGCGCATATCCGATAAAGATGCAATCAATGGTCTTGGGTCCTATTCTCACCTGTTTAGGCTTAGGTACTTCGACCTTTGCTAGGCACCCCCACACTTTAAGGTAACCGTAGGAAGGCTTCCTTCCTTTCCATAGTTCATATGGGGTTTTATCCCTTTTCTTGTGTGGCAATTTGTTTAGAATGTGGTTAGCTGAGAGCACAGCTTCCCCCCACATGTTCTGGGGTAAGCCCGAGCTAATCAACATAGCGTTCATCATCTCCTTAAGAGTTCGATTTTTGCGTTCAGCTACGCCATTCGATTGAGGTGAGTATGGAGCAGTCGTCTGATGAATAATGTCATGTTCTTGACATAATTCCTCAAACGGAGCTACATATTCTCCTCCTCGATCACTTCGGATCATTTTGATTTTCACGCTGAGTTGATTTTCAACCTCATTCTTATATCTCTTAAAAGCATCAAGAGCTTCGTCTTTGCCCTTTAGGAGATATACGTAACAGTATCTCGTGCAATCATCGATAAACGTGATGAAGTATTTCTTCCCGCCTTTAGTTTGCACGTGTTTCATATCGCAAGTGTCCGTATGAATTAACTCTAAAGGCATAGTACTTCTTTCCACCGAATGGAAAGGTGCTTTGGTCATTTTAGCCTCCACACATACTTCACATTTATCGGATGGGTTGAACTCTAGATTCGGTAATAAATTTAAACTTACTAACTTTCTTAGCGAGTTTAGATTTACATGTCCTAATCTACCATGCCATAAATTAGAACACTCGGCCAAGTAAGAAGAAGCGTTAACTTTATTTTCACTGTTAAAGGTGCGATGTACAGTTATTACATTCATCTTAAACAGCCCCCTTTCTAGATAACCATTTCCTATGAATTGACCCGCTTTGGTCAGTACAAACTTATCAGCCTCAAATACAAGCTTAAGTCCGGCTTTGCTTAACAGTGAGCCGGAAACTAAGTTCTTGCGGATGTCCGGGACATGCAGTACATCCTTGAGGGTCAGCTCCTTTCTTGAGGTCAGCTTCAGGACCACCTTACCCAGACCGACGATCTTGGACGTTGCAGAGTTTCCCATGAACAGCTTTCGACAGGTGATCGGAATATAGTTTGAGAATATCTCCTTGTCCGAGCAGACGTGGCGGGTAGCTCCAGTGTCCACGAACCACTCTCTCGGATTGTCCACTAGGTTGGCTTCAAACACCACGGCTGACAGATCCATCTGGGATAAGTCTTCAGCCAGGTTAACCTTTCCTTGGTCGTCCTTCTTCGGCTGGCGACAGTCCTTAGCCATGTGTCCGGGTTTGCCGCAATTATAGCAGTCGCCCTTGATCTTCTTTTTCTTCTTGGGCTCTTGCTTCTCCTGCTTATCCCCAGACTTCTTCCTCTTCTTGCTACCTTTTCCCTCGGCGAGGTGCATGGTGGTCTCGGGGTTGGCCTTGCCTTGCTTGACTTCAGACTTTTGGTTGTCTTCCTCGATCCGAAGTCTCACGATCAGGTCTTCTAGGCTCATGTCCTTCCTCTTGTGCTTGAGGTAGCTCTTGAAGTCCTTCCAGAGCGGGGGGAGCTTCTCGATCATCGCAGCTACTTGGAAGGACTCGCTGAGTTGCATCCCTTCGGCTTGGATCTCGTGAAGGATTGGCTGCAACTCCTGCACTTGGTCGATGACCTTCTTGGAGTCCACCATCTTGAAGTCGAGGAATCGTCCGACGATGAATTTTTTCGTCCCAGTATCCTCCATTTTGTACTTTTTCTCGAGTGAACTCCACAGCTCTTTAGCGGTCTTGGCTTCCGCGTTAACGTTGTAGAGCGTGTCGTCTAGTTCATTCAGGACGTAGTTCTGGCAAAAGAAGTCGTTGTGACTTCATGCATCGAGGGCGTTGATCTTCTGTTGATCTGCCTCATTTTCCGCCACCTTCGGAGCCACTTCCTTCAAGAATCGGACCAGGTTGAGCGTCGTCAGGTAGAACAACATCTTCTGTTGCCACCTCTTGAACTCTGTACCGTTGAACTTGGCCGGCCTTTCGGCGTGGACAGTTCCCGGGACTGCTGGTGCTGAGCTTGTCGATGCCATCTTTAAGTACACAATCTCGTCTTACGATTGTTGTTTCGGAGGGTTGGTGTACTTGATTAGGATCTTCGGTAGTCGAGGCAAGTGTTGGACACTTTCTCCGTAAGACAAGATTGCCCCGTATATTTCAGTACGGTATGGGCTTCGACTATCGTCTCCAAGATACAATGACTGTTTAGGGCATTTCCATGAATGTTACACACGTATCTCGAAACTTTCGGGCGAACCCTTATATACCCAGAACTTTCGGACTCTTTTCTTAGTGAAGAACGGGGGAAAGAAGAAGACAACAAAGCTCGGAAATGCAATTGCTGAACTTCTCTAGATGGTCCTGTTGCTATCCTCTGGGATATAGAGAATTGCCCTGTCCCTAGTGATGTTCGTCCTGAAGATGTTGGTGGCAGGCAAGGGGGCAGGCCTATTTATAGGCTGGAGGAGGCAGGGAGTCAGCCACCCCGAAGGGACACGTCTGCTCGGCCAGCAGTCTATCTGGCTGCGCTCGTGGTCCTTTGGTGGCTTCTGGATCCTTCCAGGCGCACCCAGGCTGCGCTGGCGCCCTTTCGCGATGGATCTCGCAGCCCTTCAGCCTTCTGGAAGTCTCCTGGACGTTCCAGCCCGTCGTGCCTCTTCGGTGGAAAACCTGAAGGCGCTCGCAGCTCCTCGTCGCTTCGGTAGCTGCGCAGCTTCCTCCGGACCCGGGCAAAATACTTAAGGCTCCTCCAGCTCCTCGCGACGATGCGCACGTGCCAAGTTTGCCACAAAGCACCCATTGTGCCATGCGCACACGCGCGTGCACGTGCGCGTGCGCGAGCGCGTGCTCGTGCTCGTGCTCGGAGGCAGCTAGCGGTGGGGCAGTCTTTGGGTGGTCAACCAAGTTTGAGAGGTAAGGAGTGGAGTTCCTTATAAACAAGGAAATCCTCCTTGCTCTAATCAATGTGGTATTGCACTTTTCCATTTCCCTTTTGGGCTTCCACTTTGAGCCTTACCATTTTGGGCTTGCATTGAATTTTCATTCAAACCCAACAAACAAACCATCCAATTCTATTTGTCCTTCCTCTCTCTTCTTTTTCTTCCTCCTCCAGCCAAATCCAAAGACCCAAACTCAAATACCAGATTACAGGCAAGAGATTTTTCATAGGAGCAACAATAGGAGCAAAGAAATCAAGTAATCGGCCAAACCCAAACTCAAATACCAGATTACAGGCAAGGGATTTTCATTGAAACACTGTGATGCCCAAATCCTAAACCCCGAATAAAGAAGAGAAACTTTAAAAAAAACCCCAAAATTAATTAATCAGCCATTACTGCTTCCACTTTGGGCCTTACCATTTTGGGCTTGCATTGAATTTTCATTCAAACCCAACAAACAAACCATCCAATTCTATTTGTCCTTCCTCTCTCTTCTTTTTCTTCCTCCTCCAGCCAAATCCAAAGACCCAAACTCAAATACCAGATTACAGGCAAGAGATTTTTCATAGGAGCAACAATAGGAGCAAAGAAATCAAGTAATCGGCCAAACCCAAACTCAAATACCAGATTACAGGCAAGAGATTTTTCATAGGAGCAACAATAGGAGCAAAGAAATCAAGTAATCGGCCAAACCCAAACTCAAATACCAGATTACAGGCAAGGGATTTTCATTGAAACACTGTGAAGCCCAAATCCTAAACCCCAAATAAAGAAGAGAAACTTTAAAAAAAACCCCAAAATTAATTAATCAGCCATTACTGCTTCCACTTTGGGCCTTACCATTTTGGGCTTGAATTGAATTTTCATTCAAACCCAACAAACAAACCATCCAATTCTATTTGTCCTTCCTCTCTCTTCTTTTTCTTCCTCCTCCAGCCAAATCCAAAGACCCAAACTCAAATACCAGATTACAGGCAAGAGATTTTTCATAGGAGCAACAATAGGAGCAAAGAAATCAAGTAATCGGCCAAACCCAAACTCAAATACCAGATTACAGGCAAGGGATTTTCATTGAAACACTGTGATGCCTAAATCCTAAACCCCGAATAAAGAAGAGAAACTTTAAAAAAAAACCCCGAAATTAATTAATCAGCCATTACTGCTTCCACTTTGGGCCTTACTATTTTGGGCTTGCATTGAATTTTCATTCAAACCCAACAAACAAACCATCCAATTCTATTTGTCCTTCCTCTCTCTTCTTTTTCTTCCTCCTCCAGCCAAATCCAAAGACCCAAACTCAAATACTAGATTACAGGCAAGAGATTTTTCATAGGAGCAACAATAGGAGCAAAGAAATCAAGTAATCGGCCAAACCCAAACTCAAATACCAGATTACAGGCAAGGGATTTTCATTGAAACACTGTGATGCCCAAATCCTAAACCCCGAATAAAGAAGAGAAACTTTAAAAAAACCCCGAAATTAATTAATCAGCCATTACTGCTTCCGCTCCTCGTTACCATCGTCTTCCTCGGTCGCTCCTTGTCCAACCGCGAAACCCTAGGGATCCTAATCTTTCTCACCGTCGTTGTCTTCGTCCTCACCAGCCTCGGCTCGCTTCTCATCTCGGGGCTACTAGTCGACCACCAGATACAAGCCGATAACCCACTCATCGCCAGTTTTGGGTCACTTCGGGTAGGCAAAAGGAGGGGCTGGAGTGCACGGTTTGGGTTTTAGGTCACTTTGATTATGGGTATTATAACCCACTCACTTCGATTAGGGGCTGGTGTGCGCCAGTTTTTGGTCAAGCCGATAACCCACTCATCGCCAGTTTGGGTTTGGCAAAAGGAGGTTCGATTATGAGTGTTCTTAGGAGCGCGGGATGGAAGAGGGGACATTGTCTTTCTTTTCCGACGAAGAGAGGGGATGAGGAATTGAAATGATAGTGAGCGAGGGATGAGGAAGAAAAAGAAGAAGAGGGGGGGGGGGGGGGGGGGGGGGAGAGAGAGAAAGGGTTCTTTTTGAAAAATTATAGAAAATAAGGGATTGCAATGATATTAAATTTGGCCCAAGTAAATACTGCCAAGTGGGATAAAAAATTATGACGTGGCTGCTAACTTAGCTGCGAAACGACACCATTTTTTGGTTCGGAGCCAAATTTGGCTCGGGGAGCCATCCGAGCCTAAAAGTGTCACGAGGGTGCATACCACAGGATTCAAAACGTCGTTTTTAAACCACACGATCATATTTGTCAAAACGCAAAACTACAAGTACTAAAAGTGTACTTTTCCCAAAAACAAAAGTACAGGATATGAAAATAAACCTTTACCAAATTGAATAAGAACGTAGTTTTTTTAACTTTCAGAAGACTCTTTCAAACCCTAGAACAACCAGTGACCGATGATATGGGGTAAAAAATATTTATGGTCACTAAACTTTAACAATTTTTTGTCCATTGTCACTAAACTATTTTTTTACCCTTTATGGTCACTAATTTATACTAAATTACTCAGGTATGGTCACTCCGGCCACTTTTTAGCCAGAAATCTTCACGGAAACAAGAAAAATTGGTCCCGCGATTATTAGGTTGGGGTTGGAACGTTAATTAGATGACCGGACTTTGCCGAAAAAGATCTCCGGGACCAATTTTTCTTGTTTCCGGGAAGATTTCTGGTGAAAAAGTGGCCGGAGTGACCATACCTGAGTAATTTAGTATAGATTAGTGACCATAAAAGGTAAAAAAATAGTTTAGTGACCATGGATAAAAAATTGTTAAAGTTCAGTGACCATGGGTATTTTTTACCCCCATGGATATGCGACAATCTCGAGTTTATCTGCATCACAATAAGTATTTTAAATTAATGTAGTTTAGTTTTATGAATATGTTAATAATAGATCATGTAATTACGATATATATATATATATCGGGCAATCTTCAAATTAATCGGAGAGACTCGTTCGTGCTGCCATCTCTCTCACAAGTACTCCAGCCCCCAGAGAAAAAATCATCCGAAAATTAAAAAAAGGGAAAGAAAACACAAAAAAAAAGAGAGGGAGAAAATGTTCGTCCTCCGAGTCCACTCAGTCGACTCAGAGCAGCCACTGGAAGTCGACGAGGCGAGCTTCTTCTCGGGGCGGCACCACCAAAACCCTAGGCCAAGGAGGGAATACAGCGAGAGGAGAGGCGTGGTCCACCTCTACCGGAGCCTCAACCCGAGCTCCTCCCGCTCCACCTCCCTCTTTGTCGTCGCCGTCCCCAACTATCTCTCCCCCTCCGACCTCCTCCGCTTCTTCGACGTCTCCGAACTCCGCCTCCTCCTCATCAGGAACGACGCGATGGAGGATAGGTACAGTGCTCTGGTGGAGTTTGATGATCAGGCCAAGGCTGATTCCTTTTACAAAGGTTTGAAAGGGAGGCGGTTTTCTCCCGGCGAGGTAGGTAGGTCCCTTATAGTTTAGTTTGTTCATCGGGAAGGAAACTGAGTTTTTTCGATTTAGGCGGAGTTGTGTCACATTCTGTATGTGGGATCTGTGGAGTACACGGACTTGGGAGAGATAGCTAGCATTGCCCCGGACGGATACACGGAGTTGCCTACTTGTCCGATTTGCCTTGGTTAGTGTTCAGTTGGTTGTTGAATTCTTTGGTGTTTTTGTTAATCTACTTGCTGTGTTTGTTTCACGCCAGAGAGATTGGATCCAGATACCAGCGGAGTTCTCCGTACTCTGTGTGATCATTCGTTTCCATGCACTTGTACTTCCAAGTGGACTTACTTGTCTTGCCAGGTGATTATATTTTTTTTCCCATATTCATGTCGTTCCTCGGTCCTAGAATGTACAAGTGTGTGTCGTCTGGCTGAGGATTGAAAAAACCAGTTCCAACAGCTCTCCGGGATAGGTTTATAATTTCATTGCTTAAGATTAGCTATGGAATGTCAGGAGATACTACTTGGTATTCACCTAAAACTGTGAGTATGATCAGCTCAGCTCAGACTGTGCTTTTCTGCCTAGTGGGAGATGGCTACCGTAAGAAGGGTACTGCCAATTTTGCTTGGAAATGCCCTTCATAATTTAGATACTTTAATTAATTGGAATAATGGAAATGCCAATTATGGGTGCGATGGGAATTGAACAAAAGTTGTGGTTTGGAAGTTGTTCTCCCTCTAGAGACTTTGTGGATGCTTGATATTTTAACCTTAGCCCCTGTAATGCTCAGCTGAAAGGCTCCTTGGTTATCTGGAGCATTCTTTTTTTGTCTGAGTGCCATGTTCCAGCCGTGTTTAAGGCCCTTCATTCAGTTTCATTTTTTAACTGCAGCAACATAATTAGTTGGCTGTAAACCAGCTACAGTTGCTAGCAATTTTCACTAATGCATGCATGCTGTCAGGTCTGTCGATTGTGTCAGCAGCAAGATGAGAAACCAGCTTGTTCTGCCTGTGAAACTCTGGAAAATTTGTGGGTCTGCCTGATATGCGGTTTTGTGGGTTGTGGAAGGTAACATGTTGTCATGTTGAAAACTTTGATTCCAGTTCGATGATTCTTGACGTTGTAATCTGCTGGTGCATCTCATGAATGATATGTGCTCCCAAGTTTAGGTGCAGTATTAATAATGTTTTGTTGCACTCAGATATAAAGAAGGGCATGCTATTAGACACTGGAAGGAAACAAAACATTCTTATTCCCTCGATTTAAAATCACAGCAAATATGGGATTATGTTGGTGACAACTATGTCCACCGATTGAACCAGTCAAAAGCTGATGGCAAGTTGGTCGACATGAACTCTCCTTATGCATCTCTAGAAGATGAATGTGGCACTTGTGGTTACACCGAAGATTCTGGAATTAATGGGGCCATCTTCAGCAGTAAAGTTGAAGCAGTGAGTGTTTCCTGTACTATTTCTCCCTAGCTGGACTTTCCCTAGCCTTTTTAGGGACTTTGACTTGGCTGCTTCTTAGAACTTGATTGGTTGCTTTCTATTCTTTCCACGCTGAACTTTCATCTTTGCTTTTTTGTTGATGACAGATTGTAGATGAATATAACCATCTTCTTGCTTCTCAGTTGGACACTCAAAGACAGGTGAGATCATGTATAAATTATCCAAGTTCATGCCCCTGTTTCTTTTCCCTGTTTACACAGTTACTGTTGAGTTACTTGGGACTGTGTTTACTTTTTACACTTTTTCTGATTTACGTCCGAAAAAACTGGTCATTTTAAAAGTCAGAATTTGGTTGGTAATTTGGCATATACTTGTGATGGTTGAGTCTTCCTCTTTGTATCTTAGTTGTCCTTTTATTTTTCTCACTGCTGAATACCCAACTTTGATATAAGTTTTAAGTGGTTAGTAGATGTCTCTTAAATACTCCCTCGCATGTTTTTTTGTTCTCATCTTACTAACTTGTTAGAATCCTTAGTTTTCTTATTCTTCTGGAGAACTTTGAAATCTTCAATTTGAATGATGAGAATTTGATTAAAAGTCTTACCAGTTAATGTAACACAAGAAACAACATAGAGGTGAACTTGCAAAATAGGTTAGTCGTCGTAACAACAAAGTGGAAGCAAGAGTAACAAAATTGAACCAAGCAGCAGAATTTAGACAATTTTATTATTGGAATGAAAATTCAACTTTGAAAATTCACTGAATAAACCTGTGGAGTAGAACTCTTAGTTTTGCCTATCAAGGATGAGTTACTCTCTCATTATCTATGGGTTCTTGATTTATTCTTGATCACTGAAAGATAGTAAGAGTTAATATCGATTGAGACTTGCGTCTCTGGGTGACTTTCATTTGAATTTTTATTCTTCTAGCTATGGCCACTAATAATAGTGAGAAAATTGCTCCCACTCTATGCATGACTCCATGTTATGAACGATTAACAGTATATCTGAAGCTTCAAAATATGTATATTCTGAAGTTATTCTCTTCCCCTTTTCTCTTTCGTCGTTAAGGAAAACAATGACAAGAGTTGACATTAAAATGGTAAATGGAAGTTTTAGGTAAAGATGTTGGTTCAGTGACCACGAGCAAGTCTGGACAATGTTTAGTAGCTTCTGGTGGAAAACAATCACGTGATTGACCATGAAAAAACTGAATCTAAAATTGAGTTCTCATGGATATATTTCACTCTTCCAAAAGGGTTGATGGCAAATATAAAAAGAAACTAATTCCCAAATAAATTGAAATGAACGAGTTTTTGTTTAAAAAATGCTAGGTCTCCCTACAAGCATGTTTCCTTGGAATAAAATCAAATAAACTCTAGCTCGTTAGGCCTTTGTCCCCCTTTTCACGCTGAAAGAAATTCTTTCTGTTAATATTCTTGCTTGTTAGGCCTTTGTCCCCCTCTTCACGCTAAAGGAAATTCTTTCTGTTAGTAACCCTTTCTGTTATTTTGACGGCCTGTCTGTCTACAGCATTATGAATCTCTAATCATAGAAGCCAAAAGTAAACGCGAAAGCACCATTTTGGAAGCAGTGGAGAAGGCAGTGAATACCACAGTGCTTCAACTTCAAAACCGATTCGAGGAATGTGAACTGGAGAAAAATGCTGTTGCGGATGTAAGTGTTTTATACATAGGAATCTACTTAGTTAAGTTCGAGAAAGGTGACTTACAGAATTTGATTATTTTTGTATGTTGCCAGACGAATAGAACTCTCATCAAGGAACAAGAGGTTTTGCGGAAACATTTTAAGGAAATTGAAGAGAGGTATATTCTCTACTTAATATTCTTGTACTCTTTGCCAATTTAAATGTTTTGTTATAACCAAGAGTTGAGTCAATTCTCTCATTCCCTGCAAATTTGAAATAGTTTGTGTTTGTTGGTCTACTGCAATTATGTGTTTAAGTTTGTGTTTGTTGGTTTACTGTCTGTGTTGTTGGATCTTTACCTATACTCGTTCATCATCTTTAATTGTTCTTCATCTTTCTTACCCCTCAATAAATGCTGTTTAGGGAAAGTTCATCTCTCCGCGAGAAGGATGAGACATTAAATGATTTGGAAGAACAGGTACGTTGACTTGGAAATTTCATTGATGATTTCCAGAATGTGCGGTCTTATTTGATTGATAAGCCGATTGTTGCTGCAGATTCGGGATCTCACTGTCTACATTCAAGCCCAGAGAACACTCGGTACCATGTCACTATCAGATGACATTAAAGAAGGGACCGTACTGCCTGTTCCTGCGAAGCAGTCTTCCTCCTCACACAAGCGTAAACCACTTCGTAAGCGGAACTAGATATGAATCAATTGGTAGACAAAAATCTGTGACTGATTCATTCAAATGGTACAGCTCAATTATCATATGATTTGAGAATCAGTGAGCTGACCCTATCCCTGGTAGTGTGGAAAGTTTGCTCTTTTTTCATTACAAGGACTCGAACTCTAGGGCTGGTTAACGTTTCTGAAAGTCGTTGCTTATGGATGGTTTCCATGGGTGTTTCGATGGAGGAACATAAGCAGGATAGAGTAGTGAACGGAAAACAAAAATTCTGAACTGAGATAATCTAATATGTACAGGTTTATGTGTGATTTTACGCACGTATACAGGACGTGTTTGGTTTGTACAGTAGCCAACAGGTCAAGTGGCCAATGCTGCTTCAAATTTAAATTTGTTGCATATTCTTAATTTTGTGCTGGTCCTCGTCCCATTTTGCTACCTTCTAGGTAGACCTGAACATTGTTAGAATTTAATTCGTGATTCGATTCAATTTGTTAATAATTTGATTTAATTCGTCAATAATTTGATTCGAATTTGTCTGAAGACGAATTGAATACGGTTCAAGATTTTATAATTCGTTGATTCGACAAATTTAATTCAAATTTGATTTGAGGCCAATTCGTGTAGAATTTGATTCGAATTTGTCCATATTTGTAAAAAAATTGAAATAAGTAAATAAATGGGTACTAATTTAAAGGGGGAAAACATGGGAGGGGGCCAAATTGAAATTTGAAACCCCCATTTCCCACGCTCGCTCCCAAGTCCCATCCATCATCACCTCTAAAAAAAGTCCCATCCATCAGTCCCTTTACATAGTCATTTGTCTTATCAGTCGGGCCCACAGTCGGGCCCAAAAATAATGGTATATTCCCATCACAAATATTTGATTAGTAAACCTATTTTATATTTATGTAATATTCGAATATTTATTGGATCGATTTATATTACATAGTTATAGATTTGAATAAGATAATTCTTTTTAAAAGTGAGAAAATACTTTAATAAATATTTAACACGAATATATTCTCAATAATTCTAATTCTAATTTTTTTATTTCGGTTGATTAAGTATTAGTTGATAGTTACTCGAACTGTTATTATTACCTAAGTAAAGATTCGAAAGAAGTCGTGTTCAATTAAGCATAGAAACAAGGTATTAAAAATTCGAAATGTAAGGAATTAAATCGAATTCAACCCTAACCCTAACACTAATATTAATACTAACCCTAACCCTTAAACACTAACACTAATCACTGATTTTGAAATATTTCAAAAAATCAATTTTTTTGAATTTTTCCATAACGAATCGAATTATTTTGAACTTAAAAAAATACGAAAATTTTTAAACAAATTGGATTTTTGAAATTTTCTTAAATATTATAAATTAAAAAATTAACTTGAATTTGATTCGAATTCAATTCAAATTCAAAAGTTCACAATTCGTATTCGATTCGTTCTTGGACGAATTGAATATAGTTTAAGATTTTGAATTCGAACCAATTTAATTTGAATTTGTTCGAATTCGAACCGTGGTCAGGTCTACTTGTAGGTCGCCCAGTCGACTTGTTTTTATGTTTGGCAATTCAATAAGTTTCTTTGTTTCTTGGAAAAATTGCTATCGGCCTCTGGTGTTTGGTATATTTCGTGTTTGTCTTCCTATATTCCAGTAATCGATTAAAAACTCTATAGTTTGGTAAAATTATACCCTGGGACTAGACCTGGCCATGAATTGAATCTGATTCGTGATTCGATTCGATTCGATTCGTAAAAAATTCGATTCGATTCGACAATAATTCAATTCGTCATTTAAGTTTTTTGTAATTCATCAAACCGGCGAATTCAATTCGAATTCATTTTGAGAATTCGATTCGTATCGAATTCGATTCGAATTCAAAAAAAATTCAAAAAAGGGGGGGGCCGCGTGCGGGGAGATGACGCAAGCGCTTGCGTCAGCGCTTGCGTCAGGGGGGCGCGCGCGGAGATTTGAAATTCGCTGACGCAATTGCATCAGCGCTTGCGTCAGCGTCAGGGGGCAAATTACCATTTTTTTTGTTACCATTTTAATCCCCAGGTTACCGTTTTTCTTACTGTTGGTACTTTTAAAATTTTTTTTTAATTCAAAATTTCTTCACAACTCTATAAATACCACCTCTTATTCTTCAAATTTTACACATTCCAATCTCAATTCTCTACTTCTCTTATTGAAAATTTGAGCTATATAAATTCTCCCTCAAGTTTACTAATTACATATATTAGTCATATTTCTCATATAATTACTCATATTACTATATAATTATGTCATCAAGTAGAGCAAATAAGGGTAAGGAAAAACGTGTGGAACATCACGATTCTATTGAATCAGATTTTCCACCGATTTCTACTTATCATATTCCGGAAGAAATGATGAACGTCCATGATGAAGCTCAACGGGAAAGTGTTGATTCAATATTCAACAATCCACAAAAGGTAAAAAGATCACCTTCATTACTTTTTACTAAGCATTTCAAAAAAATTTCTACCGGAGAAAAATGTATCTTCAAAATTACATGTAATTATTGTGGTAAACAATATGAATTCAAAACCGGGAATGGATATGGTACTTATACTATTCATTTGAATACTAAACATCCACACGAAATTGGTTTTGAAAAATCACAAACTCAATTATCTACTACACCTAATATTTTATTTCATTATACCGATCAAAATAATAGAGAGGAATTAGCTAAATTAGTTGCTACCGAACATTTATCTTTTAGTTTTGGTAAAAAACTTAATTTTACAACTTATTTTCAAAATGCTTTAAATCCTAGTGCAAAAAAAGTTCCACGAAGTACATTAACACGATATGTAAAAGATTTATACAAGAAAAATAAAAAAAAATTACAAACTTTTTTCTTTGATTTTGATGGTCAAGTTTCTATATGTTGTGATATATGGAGTGATCATTGGCAAACACATTCATAATTTGGTGTTACATGTCATTGGATTGATAATGAATGGAATATACAAAAAAGAATAATTGCATATAGAGTTTTTGATGATAGTCATAGTGGGAATAATTGTTATAAAATATTGCATACTATTTTACAAGAATATAATCTAGTTCAAACAATATTTTTAATTTCTCTAGATAATGCAAGTTCTAATAATGTTATGGTTAAAGATTTAGAAATTTGTTGTACACGATTCGGAGGAAAATTTTTTCATATTAGATGTGCATGTCATATATTTAATCTTTGTACCCAAGATGGAATTAAAGCTTTAGACTCTACATTATGACCAATTAAACAAGCACTTAATTTATTATGGGCTCGCCCAAAATTGCTAAAAGATTGGAAAAAATTTTGCAAATCAAACAACATGAAACCAAAACGTTTTCCACAAGATGTTCAACATCGTTTGAATTCGACTTATGAATTGTTAAAAGAAACTCTTCCATACAAAGAACTTCTATGTATTTTTTTTGCATCTAATGATCAAACTAATAATATTATGTTACAACCTTACCATTGGGACCTTGTAGAAAAACTAAATGAGCTTTTAGAATGTTTTAATTATGCTACACATCTTTTATCGGGTGTTTATTATCCTACGTCTCATTTACTATTTTTGGAATATTGTAATATATCGGAGGCAATATGTAGCGCTTATCAAGACTTTGCATTGTCATCATGCGTTTCGGAAATGGCTAACAAATGGTTAAAGTATTTCGAGAAGATTCCCCAACTTAATTTAATTGCAACCGTTTTTATGCCAAACATTAAAATTGATGGTTTACAAAATTTATTATATGCGTATTACACAAATTTGGAAATTTTTTTGCAAGTTCCTAATCTAGAAGATCATGTTGTAAAAATTACAAACAATGTAAAAAAAGATATTTTGAATTTAATGAGTGATTATAGTATTAGGAATAATGCTTCTACATCTAATGAACCAACTCCCTCTCCCTCACAAGGTAAAAAATTAAGTTTTACGGAAAGATTGTTAATGAAAAAATAAAAAAGACCCCGAGGAATAAGTTTAACCAATTCGGAATTTGATTTATATCTTAACACACAATTTGATATTTCATTTGTCAAATCTTCTAGTTTTCCTTTATTAGAATGGTGGAACAACCATGTAGAACAATTTCCGGTTATGTCAATTATTGCCAAAGAATTGCTTGCTTGTCCGATTTCGACGGTTGCCGTAGAACAAGCATTTAGTGCAGGAGGTAATATTTTGGATGAACACCGGTACTCAATGACACCGTAATCTTTGGAGGCACAAGCATTACTCGCCGATTGGACCAAGGCGGAAAGACGACAACAAGAATTGGTCCGGGAAAATCCCGACCAACTATACGACCTCGATGAAGCCACAACCGGTGAAAGCACAAACACATCCGACTAAGTGAGTTAGCTCCATAAAGGTAAGAGAACTACGTGGGCTTTGATTCCTTCGGAGCTAAGAATACGTAGGCAACTTAATTTGGTACATTAAGTGCAAACCCAATCTTTAGTTTATTTCTTTTTCCCAAAAAATGTTAAACACTAATTCCTAATTTTTTTTAATATTTGAAGCAAAAATCAAAGTTTTTAAATTTTTCAAAAAATATCAAAACTTTTTCAAAAATTTAGAGGTTTTAGAATTTTTTTAATTAAGTATTAAAATTATAGAATTAATTCGAATTCGAATTCGAATTATAATTCGATTCTAATTCGAAAATTCATAATTCGTATTCGATTCGTCTTTTGAAGAATTGAATATAGTTTAATATTTTGATAAATTCGATTCAAATTCGTCTAAATTCGAACCGTGGTCAGATCTACCTGGGACCCCTGAAGTCGGAGTCGGAGTTTTTCTCCGACGAAGACTTATATAAAATGACACAAATACCCTTATACAAAAAAAAAATTCATCTTCTTCAAACTTTAAACACCAAATTTTTAAAAAAAATCCCCAATAATCCAGTAATACCAACCCAGTAAGAAACAACATCGAAAACGTAACTACATCGATCGGTACAGAGAAGTACTGGATCAAGGACAAGAAGATCAGAGCCCCCATTGCCACCGATTTGGATTGGGTCAGAAGTGAAGAAAATCATTTCGGACGGTTTAGAGTGAAGGGAGACCGTACTGGCATTTCCCGTTTACGATACCAGCATGCCCAGGTTACGATACCGGCATGCGCCATTATGTGATACCGGCCTTTTTTGCGACAGCGGCATGTCCCGTTTCCGATACCGACCAGCGTGGCTTTTTTCTTTTGTTTTCCTGAGTTTTAACTTTTTTTGCAAAAAAACTCCGCGTGTCTTTACCTCAAACGGTTCGAAATGAGCCTATTCCGGACCCAATCCAAGTCCCCATTCCACTTACGGAAAACAAATACACACTTCAATCAAAAAGCTGAAACACACAAATAGCTATAAAACCCTAATTTTTACCCGGTGAAGGTGGAGAAGGGGGTGTAGTGCTTGAGGAAGGAGGTGCAGTTGTAGTAGTAGAGGAGGACCATGAAGAAGGTGGCGGCGGCGGCGGCGGCGGCGGCGACGAGGACGAGGACGAGGACGACGAAGACGAGCGCGTCGAATCGGTGGGGGCCTCCATGTAGACCAGGTTCGGACGGTTAGTCAGCTGAGACAGGGCGTAGACGATCAGGTGGCGTAGGCAAGGTTCGCCGGTGGTGGCCTCCACGTAGACCAGTTCGCCGAATCGTGTCCAGTACGCTCGATTCCATCGCCAGACTCATCTCTCTTTTGCGGGGAATTTCGTCGAGCAGGTGGTGTGTGTGTGGGTGGGTGGGGATTTTGTTTTGGTTCGAGCCTTGGATTTTGTATTTGTTAATTGGTGGTTTTAGGGGCGAAGTTGAAGCTTGAAGATGGTGAAACTTGTGTATTTTTCAATTGGGAGCTCGTGACTCCTAGGTTTTGTGCGTTCCTTTTCTTGATTTCTTGAATGAATTCATGATTTTTGGATCAGGTTTTTTGATTTCTTGAAGATGATTTCGTGATTTTGATTTCAATTGTTATTTTGTCGTGTTTCTTTTCTTGTTAAGAGACCATTATTGGGTTGGTGTTCATATTTTTTGTGCTTCAAAATTTTTTTTAAGGGTATAAAGAAGGAGGGCATTTGTGTCATTTCAGGTGATTGTTCGCCGGAGAAAAAATTTGATTCCAGCTTCAGAAATTCCAGGGTATAATTTGGTTAAACTATGGAGAGTTTTTAATCGATTATCAAAATACAGGAGGCAAACACATAATATATTAAACAAGTCATCGCACTTGCAATTTTCGATGTGAGATTTGCTCGGGACGAATTAATACATAGAATAGTAATCTGTCCCAATCATCAATTTCTCTACTGCTCTCCCAACGTAACATTTCCGATTGTTGTATTAAATACTCGTTTTGTTACATTTCAAAAATTCCAAGTTCTGTATAACTTAAAATTGAATATCAAAATACCATGTTGGGATACACCAAAAACATAATATTTGCTGCAGAAAGTACAAGGGTATAAGCCAAAATGGTTTGGAGCACGAGAGCAGAAATGTCTCTCACCAGTTCCCTGTCACTAGTTCATGCTCGGTCACAAAAACAGGCACGGCAAAACGTCAAATACTAATATCTCTAGCTGTTTGGAAGCATTTGATGCGTAACTTAATGTAATGAGGGGATTAATAAACAAAGACGCACAAGTACATTGAATATAGAAGAAAAGCGCCCAACTCCTTTCGACTAGTTACAACGAACCAGTAAAGCCGAATGTCCAGGATGAACAAAACCGAACCCCACCCTTCCTAAGTCATCTGTATGATCCTAATCGTCAGACTGCTCTCTACCTTCCTCATTCATCTCTACATTGTCAATTTACACAACTTGAAGCAGCTTCTAACCCGAGTAACAGGGATCGCTCGTTTGCCTCACCCGTCGGATAAGAATATTGGATTTCACAGTACTAAAATCTTCCCCTCTGACACAAATTATCAACCTAAAATACCTAATTCCTGTAACCTCGTCATGGAAATGACCTTTTGTTGGGAAGGAGTACGCTACTCAAGTCATCTGTGAAAGCAGCAACCAATGAGCTGCAGTCATCACCTTTGAGTTTGTTCTGCTCCAGCTGCGGTTGAAGCTGCGCTAGGGCCAGCACCGTTCTCAACTGGAGGGAGGGTGCCCCACCTTCCTTCAGATTCCATTGGCTCAAGAACATGAACACCACCATCACTCAATCCAAGTGCAAATTGATTAGGATCGGAAGGATGCGCCGCAATGACAAGAGGGTATACCCGTGAGCTGTTGAAAATCAAATGTCTGTCAAAATCAGGCATGGTTGATACCTTGACCATAATTTCTTAATAGAATAGAGAATACAACAGACGTGGGATGAGAGAGACAGCCACCTAGGATTGGGAGGTAGGTAAGCCGCGGCATTAATCCTGCATCTCAATCTGAGCGATGTAGCAGTAAGGACACCTACACCTCCGTCTTCGAAGCTGACATAAATTGACTGGCTGTCGCATGAATATGTAGCATGGGTGATCGGACCACTTGCTTCTCTAGGGAACCACTGTATATGAGAAATGAAAAGCCCATTGCCCCAATATCAGAGGAATGGTACGGTACATAAAATACTTGTATAAGGACCAAAATTTCATGCCACGCTTGTATTGTTTATATGAACCACAAAACAATTTGCCTGCCTATCTATCTTGCAACTTGCAGAATATTCAACCTGAGAAAATAACAGCAATGAGAACCTGCATGAAATGACCCGCCTTACCTGCTTAAGGCATTCCAGTTTTGAGGCTTCATATATCGCTATCTGTGTCTCGTGGACAGCCAGTAAATGTGTCTGGTCGCTGTGAAATTGTACACGGGTATCCCCAAGAGTACATGCAGCACGCCCTGATGGGGGTTGCAGGAATTTATTAACCTGCTTTTCCCAGCCATCTGTACTCCAAACACACAACTGAAGAAAAAAAACGAGGGGAGAAGAGAACGTCAATGCATGTAATTGACTTAAAGAAAACTACTTGTAACAGATCCAGTCACACAAAAGCATAACAGAGGGCACTATGCACTCCAAGTTACAAACTTAATACCAAATTCATTTTTTGCTAAATAACTAGTTCCTAATTCATGTGAAGAAAGACCAGCATGCATCAGTCACGGTTAATAAATGATCTGATTACAAAATCGTGAAATGCAAGACGGGAAAATTACAAAACACCTGATTGCTGTTCTCTAATTTAACTCACAGTAAGAAGCACTGATGGTAAAAAAATTTAAAGAACAGAGTGAAACTTTTTCTTTCCCATTTATGTTGAAGACCAAATTAGTAAGTATAGAAAAAGGGCCAGTACGCATAAGATACTGGTTTACAGCAAGCGGATGTATTACTTAAGCTTTGAAGTACGATGTCGAAGAAAAACTTGCCTGAGAGTCTGCCCCTGAAGAAACAAGCACGTTGAGGGAGTTGGAGAAGGCAAGGCCAGTTATCCTTTTCTGATGACCTTTCAGCTTCGTTTTGACCTGTGAAATGAAACGTCCGGATTAGCTTTCAGTATTTTGGCTTCAGTTATTCGTTACCAAAAAGCTTCTCGATTGGTACCTCATCAACCCGAACATTATAAATCTGGATGGAGGAATCCTCCATGCCAATGGCAATAATATTATTGTCCTGAGGATGAAATGCCAGAAATGTTGCTGCAGGTGGTGGGGGCATGAATGTCGTCATTGTCTGCAAATTAAATGCAACAAAAAGGAAACATCAATAATAAAACTTAGAAAAGGGAACTTAATAAAGTAAACAGTACGAAAGCAACCCAAGTGACTTGAAAGTAACATCTAAATAGTAGTAAAGGGTACATCAAGCGACTCATTACCGCTACACATTCTCTTCTGACATAAGACGAGGTAGAGCTAGCCCACTTTAAGCTTTCGCCAAATGGGCCTTCCAATGCATCAACTCGAGACTTTTAGTTTGATGCTGAATATCTAAAAACTTGGGAGTAACTAATCCACTAGTGCTCATTGCAATATCTCTGATTTAAAGGTTTTAGAAGATTTTCTCATGTCATTCAATATCCTCCAGCGAATCCTAGTTGAAGATATGTAGCCTAAAATTTTTGACTTCAATGGCGACTTGATTGGACTATGAGATAATTTAACCCACCCATTTAAGACAACCAACTAGAAAAGAGAGCTGAAAAAAAGGATACCGGATGAAAGTCTTTTACCTTGAAAGTCATCATATTAAAAAGAGAAATCTTGCCCCCTGAAGCTGACAAAACATAAGAATCATTCTTCGAAAGAGCAAAGCAGGGGACAGCATCTTCAGGATTTGTGTCACTTATATCATTAGTCATCAATATCCCACTGGAAGGTTGCCATAGTTGAGGTGGCATAGCAGCAGTAGCCTACCAGAATCAAGAACCATGACCAAAATGAAGGGCATTTGTATGGATAACATGACTTACAATTAAAACTCTTAGAGAGAATCAGAACGCAACTGAGTAGTACCTTAATTGAAGGGTTTCTATCATTTCTCTGCCACTTCCAAAGCTTGTGTACTGCATTTGACGCTAAGGCTAATATGGCAAGGCCTGTATTAGTGTAGATCAATCTAGACACCTGGAACATTGCCAACGGACGGTTATTATGAATCAACTTCATTAGTGATAGTGTTATAGTTTAACAACAAAAACCTCAGAGAAACTAAGTACTGAAACCATCAGCCAAATTTTATTAGCCATATATATTCTGTCAAAAAAGTTGAGAGCAATTACATGGAGCAGTAGCAAGAATAGTGACGATGGAACCACAATCTGACCTAAACAGGACTCCAAGAGCTGAGTACACACCAACTTTTTCAGGCAACCCTATTCACCCTTCACAGTCTGGTAGGGCCTCAAGGGGTTTCGCTACCCATGTATCCATTTACCAAGTGGAGTTTGACTTGGCAAAAGTAAGTGCTAGAAAGATTGCTGTTTCCCAACAATGACCCTAGATGCCTTGGTTTTCACATGGATAAGCACATCATATATTAAGCTCGAAAAGTAGAGGACCATAAATACAAACAGATCCATGACCAGCACCAAGAGAGCAAAACTTGTTTTACACTCGGCACATATATCACTAGCAGAGATCAAATTCAATGCTGAGGACATTCCACAGATTAAACCATACCTTTGTAGCTGTCAAGTTATCAGGAAGCCTCAGAGATCGGCATTGTGATGGTTCGCTGATTTCTGTCAATTTCCAAATCCTTGATTTTTCTGATGATTCTTCTGCAATCCTAGGTTTAACATCAGCAAGACCTCGACTCTCATTGTTCTACAGTTCACAAGACAAAATAAAACATCATAATTTAAGATAGATAATGCATGCTTCTGATTAAGAATCAGAGACATACACTAAACTGCTCCATGCACTAAAACCAGTTACAGAAGATGGGAGGATTACCATTGCAACCATGGGTGACACAATAGCAGACCGATCAATAATGCTACTTCCAATGGTAGCATTGGGAGGAGTGAAACCAACAATTGCAGGCTGTGCCGAAACAAGAGTCAATCAAATCCCAAGAACTGCATATTATGATATAAAGAAATGACAGCATTCAGGGAAATTTTACCTTCACAACGGAAGCGGAAGCTGCTCTAGAAGCATCAAAGGAACGATTATCCATGGTCCGGACCAGTCTAATCCCCTCAGAATTTGCTAGAACTTTAACACTGTTATCAGTTGTAGAGACGGCAAGTAATATCCCTTCTTTGTTGAATCTGATACAAGGAGAAGCCTGCATATTCCCAGAAGCCAAGCATTAAGCACTGACAACATAAGCAACATACATACACTACTAGATGTATGCGGTATCATTCAAGAGTTACCGGCAATCCACCATCTGCATCAATACTTGTCATCAGGTTAACATTATCCATTTCCCAGATTTTGACCATGAACTCGTCACCAGCAGCCAGGAACCGATTCTTAGTGGTATCGAATTGCACAACACCAACAGATCTTTTCCCAAGACCATTATAGGAGCGCTTTACAGCCCCTTCACTTTCATTCCATTCCACCAAGAAGGATTCCCCTTCTTTATTTGTTCCACAAGAAAATAACCTACAGGTCCACAATAATCATAAGCTTCTCAAGAAAGGGAGGCAATTTTTCAGCTTTCAAATATATAGCATTAAATGTGTGTATGTGGGTATGTATCTATCTATCCATATATAAACCTTGTTCCATCGGCACTGTACACCATGCTGGTAGATGATTGGCCAGGAGCATCATAGTCAACTCTTGATCCCATGTTATCATATAGCCATGCTTTTATCTTCCCATCAGTCGCCGTCGAAAAAATAAACTGGTCGCAATTAAAAGAAACGAGGTAAAGATAACCCGCATAAATGTTCTAAGAAGCACATAGTTCAAGACCAGAGAGACCAACATTATGAAGCTTCCACGAGATCCACATGCATACAAGGAAGTTGGACAAGATATGTGGACTTTTTTATATAAACAAGATATATACTTTTTTATATAAACAAGATATATGGACTTAATCGCAAGGAATTTGGACAAGAGTAACAGCACCCTATACTCAAAACAAAAAGAATATCAGGTAAACAAAATCTCATTAACACAACGGAATTACAATAGGAATGAAGGGCGAAATCAATATAAAATGGAATGCAAGAGCAGCAAAGTACCACCACATGTATGCACCTAAAAGTTTTCTACAGTATTCCTCTAGAAAGTGATTGGAAACTCTGATCCTTGCGTTAAAATATTACATTCAAGTCATAGAAAGGCATTTTGCACTAAAATTGAAGAATACAGCTCATTGGGATATAGAGACTAAATACATATGGCTTCTTTCTGATGACCAATAGGAAATTTGACGACCCTTAATATTGTCATTAGTGTCTATCCAGTGCACAGACTTGTTCTTAAGCGGAAATAGGAGCAAAACGCGACCAGAGTAATTGGGATTATCTGGGACCAATATCGCAAAAATGACTAGACACCAACCAAGCATTCATTCTCAAAAAAAAAAACCAAGTATTTGCAAGTGCATCAGCAGAGCAACTCAACAAATAGAAAAACATAACCAAGTTATTTTCAAGAATTCAAACTCGCGCTAAATTAAATTAAACCGAGTTAACGAAAGGAAGGCAGAAGACATGTTGTGAACTGAGCGGGGAAACCAATTACCTGGATATTTTCCTTGTGATGTGGGCACACAGAGTACACAGGTGCTTCATGGCCCTCAAAAATAAACTGTCTAGATCCCGTGACTGCATCCCAGACCTGTAAAACAAAGAATCTTAGAAGTACCTTTATGATATAAAGACGAAAAAAGAATCTTAGGGGCAACTTTCATACTAGTTAAATGATCAAAAGTGCTGCTAAGGAATATAGACCTTAATGGCCCTGTCATCGCCACAAGTTATGACACAAAGTTGCTTGTTTGGATAAGAGAATGCGAGATCATTAACACTTCCAGCATGAGCCTCAATCTGGCAATATCAAAAGGAGTTTTATTTAGCGAAAAACATCAACTTTAGTTTGGGTCTACAGAAAAATATTATCAGAATCAGGAGGCAAAAAAGGACCATTAGGACACACCTCGAGGTGGTTTCTTATGTCATCGCCGCCGTGATACGAGTAAATGTGGATGATGTGTTTAGAGTAAGCCACACCTGCAACGAGGATATCCAACTGTGAGATGCTAAGCTACAACATTAGTAGATTTACGATAAGAACATCACTGATGCAGGTTGATTTCTTTTCCCATTACAACTTACCAAAAAGATTCCCATCAGGACTCCACATCACGCGGTTGACGGATGCACTATTATCATTGGCCAGAGATTGCTGCAGAACAGAAAAAAATACAACAAAATGATGCAACCATGCTTGCATTGAAACAAGTGACTGCATAATAAAAAGTGCACCAGAACATTACAAGCATCATACCTGCAGAGCCACCGAATAAGTACCAATGTCCCTAACTTTGAAACCCTTCAGCGAAATCCTCTCTCTGCTGCCCAAGTCCCATACAGTTACATCACCCAATTGTGTGCCGACTGAAATAATGAATAAATTAAATCATGAACAACCCTAGCTTTGAGAGACAGACACAGAAACACAGTAAACAGCATGTACAAACTCTCAGATACACCCATAGCAATATTACATACCGAGAAGTAGAATTTGTTGCACAGGGTGAAAATCCATGCTCTTAACAGCGGATCCTTGATTTAAGGATGCAACAACAGCCTTTGGTAAGTCATCGGATGAGTAAGAACTCTGCCCATGCGCCTGGCTAGCGTATGCAACAGGAAGGATATTTACTGGCAGATTGTTAACCTGCAACTATTAAGGTGATTGCAATTGAATTTAGCCAAACCTATCTAACCAATAAAATTCTATGGTACTAAACCTGATAAAATAATCCTAAAGCAAATCCTTGTTTTGTTAAGTTTGCTGGCCAAATGCAGCAGGTTAAAAAGTACGGAGCAAAGGTGGGGAGCCTCAGTCTTCAATTGTACATGAATGAAATACAGAAATTCGAAGAAATAAGTAATCAGATTGCACAATGTTTTTAAGTTAACTATGACACGGTGCCTTGTGTTTTGCATCACACTCATCTGAAGTCTTGACCTCAGAAAAGGCAAAAAGGATCTTGAGTTTATATTTTCGTTAGGCAATTGAATTATATCTTAGGTAATGTTCATTTACAGTCCAGGTATTGCATTCGCACAGCTTCGTTGGAAAAAAGAACCTAAAACTTCTTTAAAATCACTAATAAGATTCCCTCACACATAGCCACCCTCTGACATTGGCAGTAGCTATCTCAATAAAATTAGATGGTGAAAGGACAACCACAAAGAATGATCAAGTCCGATGTTGGCATTAATAAGATAATCCTAGAAACAAGTTGGCAGTAGCTTCTCATTACAAAGTTGCACCATGGACGGCAGAAGAAAAAGAACAAAGAGGAGGAGGAAACCATGCCAACCTCTTCTGACAATCCAAATGGTCTTGATCTCTTCAAGACCTGGTCAGAATCTGCAGTTTGATAATCTATAGCTGGGTTGCCTGTGGGAGGAGTCCTTGGACGTTTTATCATCGCTGTTACCATGAGCAGAATAACAGATTTTAAACATAAAAGTGCATACAGTAAGAACAGATAATGCAAATAATCTGTACACATCACAAGTAAAAGTTGGTCGAAAAATATATTAGAAAATTTTAGTTTAAATGCCAGCAAGGAGTTAAAGAAATGTTGCCAAGATCATAATTTGGTTGGAGGTCGTTGTTCTTCCAATAATACATATCCTGATACATGGGTATCTAAATATGACTTTGTGCATTAGAATTGGAATGTCAAAGAAGGCTGCTTGGGGAACTTGCCAGCATTATTTGGCGCAGCCAAACCTAGGGGTCCAGCAGAAACAGAAGGATGAGGGACAGCTGATGGATTTGCCATCCACCCAGCAAGAGATGTTGGGAGGCCAGCTGGAGCAGCCTGGAACGGCTGCAAACAATATTACCCAACATCAGTGTCCCACGAAGCCAGTTCAGAGAGTTGCATTGGAAATAACGTGTAGTCAAATCATTACTTACACCGTGAGCACCGAGAGGGGGAAAAGCCCCAGCCTTAGGCAGTCCACCCATCATAGGATTAGTGACAGGAGAGGGTGCCCGTGCCCCGTTAGGTTGTCCGCAGTTGTGATCAATAAATAGAGTCTTGATATCTGGATTTGGTCTCGGATTCTTACAAAGCTGGTGCTGCCAATTTAAACTGAAAAGCCAAGAACTATAAGCGACAGGGCAAAATGCGAGAAAGTTGAAACTACTGTAGAGATGGTTAATATTTTCTGCAGAACCTCTGGTTAATTAGGGTACGCAATCTGGAATTCTTCAATGTAGGAAACTGGAGCTTATCGCGGAAAAGAGGATTAGCCTCTATCAACTTTTTGAGCTCTGCGAGCATTATATTCCTAGCAGACTTGGTATCGCCATATTTGGATAATTGCTCATTCTCTCTGCCCAAAAAAGTCCACTCATAAGGTCCACAACCAAGCATATGCAACAATCATACTTCTCATTTCTCAAACAAGCCGATCCAGATGACCAATAGTAAAAACATCAGTGCCACCTGGGTGTACCTGAAGTTTTCTAATGTCAAAAGTTGTGTAATTTCCTTAAAGAGATCTTCATTAAAAGCAGCAAACACTTTCAAGTCCTTGACTAAAATCTCCACGGCTTTAGGCCGATCCCGCCTACACGTTGAGCAAACACAAGAACCCATAAGCACACACGACACAAATTCAACCAACTGCTTGGAATCAAAATTAACAGCAAACAGTAGAGCAATACTTGTCCAAGGCTTCGAGGTACTTCTGCTTCCTAATCTCAAAGAAGATCTTCATCGAATACCGATTATCATCAACCTTCGTAAAACCGGACAGGTACTTCTCCACCTCATCCCACTCCCCATTTGCCACCATTTCCTCGAAGTGCCTCATATTGAAGTAAAACCCCGACTCCTGCTCCAGCCTAACAAACCCCACGCGCGCGCGCACGAAAATTTGCAAGTTCAGAACCAAATGCACACAATTTAAACGGATTTTTAGGTCGAAACGCTTAATCTCACCTATGAACAGAGTCTTTAAATTTCTCCTCGTCCAGGAACTGAAGTATAAGGAACACCAGCTCCCTACTAAGCGAGGACATTTTCCCCAACCACTAATCAACAACTTCCTGCAATTAAACACAACTAATTAGCCAATTATATCCAAAACCAGAAGATCTAAACACCTCGAACCCAGAAACCACCAAATTAAACCACAAATGACAGGGGGAAAAAATCCTCATCTCTAGCTAATCCAAACTACAAGCTAGGGCAAAAAAAACTAACCGCCTCGCCTGCGGTCGTTCCAGATCGAACACCGAGGAGCGAGCTTCGAAGAAAACGACAGCTCGTCCAAAATAAATTCGATTTATAAAATAAAATAAATTTATCTATCTACTACTAAGCTGCTCTTCCTTCTATTCGATTTATGTTTCTTCCTCCTCTCTCTCTCTATCTATCTAACCGCTTTCTGATATTTTCTCTCTCCTGATCCCGTGTTTTACATGTCTCGGGTCCAACCATATTTATAGAGGCAAGGGGTTAAGGATTTGAAGAGAGAGGACGGGACGAAAATATCGGACAAAATGAATATACCGTGAGACGAGATGGAACGAGACGAGAGGTTGTGTGCGAGTTGCTTCTGTATAAGGAAAGTGATAAGTGCACGGGCTTATAAAGATAGTGATAACTATGTTTCCATATCGGGCTATTAATAAATAGGATGCCAGGGAGTAATGTTTTGCTGGTTTTTGAGCAGGTTTCTTGGTCAACGTCCGTTTCACCTTATTGACTTGGCTTCTTTAGTTCTTATATTTGGTAGGTGGTGGATCATATTACTAAATTTGTGATCCTGTCATTTAAGAGGTGATAAATTATTATTTTTGTGCTAAATGAGGAAAGAAAATTCAAAACTTGCGTGCTAATCGGGAAAGAAAATGGATCAATGCTCCTAATAAGAATAATGGTATGATATTGGTTCTATATGAATTTCGATCAAAAATATTTAGTAGTTTTGATTTGAACTTTTCTTTATTATAATATTGGTTCAAATACTAAATCATTTAGATTATATTGAAAAAAAAGTGTGCGAATACTGGAATGTAAAATTCAGTCTCAAACTCGTAAACAAAACAAAATATAAAAAACAGAAAAATGATAAATGCATCCTGCACCTCGGAGTCGCAATTTGACTCATAGAAACATGTAGTGATAGCAGTTACAACAAACTGTAACCAAAATTAAGTACCGAAATCACTGATTATTACGAACCAACCAAAAAATACGCGCAAATAATAACAATTGGGGAAATATAATATAATGAGATACATTATTCTGCAACTCAACGTCATAAATAATATACACAAATTATTTTATTACTCATTGATTGGCCTGCAAAAATCATATAGATTTTTCGTACGTCCCTTATGATTATATAAGGGGTTATATGTTATACAAATTAAGGAGACGAGCTTGTATTAAGGTGATCAACTTGTTGTAGTTTTTTTTAACTGTTTACCTAGCTACATGTTTAATTAATGGGTTAAACTTTTTAGGTTGTGATTAGTTTTCCGGTTTTAAATAAATATTGATTATTTGAATTATATCATAAAACACAAGTTCTTGCAACAAAATATTCTTGTGAAATACTTTTAAAAAAATATTCTTGTGAAATGATCGACCATGTGGAAAGCTACAAAAATCATTGTCGATCCGGGGAATCTTGGCACGTAGATGATGACATTTTTAGTCATACGAGGGACTCTTCTTAAGACCAGGCCACTGTTTGGCATTGGATACCAAAAGGGGCCAACCCTACAGAAAAGTTGTTCACACCGACATGCAACATGCTGAAAACGAAAGGACAAGCTGGCCACATATTTTTTTTAGAGACGGACACATTTTTGTTGAATACTCTTCTTTTGTACATCGACTCATTTATTTAATATATTATATTAAGTATTTAAGTTCTAAAAAAAATTAGGAAAAGTCCGCATTAGTAGATCGTGATCTGCGCTATTCTCATATATAGGTTTATGGTGATTTTACGGACTTGTCAATTAAAGGCTCGGATAGTTTTCCGAGCCTAGTCAGCGTTCATTGTGCTCGCTATGTCGGAACGATGCCATTTTTAATCCTATGTGGCATACCACATATGATTATTTTTTAACCAAAAAATATGACATGGCAAGTCAAAAAAATATTCAAAATAATCCCTATTTTTAAATAAATTTTCAATCAACCCCACCCCTTCTTCTTCCCTCTCACTCTCTCTGTCTAAACTGCCTACTGTCTGAACCCACAGCGGGCCATAACCTTGGAGAGAAACTAATATCGCGTACGGCTTTCCAGCTCAATGTCTTAATCACTTTCACCGCAAATGGGAAGTTCCCAAGTACCTGTTGGATTTGAATGATAATCAAAGCAAAGGAAGCCCAATGTAGGAAGACCCAAAGTGGAATAGTCTAAAATAGAATAGTACAAAAGTGGGGGTACAATTCTTGTCCCACGTCGAAAGTGGAAGGAAAAAATCTCACTTTATAAGGAGTTGTTCCTTGTTAGCTAGGAACTAAGTATTCCACCTATAGTGCTGTCCAAGGCCGATTGCAAGGATGGTACGAAGCGCGTGCGCATGGCACTTCGCACGACGATGCGGGACCTGCGCAGGGACACGAGGAGGTGCGAAAGGCTACACAATTCCGGAAGACTCCAGATTGCTCGAAGGGGTACCTCACCGAAGAGCCACGAACTGCCTGGCGAAGGGGCTTGTCCAGAATGCCCACCGAAGAGTCACGAGCAAACTGGCTGGCCGAAGGGCAGCCTGCCTGCTGGACGAAAGGGTGCGTCTCCTCGGAAGTGGCTGCCTCCTCCCATCCAGAGCCTATAAATAAGCCTCTCCCCCTCATTTCTCCCTCTCTCTCTCTCTCTCTGAAAAGGTCCAAGTATCCAGCGGTTCACCGAAACTTCGAAAATCGTTGTGCTACGATCTTGGAAGTAACTAGTCGTTGTTTCTTGGGGACGATTGCCATAGCCCGTAAACACTGAATACGGGACAATCTCGTCTTACGGAGAAAAAGTGAAACTCTTGCCTCGATATAGATCCTAATCAAGTGCACCATCATCCGGATAAACAACAGTCTTCTTCGAGGCAATGGAACTGTACCCAACACTAGTAGTACCAACTTGCTTGACAGGAAATTTATCAAACAGCTTGTGTTCTAACCGTTTCGGAGCTAATCCCAACCTCATTCTTGAACGAAACCCGATACCCATCAACTCCAACTTGAGCATGATTAGTAGTTAATGGATGTGATTGAATTCGAGCCTCGTAGAGCAAGTTGTCGTTTTTAATCCCAACCTCTTCTCAGCTTGATGTTGGCGTTGTCGTAGCGCTTGAACCTGTAGTCGCGGATGGCCTCCTTGACGGTGGGGACGGCGTCGTAGTAGAGGTCGAAACGGTCGTGAGAGGTTGAAACGGTCGCTTTTACAAGTTTGGAGGGACACTTGCAACACAAGTAGTGCTTTCCGTTATTTTTGTTGGCTCTCTCATGGCATTCTAAATAAATTAACATTTTTGTTACCTTCGCTTCTTATCCCATCTACTGCACCCATCTCACCAAGTCCCTTGTACTCCTCCACTAACCCCAAGGTCAACCTCTTGTTCTTCTTCCTCTTCCTCCCCTTTGTCAACGCAGGATGATGGGTTTGTGGGCTTGATTGAAAATTTATTTTAAAATGAGGATTATGTTGAATATTTTTAACTTGCCACGTCAGCATTTTCGGATTAAAAATGTGCTATTTTGATGTGGCGAGTGCAATTGATGCTGACTAGACTCGAGAATTATCCGAATTTTTAATTGATGAACTCGTAAAAACACAAAAATATTTTTGATGAGTTTTAAACCACAAATCTATCTGTGAGAATCATTCAAGCCACAATATTTAAGTGAACTTTTTCTAATAAAATGTGTACCATATATTTCCAAGCAAAACCATGTTAGGTATTGCAATTTTTTCTTTTCGAATTAATTTCAGTTTTTCATCTTCAAGAAAATAAACTACTTTCCTTTTCCTATCGTGGAAGAAAAAAGCGAGCCATCGCGTCACAAAAGACCGCGAAAAGTTCCGAGCCCTGACCGAGAAGCAAAAGGTTCTAAATTTCTAATATAGAATGGTCCTTTTATGGGCATAACTGCATGTAGTTGGCAATAAATAGGTTGCAATTTTTCTTAAATTGACAGCACGTAAAAAATGTGTATATTTTTTGCTTAAATAGGTTTTAAAAAAATTCGAAAGTTAAATAGGTGAACTTGATGATTGTATTTTTTTCTATAATTTTTTAATACTCGGTATAAAGCATTATTAAATTCTTTATTAAAACGACTCTCACAAATTTCCAATATTTTTAAAATAGACCAAGAGGTAATATGCGTTTCTCCCATTTTCTTGTTCGACCTGTAGGACCAGAGGTATTTTTTATGAAAAAATATTAAAAATATATATTTACTATTAGAATGTCAAACAATTCTAAATATTTTCTAATTTTATTGTGAAATTTATTATTCATAGGCATCAAATTTATAATCTCATCACTATTAATATAATAAACTCAAAAAAATATCGGGAAATAAAATATTTTGGACAGATTAATTTGTAAAAGGGGACCTATGTGGTCTTTGAACCATGCTCAATAGTCCATCCGCTTTCCAAATTTTTGCACAAAATAATCCTATATTAAAATTGGATTAGAGAGCACTGGTCGAGTCGCGAATTTTGGAACAATGCAAATATCTACTGCATTGTCAAGTTCGAAATTAGATATCAAAATCAAAGACATAAATTGTTTCAACTATTTGGACATGTTCCAAATAAGCGACGGAACCATGATGCGTGATGGACATTTTATTAAATGGGAAAAGTGGTTCTGAAAGAGAGAAAAGTCTCTCTCCCTCTCTCTCTCTCTCTGTTTGAGACTTCTAATTAAATCGTATCGTGTTCTTTTCGGGTTCTCTCGAGAAAATGGATTTTAGTTCCCTATATGGCGATATAATGCGGTATTTAGCGTCATCGTTTTGTGCACAAGCGCACGTTAATTCGGAATGACGCAAGACAAACTAAAATGGCTCTTAATCGGACAAATTGTGTACTTATCTAGAAATGGGAGAAAGCGAGAGAGAGACGACGAGGGGCAATTCACGTGTATGACGGCCCACACGGCATACGGTGCGCTGCAATGGTTTGATGGGCTAATATTCCTCATTCGTCCTCGGCCCACCTTTGCATTCAACCTCTGGCCCACCTTAAACCCATTAGGAGGACAATGCCGTTTTGGAGTATTATAAATTGGGGAAAAACTCACAAGTCCCTAAGTTTCAAGCTAATATACTGAAAAGTCTTTTCATTAGTAAAATAGTCTCTGAGTTTTATGAAATTGGACTAGCTAGTCCTTCTGTTCAATTTATTTCACAAATTCAATTAAATTACAATAGAGATTACCAAAATACCCATAATAATTACCCAATCCACAATCAAAGATCTCTAGCCATAAGAAAAAATGACAACTTCTAAAAAATAAAAGGGTAAATTACTGGGTTCGTGCCGATTTTGTTTTCTGGATGTGGCTGTGTAGCCTTATTGTTGATTTGCTTCAATATTTCGGTCCCAGTAGCTCCACTAGGATTAGCAGGTATATGTTAATTTTATTTTACAGCTAATTTGCTTCAAGGATGCAAGCTGGAGGATGCTAATCGATCGGTATTTTTTTTGATTTATTTTTGGATTTTTCCAAACATGTTTGGTTTAGCGATTTGGTGGGTTCTGGGTTGATCTTGCTTGGATCAACCTCACTTTGGTTTGGCGGCGGAAGATACGCCGGAGAAAATGATCGGTATCTTATGGCTTGAGCTCTTTGACTATGGATTTGGGTAACTATTAAGGGTATTTTCGTAATCTCATATTGTAATTTAATTAAATTTGTGAAATAAATTGGTCAGAGGGACTAATTAGTTCAATTTCTTACAACTTAAGGATTATTTAGTTTAATTTATTAAAACTCAGGGACTGTTTTACTAAGGAGAGGACCTTTCAGTACATTATCTTAAAACTTAAGAACTTGTCAGTTTTTTCCCCTTATAAATTTGTATGATGTTATTTTAAACTTTTTATCGTTATTTTTCCAATTTGTTGCAATTTTTAATATTTTTAAATGATACGTCAACAATTAACGGAATCCAGATATGTCGGCATCATTTACGTACAAGTTGTACAATACTAAAGTATATTAATCTCGTAATTAAAAAGGTCCAAACTCACATAATCTGTCCTCTTCTGGTTGATTATTATATGCTTCCATAAATTAGCACGTTGGTTTAATCGCTCTTCAAAACCATACAACTTGTAATTTAAATTAGCAAGCTAGAGCAATCAATTCTTGTAAGTGAATTATAAAAAATTAATTATCATAAAACAATTATAGAATATTAATGCAGTCAACGAAACCAAACATAAGGAAGTTGGTGCAACTATTTCTTAGAAACTGACATGTTAACTAAATTCCGCCAAGTATCTCAAAAGCATTAACTTGCCTTTACTCAAAAACAGTTTTACCCAAATTCTCCCCAAAAAAAAAATTCGAATTTTATTAGATTAAAAATAATTAAATTAGAATTATGTACTTATAAATTTTCCAATAAATTTTGTCAAAACAGTAGAATTACTTCGTAACACGTTTTAATATGAATGAATATAATAACAAAAACTAACTACACATAAACATATACCTTCCTTTTGTTCCTGGATAGTTGACAAGTAGAACTACTTTGTATAACATCAAATGAGATGAAGGGTTCGGATTCTGGCGTATGTCACCATAGTATAAAGATTACCTTTAAAAAGAAAAAAAAGTCCGAAGTCAAAATCCTCACCCTAGCGATCTCAGGAGGTAGAAGGAACCTGAACTTGTCTGCGTTCTCCACCAAAGATGCAGGGACGTGAACCGCAGAAGCCGAAGGGTCCCAATTTCTTGATCAAATCCTGAAATGTGTACTCTTCAGGGAGCATATCGAAGAGATCTTCCCCGTTGCAGATCTTTTTCTGTATTCTGCTCGGATCCAGGAAGTCCTTTCGCCTGACTCTGTCTGCATCTTAAACGAGAAGTCTTCGAGTCGCCGAAAGCAAAAGCTACAATGCCACCCTGCTTCAGGGAAGATGATATCAGCCTGTCGCGAATGGCGGTACCTCCTCTGACGGTTGTATATCTGGATCGTGGCGCGCCAGCTGCTGTAGTCCACGGGGAATTCGAACGAGTAGAGGTAGTTAGTTCTTCAGCTCAAGGTGCATGACGGGCGGGATTCCGTCACACCATTGTAGCAGTCTCACGGTGTGAGGGCTTGGAATCTCATCAGCGTCCGACATGATGACTAAGTCTCCATCAGAAATGCCTGCACGAAGGAGCAACCCATTCATCGCTGATCTCTGCTCGGCCTCGATTGGATTCGAAGAACAAAGGCTTCGGGATGCCGGTGAATGTCGTTCGGGACTCCAGGATTACAAACTCAGTTACATATGGAAGAAGCTCGAGAACATCCATCTCGTTGTTGAAGAGAACAGCATCGAAAAGACGCCGAGGTTCGGTTCGGTTCGGTTCGTAAAGACCAACCATGGAGGTGTTCCATAGAAACATTCTCGGCATAATAGTGAGGCAGGCGCTCCAAGGGAGGCGGGGGAGTGTCCCACAACGGCCGAAAGAAGTAGGATATCTTCTGTGCGTGCACAAAGATTGCAAAAAGAGAGACCACAGAAAGAATTATGACCATGAAGCGCACGAGCTTGTGGAATGGTCTTTTCGAGATCAAGTGCAGGTACGGAGGAGCCATAATAATAATTCTATAAAGAGAGGTCAATCACTTCTTGTCCAATTTCACCACCTGCATGATTTAGTAGATAAAATTACAGTCACATAACCAATCAGATTAAATCTTTTACTTTCTAAATGGAGATCAACTGGAAAATACATAGAACGAAAAAAATCCAAGAGAAAAAAACAGGGTAGCCTAATGTCCGAAATAAATCAATAAAATTCCAATAAGCATTGGGCATCACGAGCTTGCGAATGCAAAAAATCTCCCTAGAAGCTCAACCAAGGCAGTAGCAGCACTAAAATACGCAGCGAACCCACTTTGGAAAATCGAAAAGAACAGCGTAAGATTGCATGCCAAATCTAGTCTAAATGAAAAAGAAAACAGAGAAAATGATGACAAGAGAAGGATATATATGGATTCCTTTCTTTTCTCTCACATTATCCAACAAGACAAGAGAAGTTCAGAATCCCATTATAAAACTTTCCAGCAAGTAAATGAATAAGGAGGAGCAAAAATTTTTTTTTTTGAAGGCAACATTACCTGGCGATCAAACTAAACACCGTCGAAACAACCAACACATGGAGAGAGGGAGAGTAGGAAATAAAGGTCTAAATTTCCAGACTTTAGGCCAGTCCCGCTAAATTTTATTAATAAAAAAAAAAATATTAAACACGGTAGATACTTACCGACATTCTTCTTAGGCATCACCAGCTCGCCCTGTACCTTCAGACGACGCAAAGTTGACGAGGAAAAGACAACGACGGGGTCCCAACAAGAAACTAGCTGATGTTGACGAGGAAAATAAGAAAAAAAAGGATGGTGGTCACACCTTAACATAAATAGCCAGTGACATCTGTACTCCAACCCAACCAACTTCAGTTTTTTCCTCCGAAATTTCAATTATTAAGAGTCGAATATCTTCGAATTTTATTTAAGAGTGATTTTCTTAATGGTGTCTTCCGTATTTGTAAGACTTAGACTCAAAAAATTTTCGTAAATAAATTTAAATCTTTTACATGACTTCGGAACTTTTGAAGTAAATTTCATAGCTTAACTTTTTTTTCCCTTTTACTAAAGTAGATCAAATTGTAAGTTTGTTTTAAATAGTAACTGGCAGTATCAGAGTTTCCGGAAAAAAATTGTAAAAATTATAAAGGCGAGCTTGATAGTCACGTGTCGGCGAGTGAATGGACAGAGCTTAATTACAGGGAACTTTTTCTGGGAATGGGAGGGGAGACGGAGTGTTGTCCCTTGGCGGGAGAGGGAGAGAGAGCGCGCGTTGTAGAGAAAAAATGCAGATGGAGTGTGAAACGTAAATGCCATGCGTGTTAATTTTTATTGAAAAGAGTGGCACAAAGATTATATTACGTTAACGTGTTACAAAAAAAAGAAAAAATACATAGACAAACGATGATAACACCAGAAAAAAAATGAAGACCAATCTGCAGTCAACAGAGTGGCACGTGTGGCAGCTATGTGTGGTTGAGAGGCTACGAGAGCCAACGATCAAAGCGGAATACTACCGAAATAAGCAATAACTATAAAACACAAGGTAACATCATAGACGCAATTTTGTGGGCATTTGAATGCATACGAGATGCACGCAAATAAGAATCAAGACCGAACGAGTTCGACCAAAACAAATTTCTCCATGCGTGTTACTTGGGGATGGTATATAAGCATACTCTCCTTTTTAAAGATTTTTTATGACGTTGATTTCAGGAACGATTACACTTTTAAAGAACTATTCGTGTAATTTTTGTAGAATTTAAATTTAAAGTATTTATTTCTTAAAAGATCAAAATATTTGAAAGCTAATCCAAATTTTTTACAATTTTTATCCGTTCTCAGTTGGTATTTTTTGAATAGTTTTTATAAGCATAATTGGCTCGAGAGACATGTACTCTTGTCAAAGTTAAAAGATTGCTAACCGAGGACCACACCAAGACATTCTTTTCCTGGTAGTGGGTTTTTACTGGGTTTTATTATGGTATGATTTTAATAATACTTATAATTGTAATCTCGTATTCACATCAGAGATTTAATACTAGAGACTGTAAATATATAATAATTACGCTTTTATGAAATAAAATCTACTTATAAGATAAATATTTGATATTTTTTGAACTGAATTAATTTCATTTTCCACGTTAAAAAACTATCGGTGACAGAATTATGACAGGACATGTTATGGTTACGGAAGGTTCGAGACCCGGTTTCTTTTAAAGGATTGGTTACTCGTTTTGGCTAAGCACTACACTTTTTCTCTTTTTATTAATTTATTTTTTTGGGTGAAATTTGTTGGATTTGTGAATGAGCCCAAAGTGGGAGGCCCAAAAGGAAAATGAAAAGTGCAATCCCACATTAGAAAGTGGCACCAACATTTTTTAGTTTATAAGGAGAAACTCCTTGTTGACTAGAAAATAAGTTGACCATCTGGAAGGAAAGCTAACTCGGACCGCGACGAGATCCGAGCACGCGCACGTGCGTGTGCGCATAGCGCATTGGACGCAGGTCGCAGTGGGCACTTTGTGGCGCACTTAGCACTTCGCACGTGCGCATCGTCTGGAGGAGCCTTAAGTATTTTGCCAGAGTCCGGAGAGAGCTGCGTAGCTACCGATGGCCACCGAAGAGGCACGAAGGGCTGGAACATTCCAGAAATTTCCAGACATACGAAGGGTTGGACGCATCCCTTCGGAGTGGCTGCAACCCTGCCTCCTCCAGCCTATAAATAGGCCTGCCCCCTTGCCATTTAATCCATCCCAGCAGCAAGTGTATCCATAAGCATTGTTGTCTTCTCCTCTCCCCCCGTTCTTCACTTACAATAGTCCGAAAGTTCTGGGTATATAAGGGTTCGCCCGAAAGTTTTGAGATACGTGTGCAACGTTCTTGGAAATGCCCGAACAGTCGTTATATCTTAGAGACGATTGTCGTAGCCCGTACCGCACTAAAATATACGGGGCAATCTCGTCTTACGGAGAAAGTGTTCAACACTTGCCTCGACTGCCGTAGATCCTAATCAAGTACACTGAACCCTCCGATCACAACAATCGTAAGATGAGATCGTATACTTGAAGATGGCATCGTCAAGCACCGTACCAATGCCAGCGGTCTCGAAAACTGTCCACGCTGAAAGGCCGGTCAAGTTCAATGGTACCGAGTTCAAGAGGTGGCAACGAAAGATGACGTTCTATCTGACCACGCTCAACCTAGTTCGGTTCCTGAAAGAGGAAGCACCAAAGATAGCGGAAAATGAGACGGATCAACAGAAGATCAACGCTCTCAAAGCGTGGAGTTACAGTGACTTCCTATGCCAGAACTACGTCCTGAATGGACTAGACGACACGCTCTACAACGTCTACGCGGTAGCCAAGACCACTAAGGAGCTGTGGAGTTCACTCGAGAAGAAGTACAAAATGGAGGATGCCGGGACAAAGAAATTCATCGTCGGACGATTCCTCGACTTCAAGATGGTGGACTCCAAGAAGGTCATCGACCAAGTGCAGGAGTTGCAGCTGATCCTTCACGAGATCCAAACCAAAGGGATGCAACTCAGCGAGTCCTTCCAAGTAGCTGCGATGATCGAGAAGCTCCCCCCGCTCTGAAAGGACTTCAAGAGCTACCTCAAGCACAAGAGGAAGGACATGGGCCTAGAAGACCTGATAGTGAGACTTAGGATCGAGGAAGACAACCGAAAATCCGAAGTCAAGCAAGGCAAGACCAACTCTGAGAACACCGTGCACCTCGCCGAGGGAAAAAGTGGCAAGAAGAGGAAGAAGTCCGGGGATAAGCAGGAGAAGCAAGAGCCCAAGAAGAAAAAGAATAAGAAGATCAAGGGCGACTGCTACAATTGCGGCAAATCCGGCCACATGGCTAAGGACTATCGCCAGCCGAAAAAGGACGACCAAGGAAAGGCTAACCTGGCTGAAGACTTGTCTCAAATAGATCTGTCAGTCGTGGTATTTGAAACCAACCTGGTGGACAATCTGAGAGAGTGGTTCGTAGACACTGGAGCTACCCGCCACATCTGCTCGGACAAGGAGATATTCTCGAGCTATATTCTGATCACCGGCCGAAAGCTGTTCATGGAAAACTCCGCAATGTCCAAGATCGTCGGTCTGGGTAAGGTGGTCCTGAAGCTGACCTCAGGAAAGGAGTTGACCCTCAAGGATGTGCGACATGTCCCAGACATCCGCAAGAACTTAGTTTCTGGCTCACTGTTAAGCAAAGCCGGTCTTAAGCTTGTATTTGAGGCTGATAAGTTTGTACTGACCAAAGCGGGTTAATTCATAGGAAAAGGTTATCTAGAAAATAGGCTGTTTAAGATGAATGTAATAACTGTACATCGCACCTTTAACGGTAAAAATAAAGTTAACGCTTCTTCTTACTTGGTCGAGTGTTCTAATTTATGGCATGGTAGATTAGGACACGTAAATTTAAACTCGCTAAGAAAGTTAGTAAGTTTAAAATTATTATCGCATCTAGAGTTTAACCTATCTGATAAATGTGAAGTATGCGTGGAGGCTAAAATGACCAAAGCACCTTTCCATTCGGTGGAAAGAAGTACTACGCCTTTAGAGTTAATTCATACGGACACTTGCTATCGATGACTGCACGAGATATTGTTACGTATATCTCCAAAAGGGTAAAGACGAAGCTCTTGATGCCTTTAAGAGATATAAGAATGAGATTGAAAATCAACTCAGCGTGAAAATCAAAATGATTCGAAGTGATCGAGGGGGAGAATATGTAGCTCCGTTTGATGAACTCTGTTAAGAACATGGCATTATTCATCAGACGACTGCTCCATACTCACCTCAATCGAATGGCGTAGCTGAATGCAAAAATCAAACTCTTAAGAAGATGATGAACGCTATGTTGATTAGCTCGGGCTTACCCCAGAACATGTGGGGGGAAGCTGTACTTTCAGCTAACCACATTCTAAGCAAGTTGCCACACAAGAAAAGGGATAAAATCCCATATGAACTATGGAAAGGAAAAAAGCCTTCCTACGGTTACCTTAAAGTGTGGGGGTGCCTAGCAAAGGTCGAAGTACCTAAGCCTAAGCAGGTGAGAATAGGACCCAAGACCATTGATTGCATCTTTATCGGATATGCGCAAAATAGTAGTGGTTATCGATTTTTGGTGCATAAATCTGAAAACCCTGAGATAAACACGGGAATGGTCATAGAATCAAAGAACGCAACGTTCTTTGAGAATAGCTTTCCTAATAAGGAAAGAAAGGAAGGAAGTCCAAAGAAAAGGACTCACGAGACTACGCAAGGGGCAAATCAAGAAGATGATAAACTTAGACGCAGTAAATGGATGAAAGTAACCAAATTCTTTGGTCCGGATTATCTAACCAATGTGTTAGAAGATGAACCCAGAACAATCCAAGAGGCATTCTCCAGTCCAGATGCTCCTCTCTGGAAGGAAGTTATCAATAGTGAGATAGAATCCATTATGCAAAACCACACGTGGGAAATCGTGGATCTCTCACCGGGCTGCAAACCTTTGGGTTGCAGGTGGATCCTAAAAAAGAAATACAAATCTGATGGATCAATCGATAAATACAAAGCTCGATTGATAGCTAAGGGGTTCAAACAGAAGGAGGGACATAATTTTTTGACACGTATTCACCAGTCACAAGAATCACATCAATTAGAGTACTCATAGCTGTTGCAGTACTTTATAACCTCGAGATCCACCAAATGGACGTAAAAATAGCTTTCCTAAATGGAGAACTAGAAGAGGAGATATACATGGAGCAACCTGAAAGGTTTGTGGCTCCCGGTCAAGAGCATAAAGTGTGTTGGCTAGTCAAGTCACTACACGGGCTAAAACAAGCGCCGAAACAGTGGCACGAGAAATTTGACAGAACAATACTGTCGAATGGATTTAAGATCAATGAGTGCGATAAATGTGTTTACATTAAGTGCACACCTGAAGCTTATGTAATTGTATGTCTCTACGCAGATGACTTACTAATTATGGAAAGCAATAAAGATGTTATTGTGAAAACTAAGAACATGTTAAAGAACCACTTTGACATGAAAGATATGGGTCTGGCAGACGTCATACTAGGAATAAAAATCTCTAGGAAAGCTGACAAAATTATCTTGACGCAATCCCACTACGTGGAAAGCGTGCTCAAGAAATTTGAAGCTTTTGACAAACCTCTGGTTAAGACTCCAGTAGATTTGAATCTACACTTAACCAAGAATCGAGGGGACCCATATCTCAACTGAAGTATGCGTAAATTATCGGGAGCTTGATGTATTTAACAAACTGCACACATTCCGATATTGCGTACTCAGTTAGTAAACTTAGTAGATTCATAAGTAATCCAGGGAAGGATCACTGGCTAGCTCTGGAAAGGGTTTTACGGTATTTAAAACATACCATAAACTATGACATACATTATGCTAAATATCCAGCTGTATTAGAAGGATACAGTGATGCAAACTGGATATCAGACACTAAGGACTCCAAATCCACGAGTGGATACGTGTTCACCATAGGAGGAGGAGCTGTGTCTTGGAAGTCCTCTAAATAAATATGCATAGCTCGATCCACCATGGAGTCAGAGTTTATAGCACTAGACAAAGCTGGGGAAGAAGCTGAATGGCTCAGAAATTTCCTAGAGGATATTCCGTGCTGGAGCAAACCAGTGCCTCCCATATTGATACATTGTGATAGCATGTCTGCAATCAGGAGAGCACAAACTACAATGTACAACGGAAAGTCTCGACATATCCGTCGGAGACACAATACCGTTAGACAGTTGATCTCTAGTGGGGTGATCACCATTAATTACGTAAAGTCCAAGGACAACTTAGCTGATTCTTTTACGAAAGGAATCAATAGAGATCAAATGTACAATGCAGTAAGGGGAATGAGATTAAAATCCACACACTAAAGAACGTCCATAGCAGTAACTCAACCATGATGAGTGGAGATCCCACAAATTTGGTTCAATGAGACAACTAAGTTATGGAGGGTTCAGTTAATCACCTGGAACCTATCTCATTCTCAGAAGCTGCCCAGGTATTAACCTGCAGAGGTGTGGTAAGGTTAAGCATTACGCTTTTAATGATTCCTATACCTTGATAAAGGTGGGGTATGGCAGGATACTCCTGATAGGAGATCACCTATGTAAGTGTGAAGTGAGGCCACTTCAAATGGGAAAAATACTTATGAATCCAAGATACGGTCCATGGCCGAAACAGACACAACGTGAGAACCCAAATATACTAGGGTTATTATTGTGTAAATGTTATTGTCTTAGTTTATGCCAAAAGCTGACGGTTCAAGACATCACGTTCACCGAGCAGCGAGTAAATCCGATAACATATTACTAGAGAAGGTTCAAAGCCACAAGCTACCTGCCTTGATGCAATAATAACACGTTAGAACTTTCGATTAGAGTCTGCATGCATTGGTCATCATTCATGTGGGGGATTGTTTGATTTGTGAATGAGCCCAAAGTAGAAAGGCCCAAAGTGGGAGGCCCAAAAGGAAAATAAAAAGTGCAATCCCACATTGGAAAGTGACACCAATATTTCCTAGTTTATAAGGAAAAACTCCTTGTTGACTAGGAAATAAGTTGACCACCTGGAAGGAAAGCCAACTCGGACTGCGACAAGGATGGTATGTAGCACCATCCGAGCACGAGCACGAGTACGCGCACATGCACGCGCACGCGCACGTGCGTGTGTGTGTGTGCGCATAGTGCATTGGACGCAGGTCGCAATGGACGCTTTGTGGCGCACTTGGCACTTCGTACGTGCGCATCGTGGCGAGGATCTGGAGGAGCCTTAAGTATTTTGCCAGAGTCCGGAGAGAACTGCGTAGCTACCGAAGTGACGAGGGGTTGCGAGCGCCTTCCAGGATGGCCACCGAAGAGGCACGAAGGGCTGAAATATTCTAGAAATTTCTAGACATACGAAGGGGTGCTACGAGACTGGATAAGGCTGACTTCCGAAGGGACACGAAGGGCCTTACAGACAGGCAGCAAGGATTATCCAGAAAGGCCTCCGAAGAGACACGACCGTTCAGACAGCCAACGCCAACGGACGCATCCCTTCGGAGTGGCTGCATCCCTGCCTCCTCCAGCCTATAAATAGGCCTGCCCCCTTGCCATTTAATCCATCCCAGCAGTAAGCGCATCTATAAGCATTGTTGTCTTCTCCTCTCCCCTTGTTCTTCATTTACAATAGTCCGAAAGTTTTGGGTATATAAGGGTTTGCCCGAAAGTTTCGAGATACGTGTGCAACGTTCTTGAAAATGCATGAACAATCGTTGTATCTTGGGGACGATTGCCGTAGCCCGTACCGCACTAAAATATACGGGGCAATCTCGTCTTGCGAAGAAAGTGTCCAACACTTGGCTCGACTGCCGTAGATCCTAATAAAGTTCACCGAACCCTTCGATCACAACAATATATATATTTATTTATTCTATATCTAATCAGAGTACCGAACTCCAATGAGGTTATGGGAAATGAAAATTTATGGGGAAAGTCCATTTAGTAACAGGTGACTTTTGACTCTTACAATTTTTAGGACAAAACAGTATGAAAAATTAAAAATATTCACTTCTCTCTCTTACACGGAGAAATGTTGACTTGTTAAGAACATATATAATAGTCGAAGCTAGCAATAGCGGTATAACGGGGGTTGCATTGGGTACATAATGTCCTAATTTAGAACCGTTCGGAATGAAGATACACAAAGTTTTTTTTTGCAAAAATGTTAAAATACAGGGACCAAAATAAAAAAATCACGTGCAAACACATGCCGGAAATAAATGCCATTATCACATAACTGCGCATACCAGTATCGTAACCGGGGCATGCCAGTATCGTAAACGGGACATGCCAGTGGGATTTTTTACAAAAATGCTAAAATACAGGGACCAAAATGAAAAAACCACGCACGCCAGTATCATAAAAGGGACATGCTGCTGTCACAAAAACAAATGTCATTATCACATAACTGTGTATGCCAGCGCAGTCTTCCTTTCACTCCAAACCGTTCGAAATCATTTCTTTCACTCCGTACTCAATCCAAAACCGTATAACCGGATAGAGCCTAAACAAGGGAACGATGTATCCGGAAGTGATTTGGTTGGTTTTGTGAGGTCCCAAAAAGAGTGATTATATTTTAAATTTTATTTTATAAGAGTTAGAAAATATTTTTGCAACTAAAATTGGTAAAAGTCAAGATATCAACCAATAAATTGTCACTTGATCAACATTTTGAATCACAAAATATTAGTTATAAAAAATGTGAAACTATAATGTAATGTATACTTTTTATAAAACTTATATGAGAGAGAAAATTGATTTCAATTATAATTAATTTTGTGGTGTTGACAGGGATTTGGTTGGTTTGCTTATTGTGACATTGGAATCTGGATGCGAGTGTTGGACTTGGATCTGGTTTTGGTGCGTTGGAGTTATTGAAACTTACAGTCAGTGTGTGGTTAATCATTTTTAGGAAAAATTATCCTCAAATTTTTCGGATTTGTTTAAATATACTCAAAAGTCTTCTTTGTTTGTAAAATACACGACGACGTTCCTCGTGTTTAATTTTATTATACTTTCGGGTCTTTGACGCACGTTAGTTTATTGACAAAAATACCGTTAGAACAAAAAAATAAAATAAAAATCTCTGACATCATCTCTTCTTCTTGTCCTAGCCAATTCTTCTCCGCCGATGGTCCTCTCTCTAATTTCGAACCAGGGAACAAAAGCATTTCAGATTCCAGTAAACAAAAGCATCAAGAGGTCTGTGTTCGTCCTCGAATTTCAGATTCCGGTAAAAAAAATTTCATATCTGGGAACAATCGACCTCAAGCGGTGACAACCCCGATATCCTATCCGCCCAGGACCACGCTGATCAACTGCGGATCAACCGTCGGATCAACGATCAATGGCCTGAACTACCTTCTCGATGAGAACTTCACCTCCGCTGGGTCAGCCAAAACCCTCCCCGTCGAAAACCTCACACTCGCGACTGTCTGGTCCTTCCTGTTATCCCCGAGTCGGAAGCTCTGCTACGTGGTCCTATCACCGCCTGCGGCGTTGTTGTCCTCGTTCGCGATGCCATTGTCCTCGTCTGCGATGCCTGCGACACTGTTGTCCTCGTCTGCGATGCTTGCGACGCCGTTATCCTCGTTTGCGACACCTGCGATGCCGTTATCCTCTTTCGCGACACCGTTGTCCTCGTTTGCGATGCCCGTGATGCCCTTGTTCTCGTTCGCGACGCCCGTGATGCTGTTGTCATTTTCTCTGTGTTCCGTCTTTCCTATCTCTGTGCCACCGCCTCGTGATCGATTTAATTATTAGGTTATTTCTTATACAGGAGTTTGAATGGGCCGGAATCGAGTCAACATCGACATCGATTTGGGTTTGTTAATTTGGGTTTTGGCTATCGGAAAAAAATAGATGACGTGAGCCTTTTTTTTTCTAAATATATTTTTGTCATTTCAATATCAAAAAAAAAAAAAATTTATTGAGGGACCCGAAAGTATAATAAAATCAAACATGGGAACGTCGGCATGTATTTTGCAAACAGAGAAAACTTTTGAATATATTTAAATAAACAGAGGAATTTTAGAATAATTTTCTCTTTTTTTTATAAGTAAACAATTTCATTCATCTAAAGAGAGATTACACCACATTGAGATGAATGTGAGTGAAAAATGTACACAAGAGTTACACGAGGGCTGTAACTACTCGAATCAACAGATCATCGCATCGGCTCTACAATTCGATGTGAGTAGTTTTTTTGGTAAGATGATTGATTTTATATATGTGCCAAAAGTACAACAGTGCCCCCAAGAGCTAGCTAGGAAAATATAGCTGGCTACAAAATTACATAAAACGTGTATCTCGCTCAAGAGAAATAAGTCAATAACTCAAATTACACTAAACATGATTTTTTTAACTTATGGTATTTTTTCCATCCGTTTCATAGTCACTACTAAACGATTTTTATCTCAAATCTTTGAGGTTGCTTTTCTAATAAAATGTTGTTCTATTTCTTTATGTTATTTGTACCGATAATCGATTATGGATGACTGCTCTTGCAGTAGTCGGTTTGGTTCTGAACTTCGGTATCTGTGACTTTGTTATTTCAGTAAGATTTAACAAAAATTTCTTTGAAATGATACTTATATCTTATAACTTGTTTAAACTCATGAAATTCCTTCAAAGCGAGGTGCACATTTTTCGCCGAAGGGATGCTTTCTTTAGATCGATTACCACCGCAGCAATCTTTAGGTCAGTGCAACGCTTATTGCGATTGCATAAAATGTGCATCCCGCTTCCAAGGAATGTCGTGCACGCCTCAGCGGGGGAGCTGACTGCGAGAAGGGTCAACTTTTAGAGTGATAACTTGTTGATGGCTCGATCGATCCGATTAATTTTTGAACATAGAAAACATTGCGGGAATTAAAGGAATCATATTAGTTTAAAATGGGAATTTATCATGACAATTAGTGAACTGCTTTTCAATGAACTTCTCTATAGAAAAAGAAGAACCATACGACAACCATAAAATACAAAAAACTACTATTTTTTCCTTCTCCGTTGCCTTGTTTCGGCAAAATCAAAACCCAAATGTGATGCTGTTAATAGAAGTTATTTTGGGGAACTACATCTCACAGACGATAATTATAGAACTAGCTAGCAAGTACTCGCCTTCACCAGTTTGAGTCGTTGGGCCAACCCGACGAAATTCCTGCACAAACCAACATTTCGAATTAGCCCAATAAAATGAAGCAAGTGAATGCACATAAAAATTATCAAAATGAAAATGGACCCAATTTTAAAAAAAAAATTTGAATTTCATTAGTCTTTAGTATTCTCTAATTACCTCCAAGTGACATCCTCTTCTTCAGCGAGTCGCCAATCACCTTCACTGTCTTGATATGTCAGCTCATAGCACCCGAAATTCTCCTGGCCTGTCCCCAACCAAAACGGAACAAATTAAATTATTAACCCGTTTCACATCTCAATAAAAGTAATCAATCCAACAATTAATTACTTAATTAACTAGCTCTCGAGGGACCAGTACTACTTACATATATCAAACATGGCGAACAAGGCTCGCTTGAGCGTAGCAAGCGAAGGGTAGAGGGTCAAGTCAATCTTCCTTGCAATTCCCACTCCTTCCATCTTCACCTTCAAGTACTTGGAGTTATAATTACACTTGCTATTTGTTAATGCGGGTAGCAGTCGCCTTCTTCCCGGAGCGTGGTTGCCACGTGTCGCCCCGTTATAATCCCGATGGCACTGGTTGTAATTCCTCCGGTGGGTTTTAATCGGCGGCCACCCAATTAGCCCTTCGACTCTGAAATTAACCCAATGAACATTAGTATTTGATCAATTCAAGCTTGAATGATAAAAATATACAAGAAATAATTACTTACTTGTTCGAGGAAAAGGCGGTGTTAACAGAGCAGTGATCCTCCTCCTCGTCGGGCTGCTGGTTGTCCCAGTGGAACAAGGTCAGAGTCCGAGGGATTCGATCTCCCTCCTCGTCGTGATCGCCGAAGGCATCTTCGAACCCGCGTTTCTTGTAATTGGAGGGCAACCAGTGAGGGAGACGATCGGTATTGGCTGGAAGGGCCAAGCCAAGCTGGAGCTCCATAGCTTTGAGCTTGAAATCTGAAAAGGGTTCGTTCTGGATCAGTTGCAGTTTGTGTGTATTATATAGTTAAGAGGGTCAGAGAGAGAGAGAAGTAATTAGTTTGGTGGGGCCGAGTGGGACCCACGCGGGAGGGAACGGGGGACAGAGGACAAGGTATAGGCAATAGTTGCCCCAGTGTCCGTATCGATGTTCAACCTTTCGCCGACCAGCTTGCTGATGCTTTGTTCCTTTAATCGCCTACCGTGGGACCCACTCGGGGCTCTCCATTCTTTCCTCCTAGTTAATGATCTGTCCGTAGATATTCTTGTTTGGGTGATTAGGGTTGTGGGATCAAGTGTGTGCTTATAAAAAAGAAGAAGTTAAAAAAGTATGTGTAATCACAGGCGAGCAATCGGTATCGTTGCGGAATTTCGGTTGCTTGCGTGTAACGTAAGTTGAGTTCGATTAAATGGGCAGACAAAAAAGGAGTCTAATTTGTTGTTATATTTTCGGCGGAAATGGTAGTTGGATCCAAATAACGATGCAAGAGAAAAATTAAAGAGGTTGTTTCCCCCCCCCCCCCCCCCCCCCTTTTTAAATTCATGATAAATAAATAAGTGTACTGCTAATTAAATTGTTGGGCGATGAGTTACTTTGGGTTTTGATTGAGTGTAACTTGTACATAACTTCAAAAGATTATAAATGAAAATTTCATCTATTATAAGCAAACAAATTTCTTGGATTGAATATAAATATAAATATTATAACATTGTACTACAATAGATTAATCCCCTAATTAACGACCGAGGTGTAGAACTGAATTTCTAATTATATTCATAAACTAATATTTATGACATCGATAAATATTTAATTCAAGACCGAGGACGTAGATGATACATCCAAATCAAGCTGATTTCAAATTACATAAAACTTCAACTTCATAATAAGCTGTTATTTTTATTTAGACCAAACAAGAAGTGTCAAGGACATGTTAGAACTTCCGGTCAGTAGCCAAAATTTCAGCAAAAGTTTGGTGACACTTTAATATGACCACCCAACAACAGCCACTATCACAAGCAATTAAACCAATTCCGGCTAAACCTGCTTTAGGGATTCAGAGGTACAGCCACGCCCAAAACAAGGAAAAAAAAGATCACGTACTCATTACCTCTTTTCCTTTGCATGTGCCTTCCGTTGAAAATTAAGACGTGAGAAAACGGGCTAGCCAACTACTTTTTCGAGATTTTGGATTGACTGAGGACAATATAAAAGTAATTTCAATAGAGAAAATTTCGTTTAGAACATCAAATTTTATTAAAAACCGTGTCTACCGATCTGACAGTCATTAAAAACCGTGTCTATAAGTATAATGATTTGATCCATTTCAGTGGGGACAACTCTTATCCCTAGGGCTGAGTAATCTTCGGTGTCGTAGATTTTGGCCCAATATTGGGCCCGACACCGAAGGGAATTTTTTTCCCTTTTCAAAGCCAACGGTGGGTCGGCAATCACCAACACTGACGGTGGGTCAGTGTAGCGGTGCTGCGGTCAGGCGGTCAGTGTATCATGCTTACTTTTTCAGCCAATTTTAGGCTCATTTGATGTGGCTCATTAACCAGATTTAAACATAACACAAAACACAACATCCATAATTCAACATCTAGATTACAAGTTCAACATCCATAAACCAAACCGCAGAAGTTCAACAAATTACAAAAGTGCAAATCCATAATTCCAAACAGAAGTTCAAATAAAATCATTCCAACCGAAATTCATAAGTCAAAAGTCAAGCAGCAACTTTTCCCAGCAGCTTCAAAATCCATCCACCAAATTTGTCCAGCAGTTTCACTTATCTTTGAGGCCTTCAAACAACAAGTTACAAAACATAAGTTTCGTTTCTCTAAGTATGGCAGTACATAAATTAGACATAAGCATAAACTAAGGGTGTCAAAATTTACTGTCAGTTAATTACTTTGGATCTCCAACAAGTTCTGCACAAAATAAACAAGAAAAGAGTCAATTTTTATCAAGCCAAACCTTAATAAACATAAATATAACGTAACAGGCAGATTGAGGCTAACTTTCAATGATGTTGTAGTCCTCCAATGGGTCTTCAATTTCATCCGCACTAGTTGGAGACTTACTCCTCAACCAATTTTGAGAGCACAAAAGTGCTTGCACGGTACTCAGGTTCAAAGAACTTTGATAAGGATCAAGCACTCGACCACCCGTGCTAAAAGCAGATTCCGATGTAACAATGGATGTACTTAGTTTTTTCATCGTCATACAACTTCATGCAGTCCTTAACTAATATTGTCCTATGGGGTAAATTAAACTGAGGCTATAAGTATTGGCTGTACGCACTAAAACTCTCTCCTTCAACTATTCTAAAAGGCATCTCATCAATAATCACAAACTTAGCCAATTGGATCTGAGCCTCATCCTGATTAAAAGTAACAGCCTTCAACTTACCAACACCACTTTCAACTCCAGGCTTTTCAAAACATAAAATAGCCTGTTTCAGATCATACCTAGAGAATTTTGTGCACTTATCTAAGTGATTTCTCAAAGTGGTGGTGCCATTTCTCTTACTGTGAGATGCATACATTTGATCGCAGTAGTTACATGTAGCATAATCTTCATCACTGAAATATTCCCACACATCACTAATTTTCCTCCTATTCTTATTAACAACAGACTTTTATTTTGATTTTCTTTTTGGAGGCAGATAGATTTGGGATGTGGCATACCAGAAGCGTTGGGAAGAATCTGAATAACTGGATCCTCTACGATATCGCTCGGCATCTCACTCGGGATTTCTATTGGCACATTAGCATTACTATCTGCCTGTAATGGAAGAAAAACAACAATAAGATGATCAAAACACTTACACGAACTTGAATATTCAAGTTATAGAATAGGCCAATCAAGTAGTTACCACAAATCCATCAAGATATTAAGCAGCATTCAGAAACGATTTCCTCTAAGTTTAAACTAAACCCATCAAGAGAGGACGAGCTGATGGAAAATGAATTTGGAAAAGGGAAAACAATTTCTTCTGAGTTTAAACTAAACCCATCAAGAGAGGACGAGCTGATGGAAAACGAACTTGGAAAAGGGAAAATGATTTCCTCTGAGTTTAAACTAAACCCATCAAGATATTAAGCAGCATTCAGAAACATATAGGGACAACAAATTTGCAAAAAATTTGAGGAACTCGATCAAGGTATTCACACAAACAGGTCGACAGAAGCACATCTCATAATAGAAGTATTTACCATTGTAGTTGTAGTCTCGTAGAGGATGGGAGTCGACGAGCGTTCGAGGTCGAGGTGCCTTGTAACCTGTAGAAAAAGAAAGTTTACGATTTTAAGGTTTTGACGAGGAACATGTAATTAACATAATGTAACCTTAAATTAACGAGATGTCGAGCTCTACCTTACGTCCAGAGACCAGAACAAGAGGATGAGAGGCCGAAAATAAAACAAGAGGACGAGAGGCGAGAAATGATTTCTAACGAATTGGGTTTTTTGGGGAAAAGAGAGGACGAGTTGATGGTCGGAGGGAGGAGGGGGAGCAGCAATGGGGGACAGAGGAGGACGAGAGGGCGGGAACGATTTTACGGGGGAGGAGGGACGAGTTATAGAGGGTAGAGTCGGTGAGGTGAGGTGAGGACGGGAGACGCTAGGTTTTTTAATTGGGGGAACAAGTTCTGGACTTATATATATAAAGTTAAACGACGTCGTATAATCTTCGGTGTGGCGGTGTCTTGGTTCAACCAAAAAATGACACCGACTTTGAACTGACCGGTCGGTTTAAACCGACCAGGAACCCATCATACCGCTCTAAACGTCGGTTTGGTGGTTTGCTTTGCTTCGGTTTGTTCGATGTTTCGGGTTAACAGTTTTTGGTCAGTTTATAATTCACCCCTACTTGTCCCTACTGAATCCGAACCATTTTTAGATCTTTGTCTGTAATTAAATAATTTTATAATGATATTCGAGACAAACATAATCAATGAATTAATTAAGTCGAGTATTACTTTTTAATTCTTAGCCTCTCCGTCCAACCAGTTAGGTAGTTAGTTGCGTTAAGGGACTAGCCACTAAACTATCATTGTTTGGGTGAAAAACAGTAAACATAGAACTTGAATTTTTTTATAAGTAAAAATTTTTAAATATTAAGTGAATTTTAGGAAATTATGACCGTAACTTTGTTAAAATCTTATCGTAGTAAAATTCTGTTATAAATCTATAGCAAGAAAATATCTCATAGCGATTATGTTGCTAAAATTTAATTCAACATCTCAATTTCGAATCCACAGTAGTTATTTACAATCTAAATAAAGCTACACATAATTGGATGTCGGAGAAGTTCGATGAAAACCGACCTTCTTCCACTTTCGATCCCTCTTGATGTTCGTCCGGAGTGCAAGAAAACAAGCTTTCTTCCAGAAGAAATTGAAGTTTGGGCTTCTTTGAAATGTATGATATTGTGTGCCAAGGATGTTACGAAGCTTTTCAATTGGCTTGGCTAAGTTCATCGAACCTTTAGCGGGTACCACTACATGGTTTAGATATCAACGTTTAATTAATTGGTCCCCACCTAACTAGATAAATAGAATTACCATTTAATTAATTTATTGTCTTTGGCAACTTTCGAAGAAATTGAAATGCCATTTGCATGGCACCAAAAAAAGTTTAGGCAATACAATGCATGCTAACAGATAAGGCCAATAAAAAATTGAACAGATAAGGTGGTGTACGGAATGGGTACTAACTTGATTTCATATATATATATATATATATATTGGGAATAATTAATTTTGGGTTAAGGATCGATGATGGCTGAAGTGGGTTGGATGAACACAAGAAAACGTTACCTAATATCTCAATTAGAGAGATGCAGTTTTTGAATGAAGGGAGACAACTAGTCCAAATTTTTTTTAATATTGATATCTAGAATCAATCACTTTCTTTTAGAAAAATATGACTACAAATGATATCTTTTCCATTTATAACAATTAATTCAAAACTCTTTAACTAAATTAAATTCATTTAATATTTGACAACTCAATAAGCCAAAACTTTGAATAAAATATCTCAAGAGTAGGCTGTGTGTTTCGCGGGCCATCTCTGGTACCTATCATCTCTATGCAGAAAATTAATTCCTGTCAAGTCATCTACCAACTAACTAGTTAACGATGCTTCCGTAAGAAGAGAAGAACAATATAATGATGTACATACACACTGATTTTTTAATATAAGTAACACATACAAGAAAAATCGTATGTTTGATAACTTTCTTACATAAACATTAAAATTATGCTCAAAATAAAACTACGACATCAATCGCATCAAGCACTTAAATTTTAAAATTAAAATTTCACTGTGTTTAGTTTAATATGTAAGTAAATTTTTAACACTTATAAAATTCACGGGACAACAATAAATCACAAAACTAGTATAAGTAGTTGACTCTAATATTATATTCGAATATAAATATTTAATCTAAGACGATAAATATATAAATTTCTGAAGCCTACTGTACTCAAATCAAACATTCACTCACTGCTCACGTCTCATGAGACAGTAACGTGAGAAGCACACACCAATGTCGCAAGAAATTAGACCAGAGATTATTGAATCAGAGACACGTGGAGTTCACGTGCAGGAAAAAAATAGCCCCACGACCAAGGGAAATTGGGCTTGGTCCTTGTAATGTAACCCGCAGGCCGAAGGGGACAGCCAGCGAAATTCGGACGAGCTTCTTTTTATAATTATCTCGATATAAAAATTAAAAACTCCTCCCTGTCCAAAAGAGCCTACGTGTTCAATTGGTTCTCCAACTCTATTCTTCGCTTGAAAACAATTGATTTCACATAAAATTTAGGTTCGCAAGCATAATATCGTTCATCGTCAACATCTAATATAATTTCTGTTTATCGGTTTGATAATATTAAAGTGCCCAAAAGTGTATCCACTACTATCCAATTGTCTAAAAAAATGTCTTATATTTGAAACCTTTGAAACTCCAACCTAGTAACCTTATTAGTTAGAAGAATTTTATCATAATTAAAAATCTGAACTTACTTAGTTTAATACCAGGTAGTATTAACAACCCCATGCTAATGTCGTAGAAAGATGAGATGAAATCAAATCTGAATTTTGAGTCTTGAATTTGTATTCTTATTACGTGATTAGTAATCACTATTTTTAAAATACATATTTGTTTCAACTACATGTTGCTATTAGGTTCCAGTAAGTACAATTCTAGAATTACTTAAAGATTCTAAAATTTCTAAGTAGCAATCCGTATACCTCTAGAATTATAACAATAATGTTTTATGGTGGACTTGCAAGAAATGAAGACAGATTGGATGAAATGGGATTCTTAGAGAGACAAGGAAAACTTCTATTTATAGAATCCCAATAGACATGTTCGATGTATCTCAAAAGCGAATTCCAATAATTATGTCAACCATTCATTAATCTTGCATGAAATGTTACCAATTTAATTTTGGAAAGATACATTTTATTTTAAGCCAAGTGGTAACTTACCAAGCGACAACAAACAGCTAATAAATTGAGCTACAATTCTTTCTATCTATAAAAAAACTGAATTACAAATAGTTAAAATGGAACCGAGTTTGACAAAAAAAATTATGATAAGCCAATTTTTTTATTCTTCCAATTTAAATATGGTAACATATATCAAAAATAATTTCTCACATCATCATTTACTATTATTTGTGCGAGTTGCTAGCAATTATGCACCATATATATATATAAAATTGAGCTTGGGGCAAAGGAAATTTCCCAATCAGAAGGTAATGTAGGACTTTAGTTGTGACTAAACGATATCGTTGTCGGATATCGGATGCATGAAAATTATGGCATCTATAAACAAGCTGCCGGCAACATTCATGATCTAGATAGGCATCCTACATATGCTGTCCCATTCAAGTCACTTGCTTCACTCCCCTGTTTTTTTCGGTCTCTTGCGCTCTTCATTTGTGATCTTTTCGAATCTATCGGACCATGGGTTCTGAATCATTTGGGATTTTTGGTTCAAGCACACGTGGGGATTTTAATAATTTGTATCTCCGATTGTTGTTCCCGGTCCACTCGAGTTGGGAACAGCAGTATGCATAGTCCAATCCAGTCCCAAGAGTTTCTGTAATCAACCTACCGACTGGTCCTGTAAACTTAGTATCTCTAATTTTCATCATGACTATTATTTGATCTGTTAATTTAAATTCGAATTAGGTAAAACTTGTTTAAAAACTAAAATGCTAAAAATCTGACTTTGTAAAAAATTAGTCCATCAATTAACTTTTTTTTGAAAAATAAATTTTACATAATGATTACATTTGTCATCGTGGTCCATTAATTAGTTGGAGCCATAACTACCGATGAGACCCAGAACTTAAATGCTGTCTGCCTGCTTGTCTGTAGTTGGAGACCAGTGAGTGATGGAAGTTGGTGCCGCGCCATTTAGGAGTGGGCTAGGCCTTGGTCTACGGATGTCACGTTTTATTATTGGCCTTCAAATTACAAAACAATACAAGAGCAGAGAGGAACAATTTTCTTCTCCCTGCACTTACTGTTGATATTTCTAAAATCTATTGACGTGGCCGAGCGTGAAGCAAATACGGAAACAGTGAACAACTAGCAGGTGAACAGAATTATCAATTGACAGTCTGGAATTGTAATTTTTACGAAAAGTTGTGTGCGTCTTACAGGAACAGAAGTTAGAAGCTAGACAGCAATCGAATAGAAACTGCATTCACAATACTTCATCTTGCTGGGTGTACAAGTATCCGTTCTCGTTGTCAATGGGCAACGAAGGTGGAGTTCCGGGTGGTATGCAAGCCGCACCATTTTCGCCAGCACAAATGCACAAAGCCTCTGCATCCCTAAGAACTGCATCAAGCTCAATATGGCCACTTAGCTCGTTGATGAATTTCAACAGCGTGTCAAAGTCCATCTGCTCTCCAATAATCTTGTTCCGGTACCGCTTCAAGATGGCAACACATACATACAAATGGAAGTGCTCAGACAAATGGTGCGTCCATAATACCTCCCACATTCGCATGGTCTTTTCATATTCAAATTCCCTGAGGAAACAGTGGGCAAGAAGAGGGTGAGAGAGTAACCATAATAACTAAATCATCGCCATCTTACCAGAATTCATATCACAGTAATGGGACAAACGAGTCACAATGGCAGACAAAATAGTATCTACTTGCTTAAGTTGAACATGCTTTTGAATGGCCGATGACTTGTGACTACACCTTTTTTTGAAAGGTAAATATAGGACATCACTAGATTAGGATATTGTAATCATACAAATGAAGCTCTTTTAGCCCATTTGGAGGGCCATGGCGGACATTCTCCAAGTTAACATGCTAAACCTTAGCTTTAGCTAGCCAATCAGACACTAAGTTGGCCTTCCTAGGTATAAAAACAAGTTTACTCAAAGGTAAACCCAAAAGAATTAAATTGTATCTCGAGAGCCTGAAGCCCTAAATTCCAACCAATTGAAGAAGATATGTTCGTGAGGAAGTCCACCACCACCTTACAATCGGATTCAATCACTGACTGAGTAAACTTGTGACTACACCTTGGAAATAAAATCAAATACTTGCAAACGTAACTTGGGAGGGGATTCCAAATGCCTAAGACATGCCAGAATGCTAATCAAATTTCTGCCGACCGATATGTAAATTAGTTCAGGTTAATGAATCCATTAAACGTAAAGAATTGAAGTTGAGCAATTTAAACCTGTCTGATAATGGAAAAAGAGGCTAGAGGCTATTATAAAGGTGCAGGCCTTGTGGCTGTGGAATCGATAGTTAATTGAAAATAAAAGTATTAGGATGGGAAGTTTCAAAGTTCGGTGAAAAGTGAGACAGCAGCCACTCTTACAAATCATCTGCAATTCTAACTTCGGTAATTTGAAAAAAGAAAAAAAAATAAATGGCATTTTATGAAACAGTCTAGTAGGAAAAAAAAGAGATTTCTGTAACGTTAATGGTATAAGTGGAACCGGGTGATGGAAGCCCATTAAAGTGTAACCAATGACCTTTTAAGGACTCACCAAAACAAAGAACAATCTTTTAGTAGAATTCTGTTGAGAGGCTTTTGGGTGTTTTCAATACCGAGCTATCTCTCTAACCTAATTTTTATACTAGCAATTTTATTCTACATTGTTTGCAGAAACAATATCTTTTGGAAAACATGGTTATGTAGAAGACAAAAATGCCTCAGTACAATCTATGCTGCATGTCAGCGACAATAAAAAACAAAACAAGCATCACAGTATAAACAAACGTGGAACCAACCTCTTGAACTGAATCAGAACCCAGCGGAAACAAAAGAAGTAATTCAAGCAATCATTCTGCTTGAAGTAGTTGTTCAATGGGATGTCCAGCAACTCAACCAGCTGCAGAAAGGTTCAGAAAATTATAGTCCAGCCAGACGAGTGCTATTATGAAATTCTAAGAAAATATTAAATTATTAACTCTGAAATCTTAATGCGCAACTGAAATTTACTTTTTTGTGCGTGTATGAGTGATAGGGAGACAGAGCTACCTTGGACAAAGCAAATAGTTGAGCATGCATGCCACTCTGATCACGGTTAAAATTTGGACCCAGTCGTTCCATCAACGCAACAAAGCACCAAAATGATTCCGATTCATCTCCCATAACAAACAAAACCGGGGATAGAAAATCACTCATGCCCTATGAAACAAAGAAAAAACAAAGACAGAGACTATTGACTGTGAATGCAAAAGCAGGTAGACCGCAGAGGCATAAAAGGAAATTGCTATGTAACAAGAATCAAAGAGGAGAAACAACCCGGAGTTAAGATATTACCTGACAGTAACCCAGATCAAAATTGTAAAAGGAGTATGTCAACAGAATATCACGTAAGATATTCACATTTGGATTGTCATCCCCATCATAGAAACTTATTGATCGATCCGTCCTAACCTTCAACGACAATAACAACACAACGACCAGATATCAATTCTGAATGCACATACAAGTCCAGAAGTTAACAAATTAACAACCAGTTCAAAATTGTCCAGCAGGTTTAATGCTTACCACATCTTTGTCTATAAGACCTTTCCTTTCCCTAAATTTGGTAAACCTCTTTGCTTGTTCTGGAGATATACTCTACACAAGGGAAAAAATGATTAGATACTTCAGGAGAGACATAAATGACACTGGAGAAAATAAAACAAGTTGTTGCCAGAAGAACTTCTACGTATCAAAGAAAGGTCTCCACAAAATGCCTTACAAACATTGCTTCAACAATTTCATTAGTTAGTAATTATGAAACAATGTCGTTCATGTGAAAATAAATAAGGAATAATAATGACTTTTATGCCAAATACAACAAACTAAAGGGATCTACATCAAACAAAGCATACAATAATTATACTGTCAATATACTGTCAATGAAATGGATAAACTTTTCAATCAAATCAAGTTGAAAATAAATCACATTTCATCTGAGAGTGAAACATAACCATGCATAGGAATACTAGCAAGAACTTAGGAGCAGTAAATTCTATAACAAGCAGGCAAGAAAAAGAACAAAACAATCTAGACAAACTCTGTGGTTTCAGATGACCGTAGAGTATGAATTTCAACCAACCTGCCACTGTTGTTTTACAGTCTGATACTCCATCCTTTTTGTGGATGTAAGAAACTCTCTCTCTGCATAAGTTGAATCATAGGAATGATATCCCAAAAGAAATGCCCAAACCTAAGATCAAAGAAAAACCTTCAAGATTGAGAAATGTGTTCAAGTGACGAAGTATTATGGCCTGAGCAAGAAAAAGTTCTTTGAGCTATAAACAACAAACCTCTCTCCGTAACTGTTGCTCCACTCCTCCACAAAATATTCTTTTTCTTAAAGCACTCGGATCAATAACTCGTCCTTCAGAATCCAAGAAGGTGGCCCACTGAAAACATTCAAGAAATTAAAAATACAAAAAGGACATACAACCAAATCCAATACTCTATATTTTCGGTAAATACACGTAAAGCTTCAGGAATATGGGATTGTACCTCTTCATTTCCCAATGGTGGTTGTCTGGGTTTTCCCCACACCAATGTTAACTTGTCAAGCTGCCAGGAAACAAATTAAGAAAACTTGAGCAAACATGAGTAAACATCAGAGAGGAATGAAAATACAGACAACCATCATCAGAAATAAGTAACTGCCCAATATGAGGAAATGCAAAATGCTGATCCTTAGAGCTCATACTTCGGCATAATGTGCTTGCAAAGAACAATGTTTTCAATTGCATAGTGAAACAAAAACCACCAAAGCCCAATCTCGGTTAACACAACAAAAAAGCAGGACACCAGAAAAATAATCATTTGACCCTTCATACAACTACTCTATTTTGATTAGCTCAAAAGTTCCCACATTTCTAACAGCTCCTACACTAAGAACATACATAGTAGTCTCTGTTTAAAAAGAATGTGTCTGCATCGGATGGTCCATGGGTAGAGTTCACCTTTTCCTAAAGTAGGCAGCACAAAGCTACTATCGAATTGGAGGAAAGAACTCTTGTCCCTCCCAAGGGACTCCTATTTGTATACTATATATATACTAACATGCATGGCAGCAATCTGAGACAAACACACTGATCCTTAACAAATACTTCAGATGATTTTCATTCCAGATGCCTCAACTTCTAGGTTCTATAATGCTAAATGCAGAACTTTTTTATAAGCGGAATTTTATATATAACAATATTTTCAGCAGCTGACTCCAACAATCGCACCAGCACGGAGTCGTACTGTTAGTAATTACCCCTAGAAATAGAAAAAAAATGTGATGCTATGAAGTGACCACTGTGCGCCTAAATGCAGAACATTATCAACCACTGTTGAGCATGAAGAGGAAACAATGTCTGCAATAAGCAAATAAGTACAATAAGCCCAAGCTGCACAGTGCAGCAATAGGGCATTTGCACTGAAAACCTAAGCTTTATGTATATGGCAATGAGTTCTTCAACAAGATAAATAAATTCTTCAGAGACAATAATTATACTGCCTAAATATATCTCCAGATAAAGGCATATACCAAAAGGTATTCTCCAAAATTAATTGTCACAGAGTATTTGTACAATCAGTAACAATTTAAGTGTGCTAATTAGAATTTACATCTGCTGACAGATGCTGGTGACATTGTACTGCAATGTAGCAGTCTGAGAAGGCAAAACCACAAACTAATGACAATGCCAATGTAAATAACCCAGAAATCATTATACCAAAAAAAAATAACCCAGAAATCCAGATACCTAGTCAAAGATCACGTTCAGAATGCTAGGATATTTTACCATGGATAAAAACCAACATCAAGATGCACTTTTGACAGACAAATTTACACTACTTAATTGTCACTTTGACACCACGATGAAGGATATTGTGACCCCGACAAGCAAATATGCCAGGACATGGGCGAGTGGAATGTTTGCCAAACGCAGGTAAAGGTCCTTAGCTGAAGTTGGTTAAGTTGCTTCTACAAGTATGATCCTTTGGTACAGATTGACACCCCAGGAGGAGCATTTTTTAGTATGCAAAAAGAAATTTGGTGACATAAAATCGATTAACTTTACATTACCTTTATCGGATCAGTTGGCACTGGATTTCTGTCAGGAACTGTCTCCCCATCCCTGGATTCCTTCTCAGGACTATCTGGGCAATATTTGTTCTCATTTTTCCTCTCAAAAGATCCGAAACCATTGGTTTGACCTTCACGGAACAGTTGGGAAGTTGTATCTCGGGCAAATTTGGTTACAAGAGAGAACTTTTCCAGAACATGGATTGAAAGGTCTCGAGCTGGATCATGATTCTTTTGTTTCTGCCTCATAAAGCTCTGGGAAGGACTCAAATTTTGATGAAACGTTCCATCGATCCTCTGTTGACTGGATTCCCCAACTGAGATCGACATTGACGGTCCACTCGCAATAGAAACAGGCAGCTCCAAAGAGGATAAAGTTCTCTGATAAAAGTCACAACACTATTGACTCAATATGCGACTACAAAGCAGCATGAGTATATTTATGATCATAAACATCTATGATAAGAGTGAGCAGTATCAGACAGCTCCAAAGAAGAATAACTTTGCAACTAAAAAGCATCATATTTTGAGGTGATGGAAAACAATCAACATTGAGCTATTAGTTAAGGAAAAGTAGAATAACTTTGCAACTAAAAAGCATCATATTTTGAGGTGATGGAAAACAATCAACATTGAGCTATTAGTTAAGAAAGGAAAAGTAGCAATGAGGAGGAGGGTGGGATGGGAGGAATTGGATAGAGCGATATCCATTCACACAAACCTGTAGAGGATTTTGAAAATCATTAACTAGAAATACGTTCGCATCATCTGGTGCCCTGAAAATATTGTTAATACATTCTTCAGTGAAACCAGCAGCTATGGTTAACATATGTAGAGATGAATTACTAAGAAAATTAAGATAACTGGTTTTAAAGCAAGTGTATATGGGAAAAAGTGATAAAGAGAACCCCACTGTGGTGATAGCAGAAAAGGAAACATAAGGTAACTAGATTTAAATGATTATTGCAAGAACATGTTCTCAAACTGCCAAAAGAAAACAATAACCTATCAGGATTTCCTTGAGTCAAGAAACCAGTATTCGCAAGAGAACCTAACCCAGAATCCTAGAAGTTATAGTGCAAGTTAAATAAGAGAGCAGCTCCGTCTAGCTTGCAGAACTAAAATCGAAGAGAGAGAGATCTCATATCCAATGCCTATCGGAGTTGCTCAACTTTCAGTGTTTCCTGGGGTAGCACTGTTCCCGTGCCCAAAGACCCTTAATTGACAGAGCAGAACAGTAAACCAAACTGAGAGACAGATAATGATGAACATGTAGCCAACCTGACAATGAAAACATGTTGCTTCACTGTCGCAATGAACTCTTTGACCCCTCCGTTGTAAAAGTACAGAGGAGGATATGCAAGTCCTGAAAAACACAACTAACAAATTACAGACAAAATCTCAAAGCAAACGATGGAATAAAGTTCAAAAATTCCTTCTGAAAGGCAATAAAGTTCAAAACTGGGATATAGCTATTTTATAGCATACCACGAATCGAAGCTTGGACAGTACTCAGTAGTGCATAAGTACTTTTCTAGGTTGACCTCAAAATAATGCATGAAACTAAAAATTCATAAAGCTACTGTTAACAAACTAACTTGTTTTAAATCTAGGATAATAGTTGGAGATACATGTGTAGGACTACCAGAATGTCCATAGGTCAATTGCATTGTTATAGGCGAACTAACTTTTTTTCATGAATTGTCCAATATACCTTCAAAAGAGAAAATAAAAAAGCTCATAGGTAAGATATCACTCTTCGAGTTTGACAACCGAAGTAACCGGGGAGTCCATATAGCTGACCTACAGATACAGTATCATCTACGATAGCAAGTCTAAGAGTATGGTATCGCCTTAAGCTGATTCAACCAATCCAACTACAATGAGATCAGTTTAATTTTCTAAAGCAGATGAACTGGAACCAACTACAACTGAAAGTTCCACCCAAATTGACACCATGTACCTGATGACAAAACAACAATTATGTACTGCCATCCGAGAGTCGGAGTGTGTCGGCGGATGGATCTCACGTCAGTGAAAGGCACGGCCCTTATGGTGTACAGATTCCGGTCTGCACAAACACAACAAACACGATCAGAAAGAAACTATCCCACGGGAAACATAAATGTGAAATATCCTCGAACCTCTTTCCGATAGCCTGTCGTTTGCGCTCTGCCCTTTGTACGGAATCCATGTCTTGCACAGATACAAGAAACAACAATTAAACAAAAAAGAAAGAAAGAAAGAACGAATGAGGAGGACATGAATACTCTATTATAAAGTGAGGAAAGGTCGAAATACCATGAAAAGTGAGCTCCCTTGCTTAATGAGCTTCAAGCGGCCACTAATCCTCTCGGAGGCGAACTGAGTGGGATGGATCGTCACGTTATCCTTCAGATAAACCACCTCCGCCGTCGCTCCTCCGCCGTCGCCCTGGCCACTACTCCCGCTGTCGGTCCTCGTCATCATCACGCTCGCCGACGCCTTAAAAAAAGAATATCCGAAAAACAGAATCAGCGACAATTAATAAACAACCGAATCGAGGGATTAGAATCCCAATCACGAAAGATCAAGTCCACCTGCTGAACGGAGGCGGCGTAATCGGCGTCGTCGGAGAAATCGCTGTGCTCCGCCTCTTGCATGAGTCTCGAGACAGATTTGTAGGACTTTTTATTTATCAATTTTTTATTCGATTATTAATGGGAAGAGGGAGGAAGGGGATTATTTATCGAGTAGAGGAGGAACGGTTTTTGCTTAGGGGAGAAGGCAGGAGAGAGAAAGGGACACGGGATGGAGCCGAGGGAGGGAGGGAGTTAGCGCGTGAAGTGGGATAAGTGATTATCAGAGGGTTAAAAAGTGGGGCCCATCCTCGTTGACGTGGCGTATGGCCCCCCAATGGTTAATGGATTCTTTCGCTTCTTTGATGATTTTTTCTTTCTACTGGTTTCTTTTCTGTATCCTCTGCGGGGCCCATAAATGCTCAATTGTCATCTTTCTTTTGACATCTGAATTGTTATTTCACCTTATCCAAAAAAAGAAAGAAAGTTATTTCATAGGAGATATAATTATATAAAGTCTTTACATTTGATAATGATAACTGAACTCTCCAGGGATTCAATTGTGAAAATTTTCAGCTAATACCATTGAGCAACCAACTCAATTAAACTATAATCGAATGTGAAATGACCATGTTTCGTGGTAGCATTTGTGTACATTTAACGGTATTTTTAGGTATATAAAAAAGCAATGACCATGCTAAGTATAATCTCATTGGAATTTGTTCCCTTTTTAAGTGGAAGGGGTTTATTCGCCCATACCGGATTTGGGCATATGCCGCGTCAACCTAGAGATAAACAAAAATGTGCATAGGCACCCAACAAAAACTGGCATTCCAAGCAAATCGAAGTTCACAAAAAAGAAATTTACTTGTTGGCGTTTGACTTTTTTCCGCCCTTTCACCCAAGGGGGAAGATACGAAATCAAAATGTGGATAAAAATCACCAAATAACTAAGAGAACAACTTCAGTTTTCCCTATACACGGGAGGTTATTTGAATTCAGAAGTTGCATCATAGAAACAAAGAAAAGTGATCAGACAGAAATGCTGGAAATTTTTTTATTGTAGCTGCAAAAAACCATCAAATTCTAAGTTGATCACATCTCGAGATAAGTTGACCTTGCAGATGTGGTGAGAGGCCAACCAATTCTAATTGCACATTGAACAACAATGCATGAATGTTAAACTTGAAGCAACATGGTTAACAGCGCTCCCAACAGAAATTGTAACCATGAAACTGAAGAAATAAGGATGAGCAAGTCCAGGAGATTTACTAATTCCGTTGTTTTCGAGAAACGACTGATTTCGGAACGTAAAGCTTCAACAGTTCAGGAGATTCGGGACGGCAGTTTACAAATCTTTCAGCGAATTTTGCCTCAGAGTAGATAAACACAGCTGGAGTGACACTCTTCTCCTTGAGTAAACCTTTTGAAACCAGATACTGCAAAACAGAAGCTCTTGGGATGAGCCTCTTCTCTAGGCTATAGACAAACAGCGTCGAGTACTTCACAACAATCGAAGGCTCCCAACGCATTTTATCGACAAGAAACTCCATCACCGCCTGGATCTTCTTCTCTGATTTTCTCATAACTGCAGGCATATGTCTAAACACGACAAGGACCTGTTCGTCGGACAAATTCCACTTTCTAAGGGTCGCAGCCTTGGTCTGCCATGTCGAACTCTTCATCGACATGAGTGTTCCAATCACCTCGTAGTAATTTGACCTCGAAGGAACAAACCCCATCTCCCTAGCCACATCTAAAGCATCCCCAACCTTGCCTAAACTCATAAAAAACGATCTAGGAAAGTAGTAAAGCATCTTATAGATCACGGAATCAGGAATCCCATTTTCACGAAGAACGCTGACCTTGCATTGCAACGACACGATGCGCCGACAAAGAATGGAGCCATTTCTCAACAGAACCTTCAAAGCCTTTTCATCAGAACCAAGAATGCTCTCCAAGGACTCGTAAGTAGGGACCACCGACTTCTCCAACCCGCAACACAAAAGCTGCAAGAAGAACTTTGCAATTTTGGGCTCCGAGAGTCCTTTGGATCTGAAATACTCAATCTTAGGCAACAGCGTCGCCTCGGGACAGGATAGAAGCAGCAGCTTCGGCCGCTTCTCGACGAGATTCGATATCTCTTTCTCCGATGGATTCAAGCTCTTCAGTACGGACAGTACCGAATCGGGTTGATCCGGGGTCTCAAACTGGACATTCTTAGCAGCCAATTTAGCGGATTCCAAAGACAACCCACATGAATTCACCAGGTAAGAAACGGTGAATTGGTCCGGACCCGATCCTCCGTTTAGTATCCTACTGGATAAGCATCTCATGTACGGGGAAAATATTGATGGGTTTCGAGGGAAATTGAGGCATTCTCTTGTTGTTGTCCTATAAATTGCACTGGAACTTCTGGATAGTGAACCCAAGTAGAACATCTGGACACGGAAATCAATAGACAAAGAGATGAACCAAAACCCAAATCTCTGTCCAGCTTAGGGTTTTGGACTTTTGGATTGTGTGGATGGAAACTGGAATTGGGCAAGAGGAGGAAGGTTCAGCCTGGGTCGATTTTTGTGGGCCTGTGGCCTATCTAGATTAAATTTAGCCCGTTAATTTAAAAGGGCAGTTCATTTTTACTCATCTTTAAGAAAATACGTAAGCTAAAATGATAATTTTTCGAAATTGATAAAAAATTTTGGTTCTTAATCAGGATCAATATTAAAATTTGATAAACTCTCTAACGTAATAACTAATACTTTTCAGAAAAATTCAGTTCCAAGTTTCGGTCCCAATTTTCGTACAAAGTGATATTTTGAAAAAATACATATATTTTTACATCATTTACGAATTTAAAAAATATTTTAAGATACTAGTTTGAGATGGACTTGCTTGTTTGATAAATTTTACATCATTATTCATCTTCTCAATTGTCTTCAAATGGTCTTTGTGATCACTGTCTTGTTGTAAGAAAATATCTCAATCGAATTTAGCATTTGACTAATGCTATAAGTAGAATTTTAGGTGACTTAAATATAGACAAAGTATTTTTTTTGTATTTACGTATTTATTGCTCAAAAATTCAATTTTAATATTTTTGGAGGAAAAAAAATATAAACCTCTCTTATGTAATAATCTCTCTAAAATTATATTTTTCTCCAGTCCCAACAATATCACTTTACAGAAGTTTTACTGAAGAAACACTTGCGTAAATTAATTACTTAAAGTTTGTTCTATTTGAACCAAGTATATCTTTACCGCATGTTAAAATAGGTTATGTAACGCTCCGTGATTTGACTGACTGTCTCCACAGACCAACACGGGTCTTTTCTAGCATATTTTGTCCTCACTCGCACGTATCACGAAAACTTTCCATGAGGTCACCCATCATGATTCTATTCCAGGCCAAACGCGTTTAACCTTGGAGTTCTCTCAGGATGTGTGCTGGAAAAGAAGGTGCACCTTGTTGATATGGATAATACCAATCAAATCACTTAAGGCTTTTTCAAAATTGGGATATCACATTCACCCCTCCTTAAATACGCGACGTCCTCGTTGCGCCAGTCAGAACAATCCAAATCATAAAACACAGAACAATCCCAGAGAATATTTTTGCTCTGATACCAAATGTAACGCCCTGTAATCCGACCGACTGTCTCCACAGACCAACACGGGACTTTTCCAGCGTATTTTGTCCTCACTCACACGCATCCCAAAATTTTTTCAGGAGGTCACCCATCCTGATCCTATGCCTGACCAAACACGTTTAACCTTGAAGTTCTCTCTATCAGAAAAGAAAGTGCACCTTGTTAGTATGGATAGTACCAATCAAGTCACTAAATACTTTCAGACAAAATATATCATTTTCGGGGTATCACAGGTTACCTCTCACTTAATGCTTTTGAATTTTCATCGGAGATAAATGTCAAAGTTTTGGGTAGACATTTTCATTCATCATCTTTAAAATTGTTCTTCAATTTTTTAAATTGTTGTCTTTTTATAATAAAAATATTTCAATTGAGCTTATCATTCGAATAGCGATATTTGTCATTTTTTGTTATTGATATAATTTATCAATTTTTTTTGTGACTTGAATACTAACAAGTTGTAGTGTATATGTATTTAATAGTAAAAAATCAATTTTAATGATTTCGAATTAGTTTAAAATTAAACTCTTCTCACATGATAACCTCCTTAAAGTAATATCACTTTTCATAGGATTATATTGTGTAACAAAAGGTTTACCAGAAAAAAATAGTTTTGCATTGTACACACAGATTATAACAAAAAGAATAAATAAGTGTCCTAACTCTAGTTAAATCTTATATCTCTTCCTCAAACTATTTTTAGCGATAACGCCGACCCTGTTCACCTTACTAAACAGTAAAGAGAAGTAATCATATTACCAATTAACCAATCTCATTTCGACAATTGAATACAAGAAAGTTAGGCAGCCCCACCTTTTTTTGGAAGGAGCCAGCCGTACATTAATATCTTTAAGAGGGGAGAAATTTTTTACTATTAAAGTCCAAAAAGTAATAAGTGGATCACCAACCTACTATATATAGATCTAAACCCAAAAAAAACTACTATATATAGATAATTTAAAAAATGTGGATACCTCCCCCTTTTGTGAGATTTATACAATTTAAAGTGCACATATTTTAAATAAAATGCACCTAATTTGAATAAAAAAAACTAGTCCCCAACTTTTTTATGAATATCTAAAATTTAAAATCAAACTCTTTAAAAAGGAAAGTAGAGCCTAGCCGGGTCGACGTGTCAAGCAGCGACGTTACTTCTGGTCCGCTCCCCCGCACTATTAAACTTGCCTTTGTTTGTGGTTTTTGTGAAATCTCTTTCTCCTTGTCTGGTCCTATGTAGGAGATAATTTTCTTGATACTTAAATTTAAGAATGAATAATTTTAAGTCTTTTATTACCGGTCCAAATTGGTCCTTCCTTTATAATTTACTACCTTTTATTTTCTCCATTATTTAACTAATAATCACCACTCTCCTGTAAGTTTCACGCTCGGAAGAAGAGAAAAATGGATAAGAAGATGAAGCTACCCGTTAGGATGAAGGAAGCAGAGAAACAACTCACCGCCATGACAAGGAAAGGCGCTTACGCTGCCGTTTCGTATATGGCCACCGCAGGTGATGATCTCTCTCTCACATCTTCCTCCATTCCTGCAATTGATACTTTACAGAGGAAATCCTCCATTCCTTTCCCACGGTACTTCGGAATGTTTTATTATGACCCCATCGTAAATATTTCTTGGCAATTATAATTTCATAATTCTTTTAAAATTTACATAGTTCTACAAATTTCACTTTAAAGGTGGTTGGTTCAAGTTTTGGGACGTCGGTCCTTATATGTCCATAAATTTGTGTATCTATCAAAATAATGTGTCCGGAGATCCTTGGTTAAGATAGTGGTGACTCTTCTGATATTTTTTTTCTAAATATTAAACTCAAAATTTTTTAGAGAATAAAATATCTTACCGTATGTTTTCCATCTTTTCAACGCTATTTATATGTCGGCTTTTGAGCATGGTTTTATAGGATTGGCGGTCGGACTCATTGGGACCAAATCTAGACCAAGTTTAATTCTAAACTCGGCATGTAGTTTAACTGATAGTCAAAGACGTTGACCTCTTGTTTTCGAGTCGGATCGATCAGTTTTTTATTGGATCAGTCGGTCTAGCAAAAAAAATTGAAGTTTTAAAAATGGTTAAAATATGATTTTGGTACTTATATATTATGGTTTGCAATAAATTAGATAATATTAATAACTATTTGTTATTTTCTAATACTAAATAATATATATTTTTAATTAAAAAAATTTCGAACTGACTAATTGAACCGAAAAATAAGAGAAATTACTGATCGACTTCCGTGTCATTTTTTAAAACCATACTTTTGAGCCCAATGATCTAGCTGGGTTCTTATGATTCTCTGAGCTGACCTTATTAGCAATTTTAATGTTAACCCCTGGAATTTTAATATAACTCATGTGATGAGCTTGTGACTACGACAATCTCTTGTAATTTGGTCTTTCCGAAGATGCAATCTGTAATTGGCCCGTTTAATCTCTGAGAAAGTCTTGCATTTCGCAGTTCTTCTGGTGATGTTCAACAAGGCAGCGCTCTCCTCCTATGGCTTTCCCCATGCAAATGCCATTACACTTTTTCAGGTACACTTGCCCCTGATAGAACCACCTTCCACGGATTTTAAGTGCGGAAAATTCAACTACTGATTGATACATTGCGACTTTGTTGTTCGCAGATGATCTGTTCAAGCTCATTTTTGTATGCACTGAGAAGGAGAAAGGTGATATCTTTCAGAGCTAGTGAGTCACCAAGCACAGATAGTAGTAATCCAGAGGTTCTGGTGCCATTTAAGACCTTGATCCAAACCCTTCCCGTGGCAATTACTTATCTTCTTTACATGGTACTACGTACATTCAGTTTCGGTTTTCGGACCTCTTAATGCAAATTCTCCTGGTATTACCATTGAAATTCTGTACATCTTCTTACGCAAGTAGCTCGTGTCGATGGAATCGATACGCGGGATAAACGTCCCGATGTATACTACCCTGAGGAGGACCACAGCAGCTTTTACAATGGTCACGGAGTATCTTTTGACCGGCCAGAAATACTCCTTGCCTGTTGTTGGCAGGTAAGCAATGCCTCTGATTCTGCATCATGTTATTAATGTCGCTATAGCTCTCATTGAACATGTAAAACTAAGAGGTTCGTTCATCAGTGTGGGGATAATTATTCTAGGTGCATTTATTGCTGGAGCTCGGGACTTGTCGTTCGACGCCTATGGCTATGCAATTGTCTTTCTATCCAATGCATGCACCGCGATTTATCTTGCTTGCATTGCTCGAGTTGGTATCGCTCCTATCCTACTCGAAATCTTCTTTCGTTAACCGGCAAGATGACCCTTCAGCTTGACCTGTGGTTTCCCCTTATAAATTCAGGTAAATCCAGTGGCCTAAACAGCTTTGGCCTCATGTGGAGCAATGGTGAGTTAGAGAGGGTTCAATTCGGTAGCAATCTGCTTTCCTTTTAATGATCTAAAATTAGACTGAGATGGTGTCTGATATTGACAGGAATAGTATGTGGTCCGATCTTGCTTATCTGGACAGCAGCGAGGGGAGACCTTGCTGCAATGATGAACTTCCCCTATCTACTAGACCCTGGATTTCAGGTATGCTTTATTTGTGTCTATTTTCTTGCATAATCTTTCCGTTTTTCCTGTGTTATCGACTGCAGAAGACGTTGACTCGTCGTCAATTTTATCATCCATCGTCTGATCTACTTACTCGTGTTGCCATACTTGCAGGTTGTAATGCTTCTCTCATGCATCCTGGCTTTCCTAATAAATTACTTTGTCTTTCTGAACACAACATTGAATTCAGCACTCACACAGACAATCTGTGGAAACCTAAAGGTTGGTGATCATCTCAAGATTCATCTGAAAGAGCGGTCGCCAGCTAGTGAAACTGCATTTGTTTGATGTTTGGTATTTTGTAAAAACAGGATCTTTTTACCATCGGATTTGGATGGATGTTGTTCGGTGGGCTTCCATACGATCCGGTAAGTCCTTGTCGCTGATCCTTACCGCCTTATGGTTGAGTTGTTTGTGGTTCTGACTCGAGCATAACTCTAGTCTCCTTCTCTCCCTGCACATTTTCAGTATAATGTCATCGGCCAGTCGCTTGGTTTCTTCGGATCCTGCTTGTATGCGTACTTGAAGCTCCGAGGGAAGTAGGATGCTAATCAAGTTACTGCTGGCCGAACTCGGCGACCTACGCCTATACCGGGTTCCTAGTACGTAGAGGTGTTAAGAGAGTTAAGAAAGAGGTTGGCTCTGAGTCTAGCTAGGTGATATTTTCCAGTATAAACAGCAAAAGATTAATAAAGATCGATTGACTATTCCATTTATAATAGGTTATAGAAAAAAAAATGCTGATACTCTCTTTAAAAGTGAGCAATTCTTATCCATTGAAGCAAAAGGGTGAGATCGATCCAGCTGTAAAAAGAGGGTGCAACGTAATCAACATTATGCTAAGATTTGTTCGACTCTAAATTAGTTGTTGCACGTGGATTCGAAAACGTTCATAGCATGTAGATTTGTTGGCTATAAAAATATTATAGACAAAATAATTGTATATTGTACATGAAGAGCTCCAATTTTGTTGATCTCACCCACTCCTCCTTGTCGGCTGACCACTCCACCAAGCATTAGTTCCCTACCTATGAAGTATACAAAGTGGAGTCTCTTATCAATTTGTGGGATAACAGCTATTGGTGCAAATCTTCATGTTACCCTTTTAAATCTCAACCTAATGATTATGAACCTTCTCTCTCTCTCTTTTTCTGGAGTACCAAATTTCTTAAGTACTTTTTTTTCCGAGGGCAATTTTCTTAAGTTCTTTTGTATATGTGATTGACTGCTCCCCTCATGTGGGTGCATTAATTTTCTAATTCCTACTGTAGTATCTAACCAACTAATAAGGTCAGACCAGTGTAGACCAGTGTGAGTTTTTTCTGGTTCTCGGAGAGATGTTTCATACCAAATTTGAAGATGGTTTTGCGAAACTAATTTTAGACATTGATTCTAATGGTAGAGCTACTTTATGTGTACCAAACAATAAGTTTAGAAGAATATTTTAAAATCTTTATATCCAATCCAGAATCTTAAGGTAATAGGTTGGTAGATTTTCTACACTTATAAACTTACCCCCCATTCATGTTTAACCGATATGAGATTCTCAACACGCCCCTTCAAATGAGACCCATCAGATCAAAGATTGCACTGACTTTGACTTAACCAAAGTGCGAGAAATAGGGGTCGTGCGAGCTCAATAATGGGCACGGGATCAACCCGCTCTGATGATACCATGTAGAATCTCTATATCCAACCCAAAACTTTAAGGCAATGTGTTGGTGAATTTTCCACACTTATAAACTTACCTCTCACTCGTATTTTAACCGATATGAAATTCTCAACAGAATATGCTAGGCTTCCACCTTGAATATTTTCTATAGAAAAGAAATGTGTGATATTTTAATTTAGTAATGTATTAAAATTTTAAATTAAATATAAAGAAAATGCTATACTATAAGAGTAGTTAAAATATTACGAGACCCTAGTGAAGTTTTACTGCATGAAAAGACACATTGTCTGCATGTGAGTTTCCTTTGAAACAACATGTATTCTGGTTACATGACATATATGAGCAATATATTATGATTTAAATTATGGACCTCTTTAAATTATGGAAAAATTATTACCAGGTCTTTAGTATTTGACATATTTGTTGTTTACTTTCTTCGTGTTCGAAAATTGATTAAATTTTTTTCCTAATTTGACAAAATTATACTCTCAGGCCCTTCGCTGACGTCAGCAACAATTTTTGTCATTTTTGTCATTGAAATAACTGTTATACCCTTCAAAAAATAAAAAAACTAACTTCTTCTAACCTAAAAATCAAATCCATAAATCATCTTCTTCCTTCTTCAAAAATATCAAGAAACCTTCGATTAATATCAACCCAAATCCAGTTAACAACACTAATTACAACACTAATTATACAAGCCAAACAAAAAACATGAATCCAAAAACCCAATTAGAACTAACTCTAATCGATTCTACACTTCGATTCTACGCCATGGGGGCCGATTAATTTTATCGATGTCCACCGCAGAGAGGAGGTAGAAAACCCAAAAAACCCACCTTCTCGAACCTGCACATTCTCGAACCTGCACCTTCTCGCCTCCGTCCTTCTCGAATCTGCGCCATGTTCCGAGAGCCGCTTAGCGAAGGCAAAGACCTCATTGTCATCCATGTTCTAAAGCGACCGGATCTCCCTCATCATTCGGAAGACATTAGCCCGCTCCAAGGAGTTCGAGATCGAGGTGGTCTGCAAGGCTCACAGCTAGGACTTCATACTCGCCATCGACGACCTCCAATCTCTCCTCTCCAATGTCGAATCCCTCAAGTCTGCACTCTCCGACTCCAACTTCAAGCTCCAGTCTCTCGCCGGCCCTCTCCAACTGAAAGCCCCTCACCTACCCAAAGAACTCCCCCATCTGAATGGTCCTCGTCGGAGAGTTAGTCGGTGGAAGCAGAGGCATCAGCGATTGTTTTTGGGCGAGGGACAAAGATGGTTGGGAACGATGTCGTCTCCTCCCGCTCACTTCCCATCTTCTGGATTGTAAATTGAGGGTGGCGATTGAAATTGGTGGTTGATTGAATCGGAGATAAGGGTGGTGACGTAGACGAGGTAGACCGGAGAAGATGGTTAATTTTTTTATATTGATTTTTGTAATGGTATATAAGTCATTTATTTAAAAAAATTGATCGATGACATCGGATGACATCAGCGAGGGATCTGAGAGTATAATTTTGCCAAACTAGGGAAAGTTTTTAATCGATTTTCGAATACCAGGGGGTGAGCGGCGAATATGCCAAATACTAGGGGCCTGGTAATAATTTTTTCTTAAATTATTATACGTCTTGTACTGTTATGAATGGGTGAGCATTCGGATAATTCAAATTATCTAAAATATCAGAAATAACTATTTCTCGATCCGAATCCGAATAACGAATTATCCGAAATCCAAAATCCAAAATTATTTCGGATACGGATTCGGATAATCCGAATTATCCAAAATTTTCAAAAATCTCCTAAAAATTAAAAACCAAGTATCCATTAGCACCTCAACGTAGTAAAGGAAAAAGCCAAAATAACCATAACAAAAAAAAACAAACGCATAATTCTTGCTGAAAATAACGCAAGAATGATTAAACCCAAGTGTCCAAATCGAGACGAGCTCTGCCAAACCCAGGCATATAATTGCTTCTGGTTTTAAGAGGTTTCAAGTCACACCCAGTTGGCCAGTTCATGAAAAGGGAGAGAAAGTTTGGGAGTTAAAACAAGCTTTGTACGGGGATGCCAGATACGAGGAGGATAACAGCTTGGTGGTGCATATAATTTTTTTTTAGGATTTGGTTAGACGTAATTTTGGTCTATCAATTGCATAACACAGAGAGACAAGGTATACAAGTTAGATATTTTTTTATAGAGAAAGCCCAAGCCCATATGACCTATTTTAAGTTACATTTATATTTCGGATATTCGGATAATCCAAATTTATGATTTTGCTATCCGAATCCGAATTATATTGTTCGGATAATCCGATTCTGAATCCGAACACAAAATTATCCGAATCCGAATCCGAAAAAAATTTCGGATATCGGATGTCAGATTTTTTCTCACCCCTAATTATGATAAATTTTCTTAAGCAGATATGGATATTTTTATCAGTAAAAAGATGTAGACACTCTAAGGTGATTTTCAACTTCTGTTCACATGTAATGCTTGTTGCTTTCCACTTATTGCCATGGATTGCTTTTGCGGTCCGAAGGCAATTGGTGTTGACTGTTGCGAAAGACTCTGAGTTAGTGGAGAGGCCGAAAATGTTTGTCTTGTATCAACAAGTTGAGGGAATTATGCCTAAATTTTTGGAAAAGTGCACTTTAGTACTTTGTGGTTTCACATTTTTTTTATTCAGACCTTATAATTTAAAATTGATAATTTAGTCCTTGTAATTTAACAACGTTTATCCGGACAGGTCCTAGATAGCCCGGCCAAACAGGCTTGAAATGCTTTCATTTTTAACCGATGTGCCACACATGACGACCAAGTAGGTTTAGTTGATGATAAAGATATTATAGAGAGAATAACCCCTAAACAAAATTGGATGGTACAACGATAAAAAAAATACTAACCTAAAATATAGTACAACATCCAACCTAAATAAAATAAAATTAAAAAGTCTCCCTCTCTCCTCGATATGGCAAGGTGGAAGTAGAGCAGGTAGTCCATCTTGGCGTCCACAGAGAGCACATAACTCCAGGGTCTTGGACCCCGTAACCGCCGTCCGGTACAGCTTCTGCGGGAGTAGTTGCGGGACCGAGCCAGTGTTCGCTATGATCCGGGCCGAGGCGATGGCCCAGAACGAGAACGCGGAGGAGCGGACGGTGGAGACAACGACGAAAATATAACTATACTTATTTTGGAACATTGAGTAACAATTATTTTACACTAGGATAATATATTTTTATAAGTTAATTTTTTCAGCAGTAGTATTTTAATCCTAGACAACTGTCAATTTTTATTATGTCTTGTGCATTCGGATAAATGTCTTTCTGCTACGCTAGGACATTATGCATTTATATCTCCTAAACTCCATTCTCTTCTACTGCACTGGTAGCACTAGTACGACGCCGTTGCGGCTGACATTTCGCATTAGTCTAATTGAACTTCGTTGCCGTCGCTGGAGGTAGGAGTCAATATGACGTCACCGACTAGGAGGTAGACGAAGAGATAATGTTAGCGTAATTTTATATTTTTTGTTCTAAGGGTATTTTTGCCGTTTCAATGACAAAAAAGAGACTAGATGAATTCAACGAGGGACGAAAAAGTATAATAAAATCAAATCGAGAGATATGAGAATCATCGATTTAATCATACCTTAGAGACTTAAGAATAATTTGCCCTAATTTTTATGCAAGTAAATTCTATTATGTAAATACCCTTGTACTACACTACAATAATATGCATTTATATCTACTGAACTCCATTCTCTCCTACCTGTATAAAAAAGGTTTCGGAGAACATTGTGATCAAGTCATTCCAAAATGTTGTCTTGAATTTGGATGAAGATGATAAGTCATAGAAAAGCCTGTCCGCTTTCGTGACTAAAAAGAAAAGACCAACCTATATGGCCCCGAGTTAAAGCTCCAAGAAATCTCAGTAATGGTAGAACATGTGTCTCTTTGTCTACCCAACCTTTGATAAAAGATTTGGCCAATCCCATCAATTAGAATTCATGAGTTACAAATTCACGTGTTGCTCGGACTATGAGTGCAAGTTTCTTCTCTCTCCCTTCTCTAGGACCGCTTTATACTACCCATGGTCGCCTATACGCGTCCCAAAAATATTTAAAAGTCAATTTGATACTAACTAGGACGTATGTATCAAATGAATCCAAGACGTTAAGTCAAGATTTTTTTTGAAAAAGCACGTCAAAATTACCACGTTGTTAATTAGAAATGTGGTAGACTTATTAGTGTTAACACACCATATGACAAATAACTTGTTAGGATATGTTACAAATTTTAATTGTTCTAGAACTCTATAAATAGTAGGTTGGGTTAATTGACTTGCCTTTCTTTCCAAAAATTTGGCTTGCCTTAGAGTATATATAGATTTAGGCTAAAGGCGTAGCTTCACCTATGACCTATGTAGCTATGTATCATAGTGATAATGGTCTCGGTTTCATGAAAAGATTATGTGTCCTTTATATTTTTTTATCTCTGGATACTATTTATTATGAGTACTCTAAAATTTATATTTAGACTTCTGCTACTCTAACATAACTATTGGTACGTTCAAAAATAATTCTACTGGTAACCTACACACTGAGGTATTGCAGGCGCCAACATGCATGCATAACTGGAACCGTTAAATATTTTTACCAATTTCATCTATGAAAAAGGCACAGTTTAAGAGCGAGCGTCGGCTAAATGACTAACAGAAAACTAGAGTTTTATTCAGTTTTTTAACAGAAACAAAAGTAAAAAAGCATATATAGAAGGTGAAAAGCTTCTGACCCGAGTCTAAAAGGTAAAAAAGAAAGGAGGGAAGGAGAGTCCTAGGATCTGGTGAGGGAAAAGAGACGAGTGTGTGTGGGGGAATGGTATAAGGCGTGAGGGAATCTGTTTTGGTAGTGGGCACGCCAACTTATCGCCTCAAATCATACTACGCCTTTCTATGAGAATTTGTGAAATTAAATTTAGCTATATATAATGTAAAGATATGGTCTTTCTCTACTGATATAGTTTTTTTCTACCGAGATTGCAATTTTTTTAATTAGATTTTTTCGCGGGTTTTTTAATGAAGTCGATGGCCGTAATTTTGCATGAGATAATTTTACACTCAGTAGGTTATAAATATTTCTATAAATAAACTTTTCTGATTAAAAAACAACCTTGTTAAGGTTAATTCACATACGTAATTAATATTTAGTTTATAGAAAGGCATACATATAACCTTTTTTTGATAAGTAGGCCTACATATAACTAACGGCACCATTGCAGAATACCGGATACTTTTGTGGCATTCTTGGCTAGTTGTAGGATTTATTGGGAGAATTTTGCCATCAAGTGTTAAGTTTTTGTTGGGAGAGTTTGACCACGTTATACCCAACTTAATCTGAATTAGTCGATCTAGTAAGTATTCGGATATCAAGTACTTTAAAAAGAACATAGTAACAAGGTAGACTTTATCCTCTCGGTAAATTTTCTTCATGCGAGTTGACAAGACGACTGGGGATTAAACATAAGATTATCAAGGAAGATGTTCATGGATTTAAGCTTAAGATAGGTAACTATCTTTTGTCTATTTAGGAGATATGTGCTAATGGAGACCGGATTTTGGGCCGTCAGATTCGATTATAAAAGAATATCTTTAAATCTGATGGTCAATAACTTATCAGGTGATATTGGTTTGCACGTGAAGTGATATTGGTTTGCACGTGTAGTGATATTGGTTGGTTTGCATGTGAAGTGATATTGGTTTGCATGTGTAATGATATTGGTTTGCATGTGACTGTGATATTGGGTTGCTTTAGTCCCTATGGAGGGGGACTAGCCTAGTCCCCATCAAATCCGCCCCCGTGCTAGTGAGCACTAACCGGTGTAACAAATAATAAATTTAATTATTTATTATTTTGACGATTATTTTTTTGGATAAATAAAATTCTACTCCTAAAAAACAAGTAGGCTTTGGCCCAAAATTATAAAGGAACGGTGCAAAAAAAAAAGATCAAAAACTAAAAGGTTAAGCTTCAAGAACCAAGAAAAATGTTTCCTAGGGCAGGCCCAAGGCAGGGCTCCATTGGCGCCGGTGTCTCCGCTTTGTGGTGTAGCAAATTCCTCCTGTTTGCTAGACGTGTTTGTGTTTGTCACACGCCGACTCTAAATCCTATATAGTTTGTCTATGTTTGTTTGTGCAATTAGTTATTACCCTTTTTATTGGGTCAAGTGTGCAATTAGTGACTTCGAACACCACATTAAATACAATTAATTTTGGAGAAGATCATGAGATAGGAACTTTAGTACGTACACTTGCAAATGAAACTTCTTTCCAATTTCTAGAGAGAGACTATCAGGCTGACATTCGGCACTCCTGTTCCCAATATTCCCCACGCCCTTTCCCCACTTCCCTCGCCTTTTAGACTAAAGTTTTAATCCATTGACTGACCCCTTTTCTTCCTTCGTGTATTTATTTTCAGAAACTTCATAAATTTTCAGCCAAAATTAATAAGAATTATAGTTATGCGTTAAAACCTTAAGAATTTTTCATGACAAGCCACCATTTTTGCAAATAGAGTCTCAATGCTCCCTCTCAAACAATAATGGTTCAAAATTTGCACGAACTTTAACTTCACCAATATACGATGAAACAAGGATTATGTGAGGACAATAATGGGCACCGGCCAATTCGCTCTGATACCATATCAAAATTTTCATATCTAACTCAAAACCTTAAGACAATAAATTGATAAATTTTTCACACTTATAAACAAGGCACCATAAAATTCTCAACATTACCTAAGCTTTCAAATTTTGAGCACCGACTGTCGTTATTGCTTGTAGTTAAAAATTTTGGTTAAGAGAAAAATGTTAGATAATTTAAAATATTAAGTGGGTTCAGAATTTTTGTATAAATTGCATCTAAATATAAAACGTATTCCCAACCTTTTTCGTGAATATACCACTCCGGTCCGAGATAGGACCTAAAGATTTTTAAATATGCGATCAAACTTTTTTCGAATCATCAATGAATTACATAATAAAACATAATTTAATATACTTATGCAAAGATATCAAACGCAGAGTTCTTACACGGATTTAATCTCCTCTGCATGGGAACGAAAGAAAAAAAAAAAAAATATATATATATATATATATATATATATATATATATATATTTAAAAAATTCAAAAATTGAACCCTAATTCTTCATAAAAACAATTATGTATTTATCTTCAGAGTAAACCAGAAATAATATGAAACATATGATGGACTTATCCTCATCATGTAATGTTTGCTACATCACAAGGAGATATAAATGACATGTTCTGGTCCAAACCAACGTACTCGAGATGCTTCGATGATCACAGAGAGAGACCTTTTTCTTTGCTTTAGATGGAAAGATTGTATAATCAATTATTACACTCAGGGGATTCACACATAAGCCAAACTACGTTACTCACTGAAAAGTAGATTTAATTTTTTTTATAAGCTCTAATTTTCAAAATCGAGTACTGTCGAACTCGGACCCTATTTTAGGAGATGGTTCTCTCATTGATATTTTTTTAAAATTTTTGAATCTAAAACTTTCTTAAATGAATTTAAGTCTCTTATCACTTGCACAACTTCTATAAGTAAGATAGGTTTAATTAATCAAATGCAAGCATGGTATAAAAAGGTGAGCACCAAAATAATTACACTTCAAAGGGAGAGACCAATATCAAAAAGTTGATATTCCCTTGAAGGTTTTTCTTAGGTGCATGCGCTTGGATTTATATTTGAGTACAAACTAAGCATGACAAAACCCTAAAAAGCTAAGCTGCTCCCTCTTTACATCATTCCCCTCACCTTCTCTAACCTTCCCATCCCGAGGCATTAACCTTCCATTTATCCCCTCCTTTTCTTCCTTAAATTTCCAATCTCTTCCTCTTTTTCTACACATCAACTCTCTATACACTTACTTCTTTTCCTACTTTTATATATAGTATATAAATCTTAGCTCATCCTATAAATATAGACCAAGGTTCTGCCATTAAAGAAGCGAGCTCTAATGTCACTGTCTCATATATTCTCTCTGTCTTATTTTCATCAGAGGCAGGGCTGGAAGTGATATATAGGTAACATATCTACGACAGACCACTTGTTTAATATGGTTCATAGCTAGTCTCTAGGCTTTGATTAGACTGATGGTTCATACTACAAGAAATTAAATTGGGACGTCATGTAGCTTTCTATTATTTTGGTTTTTTTAATTGCAAGTTAACACTTAGTTTATAATGGAATTGGATGATAAGATACACAGCTTCAGCCTCATGTTATGCGAAGAGCCCTACAAAAACTCCAAAATTAAATGTAATTGAATAAAAATAATATTAGGATCGATGATTTCCTAGAGAGTTCTATTGATAAATGCGTCTTCACGAAATTTCTATAGAATTTGTTTGTACTGATAAATGCGTCTTGGGTCCCACTTCCCTGAACCCTGCATTAATCATCGATGATTTGTTTGTATTGATAAGGGCGACATATTCCCCCAACACCATATCCTATCCATTTCTCTCACCCATGATGAGATATCCTAATGCTTGGTGTGATCTAGATTGATCAATTATTTCAAGTTTCATTCAGATTTACCGGCTATTAACGTTCTTTGTTACAATTAATGTATATTTAGGATCTTTTTTGCGTTACTTTCCCCTCTCCAATCAGTTAAGCACCTATTAGTTTTTGTCATCCTTTTTATTTCTAATTTAAGTCTCTTTTCCATGTAAACTTCCTCTCATTTGTTTTCCCTCGAGTGTATGTGAACATTCCTACGTTTCCTATTTAATTACAAGAAGAAACCATTTGGAGAGCTAATTAAGCATAGGAAGCTAAGAAGCGATGTTGGTGGGGTTCAATCTGATGACGGATTTACCATACGGACCTGGTATAATACGCTCTCTGATTGAGCCGCGCCAATATCACTTCATAATATCTCGCTTCTAATTGTATTATTTTGCCAAGAGTTTCTTATAAACTTGTTATCTCTTTTTACTCATTTTTTGTTTAAAAAAACTAACAAAATTTGGGATTGGTGTTTAGCAACTTCGTTTTGTTAATTTTTTTGGGGCAACTTTCCATTTTTTAAAATCAAAGAGTACACTTTAAAATTACCAAATCATAGAGTACAAAGTGCACTTTTCCTTTTCTATAAGTAGATGAATATAATACTCTTATAAATAGATTACACCAAATGTTGGATGTTACTTTTACCGTAACGATTGTGACTTGTGATTTGTGTAGTAAATGTACAGTGTTGACCCTGAACTTGCCGGTGTTGCCTTTAAGATGTCACTTTAACGGTTTCTTCGTATACTCGATTACAAAAAAAAGCAATTGCCACTCAATTTCACTGATGAAGGATGAAACTGAAGTTTATTTCTATTTCTATATATGTCATAACTCAATATCTGCATAATAAACAATGTCTAAGAAAATCAAAACGACACCGTCAATGGATCTCATCCAAATCTCTAGACCAAAAGGAGAGCTACAAAGATAGACAAGAAGGTGGTGGAGATGCCGACAACACCGTGAAAAGAGGCTGAGTTGCCAACGGGAGGAGGGAAGGAGGAACCACCGGAGGAAGGCGTAGTACTAGACGGGGCTGAGGTTGGACTTCCGGGAAAGGAAGTTGTCGGCGAGGAGGCGACGTCGATGACGTTGATGGCAAGCTTTTGCCCATTGGTGCAGTGGCCGGGATAGCCGCAGATGAAGAAATACTCGCCGGGGGAGTTGAGAGTGATGGAAGTCGGAGCGATGGAGTATATAGACAATGTGGTGGAGTTGGTGTCACATGAAGTATATGCTGCCTTGTTCACTTGCGCCACGCTATGCCTTCCGTTGACGTAATTGAAAACTGCCATATACGTACAAGATCACAAATTTAAGCTTTTGGATTTGATAAAATAAAAAATTGTGTATATGTATATATAGATGGTTGACTAGCTACATATAGTTCATGTAATTATTTAATTGTAACGTACCATGAACGAATTTTATAGCAAATATTTTAGTAAAAAGAAAGATCGTTGGAAAAGGGAAGATTACAAACCTAGCTTGTCTCCAACTTTGAAGGACTTATTGGCACTCCAAATTTGGTAGGCCTTAGGATTAGCACCCACAATTGCTGGGACAGTCCAACCCAAGGCATCTCCAACTACGTATGTGACGGGCGAAAATGCTGAAACTGAAGGGCCCAGAGTTGGTGAAGGCGACGAGACACGAGGAGCCTCCGCGGAAGTTTCAGCTGCACTAACATTGGTTGCGGCAAGTAGTAATAATGCCATGATCATCAATGTAACGTACTTGGTTCTGAATTGAATAGAATTGAAAGGTTAAGGGCTTTTAGGTAAATGAGTAGCTTGGTATAAATAGAAGATTGGTATAGTACAGGAAGGATTTTTGACAATTGTAATCAAACACTAGTGAGATACGTCTCCTCCTATCTTCTCCTTCTATCTCTCTCATTTCCTTTTCCCCAATTCTATCTTTGAACCCTAATTCTATAATTAGGTTTGTTACATGGTATCAGAGCCCGTGAATCCTTGGATTTACTGGCAAATGATGTACGGGGCGAACATGGACGAACGATTCCACGTTCTTGGACAAAAAGATTCGCAAGAATCTCACTTTTCTGAGGTGGACAATGGTCGATGTCGTTATCCCGGAGAGTCACGACTGGAGTACATGGGTCACGTACCGGAGAAGAGTCAAGAGTTCCTGAGTCGGGAAGTCGATACCGAGCCTCCCCGAAATCAGTTCTTAGATGAATTCTTGGATGAGTGGGCATCGGAAATTCACCCGAACGAGGTAAACTCCTTCTTGTCTCGATTGGGCTTTCCTAGTCTCCCGTCGTTTTTGGGAGTTGACCCGGAAGATTGGATTGAAGGTTGTGAAGAATATTTTGGCACTTATCGATCTTTGGAGGTTTACCAGGATAGTTTAGTAGCGGATTTGTTGATTGGAAAGGCGAAAGCCTGGTACTTGTCTTGGAGTGTAGGAAATGAATAGGCTGATTGGGACGAATTCGCTGATGCGTTGTGTGAGCATTTTGAGAACGATTACGAGAAGGATGTTAAATCAGTGAATTGCGAATTAATTGAGAAAAAACAGGAGGTTAATGACCAAGAGGCTGAAGTTGGTGGAGTCTGGTCGGTCATTGAAGATTTCTGTGAATTTGGTGTAGAAAAGCAAGTGGGTTTTGAAATGGCCATTGGAATTAATGGTGTTGCGAAGAGTGAACTTGCAACAGATTATGTGTTGATGTTGCAGAATTCTGAATGTCAATTACTTAAGAATGCACTTTGCCCTGTAATGAATTTCGGTTCCAAGTTGGATGTTGAAGATGATTTCGACAAAGAAGATGAGGTGTTCATACAAGATGACTTGCTGGATGTTGAACTAGGAAGAATTAGTTTCGTAGGTGGTTATTTTGATGTTAAATCTAGGCCCCCTGATGATTTTGGAGCTACTAAAGAGATGGAGCGAAGTTCTTTAAGTGAAAATGAGTGGAGATTAACGTTTCAGAATTGGGATCCCGGAGACCTTGAGGTTGTCGTGGTTCAGGAAGTGCACCAGAAGTATGAGGGCCATTGCTGGGATGTGGGTGTGAAAGATCTTGGTTCAGTTGTGGGTTTGAAGTTGGAAAAAGGGCATATAATGTGTACAGCTTCTGCCAAATGGTATGAAAATCAGAATGTTGTAGCCAAGACAAGGGTGAACTACAAGGGCTATGAATCATTCGTCACAGAATATAATCAACTGAAGCAAATGCGCGTCGTTACGAAATATATCTGGAAGTTTGAGAAAATAAAGTCCATTGTGTTGTTGGAAACTAAATGGCAGGGGTTACACATTCTTGGCAGCATGTACTCAGGTCTGCAATCTCTTGCAGTTATACCAGCCGCTATATTTGAAGTTGTTGTCATGAATCTGCTTGTTCAATTGGACGGGAAAATTGATTTAGCAGCTATTGTTGATGCTAAGTTGGTGAGAAAAGTGTTGTTACAAGTGTACGACAATCCAGACCTGGTAATTTTTGTAGCAGATCAGCAACCAGATGCATTTTTTCCAGTTCTGCAGATTTTTGGAATTTTACAGGAGCCTGCAACTTTGTCAACTGCTGCAAAGTTACAAGTTACATTTCTACAAGGTTTTGTTAATGGTTTGCAAATTGCTAAAGATCTACAAATTGTTGAAGGTCAAAAGTGTACGGCAACAATACTTTTTACGAAGTTGAAGCAAAGTGAAAAGAGGATGTTGTGGATTGTAGAGGTCCCTGATGCACAAAACTTGAATGAGATTAAACTTGAGAAAATAAAGGGCACGATTTCCTATGATTGGTTTGATGCACATATAGGCTATATCTTGATTATTATATACTGCACTAGTGCTTGGAAACAATGGTGGAAGAGTCCTAGCAATGTGGAGTTCAATCAATCCATGGGGAAAGATGACATGCCACTTCACAATGGGCAATGTGCTATAGTTGTTCATGAAAAAATTGATCATAGATACCATAGTGAGAAGTGGGCAACGTTTGTGAATGGAATTGAAATTAGAATTCCAGCAGAGTTGTGGGGAACTTGCAAGTTTAGTAGGTTCAATATTGTTGGCAATGCGTGTGCAGCTAATGAAAGATATTCTCAGATTGATTCAGCTGTTACGAGACAAAGGAAAAGTATGCCTACTGCAGCTGAGACCAAGCTGTTCTCTTCTGTTCTATCTTTTGGAAGAAGTTCACTGCTTATCCAGTGATATGGTTGTTCTTTCAAGTTGCTCACTCTCGAAGAGGCACAAAACCAACGGATGAGCGATATTGTAGACGTCAAACAACATATTGTATATGTTTTTGTTAGTGATAATGCAGGTGTGAAGCTGGTTGCTAATAGTTCCTACAAGGCTGAGAAAACCATTGTTGATTGGCTGCTGCTACAACATAGATCTATTGCTTACAACAATGCTTCTAATCCTACAAGTGTTAGCATTACATCCAATTCAGTGGCTGCAATTAATGAACAAGTGCTTGCAAATGATGTACACTTTCCTGACCAAGGAAACAAGCAGATCATGGTACATGTCTTGCATTTTGGATGCCATTTGGATTCGAGTGCAGAACGATGGGGAGCTACGGACCAGAGGCGTGTTCGGTGTTGTGATTTTAATGTTCCTTGAACCTTGAGGACAAGGTTCATTTGGAAGGGAGGAGTTGTAACGTACTTAGTTCTGAATTTAATAGAATTGAAAGGTTAAGGGCTTTTAGGTAAATGAGTAGCTTGGTATAAATAGAAGATTGGTATAGTACAGGAAGGATTTTTGACAATTGTAATCAAACACTAGTGAGATACGTCTCCTCCTATCTTCTCCTTCTTCTTTCTCCTTCTATCTCTCTCATTTCCTTTTCCCCAATTCTATCTTTAAACCCTAATTCTACAATTAGGTTTGTTACAATCAACCAACTTGATCTCGCCATGGTGGCTACCTAAACAATGTGTGCTTCGAGGTTCTTGTAATTGCTGCTCTGAACCCTTTTTGATTCTCTTGTGAGATGCGATTAGTTGTGTTTGAGAAGATGTGATGGTTCTATGCTTTGGTCGATTTATATAGATTGTCATGCCTCAGATATTGGTGACTTGTTTAATTAGTATTACAACTCCAATTAGTACTATTATTATGACTCCGAATCCAATGAGTATTCCTATTTCTTTCATCTGATGCCGCTCAGCTAGTACTAGGGGGACTCTGTTTCGGATTCCAGGAGTGTAACCTTCGCGACTAATTAGGAGTTGACTTGCTGGACTTCTTAATGTCCAAATTAATTAATATAAATACTAAATACTAAAATATGACCGCGGAATATATGTAACCGATGTCATGAGATATATATATCAGAAGGATCATATACCTGAACATTTTCCAAACGGGTCATTAATACTACCCACATTGGTGAGCGGATCTAATTCGCTCACGCAATAAATAATTAATTTCTCTTTCATCAAACTAATATTCAATCCAACCCAATCCAACCCAATTTTTTACCATCTTTATTGGTGATCTCATCCAATCTGTTCACCAAATAAACAATTAATTTCTCTCTCATCCACATATTATATATAATTTAATTTATGTTTACATATAAATTGCAATAATGCGTACATAATTATAACAAGAAAAAAATTAAAATAAAGGAACAAAATTAGGATTACAAATGTTGAAATATAAAATTAAAAAAAAATAAATCAAGCTACAAATAGATTCCTGAAATGATAAATTATAAATTTAGAAAATACAAATTACATATTTAATTTTTAATACCGAATTTTTGCCACATATGCTCAATTAAATCATTTTTAAGAGTGTTATGTACTTCTCTATTCCGGAGTTGTTCTCTATTAATCATATAATTGCATAGGTCTCCAATGCATTTAGTAGAGAACTGAAAAGCTTCTTCGTCGTCATATTTTTATTTTTATTTTTATCAAAAGATAATTTTAATTATCATAACTAAATAAATAATATTCACTAGTATCTATTTCAACAAATAAGATTTTGCCTAATGCAGGGCACAAGATACAGTTCGTGGCACTAGACAAGTTCATGTATGAGAAGCCAAGAGATAGATACATGAACGGGTTAAATTCATGCCCACAAAACCAAGAGACATATGAAGCCGAAGGGACATGACTAGATATATTTTATCGACAAACTATTAATTTTTTAGTATTTATGTTTAAGTGTCTTTTGGTTTCTTTTATCAGGCTATATATAGGTATTTGAAGAATATTTGTAGACAGTTATCTGATTAATATAAAACTTGAGTATTGAGCATGTTGTTCTACCTATTTCTGATTTTATCATCGAGTGCATCTCTGATAGATCGAAAAACTATACTTCTGCGTATTCATTTGAATCAACGAATTTGTTGTTATTTATCCTGTCGCGACTCCGGCATTCTGAGGAATCAACAGACTCGTTGACACCTAACTTTGCCCCATTTTCGGGTTTCTCGGCAAATCAAAGGATACGTGAGGCCTGTCACTATCACGCTACGTCAGTTGGTATTAGAGCCGTGCGTTCCTCGTGGTACTCGGTCCTCTTGATCGAAGTGTGTTCAATCAAAAACAAAATAAAAAAACCTGAAACAAAAAGGAGAGGAGCAGGAGGCCGATCAAAGGAACCCAGGCGCCGCCGTGAAGTCCCCCATCGTCAGCCTCCACCATCGGCCGCAAACACCGATCCGACCCTTCACCGTCGGCCTGCAGTCTGCCTCGCCCCTATTTTCCCAGCCGTCGCACGAACTGAGCGTGAGGCGGAGACACCCGACCGAGGGTTCAATCCCGACGAGTGCCGCACTCAGCCCGCCTTGTACGTTCGCGCGAGTCCATCACTGCCGCTAGACTCGCCGCCTGTCTCACCGTCACCTCGTCCTCCACAGCTCGCCGTTCCCGCCTGCTCCGCCGGCTGCCGCCCTGCCCTTGTCAAATTAAGGGTTTGTTGATTTGGGAATTGGAGGACCTATTTACGAATTTGGTAAAGTTGCAACAGTATTTTGGTTAATTGATAGAACTTTGGGTACTGGTTTTGAATTTTGGCCGAGCTTATACTGATATATAATTTGCCATTGGTCAAAGTTGCAGTTTGGTCCCAGAAGTTTTAGAAAATTACATTTTGGTCTTTTGGGCTCAATTGAAGATGCTGGATTCTAAGGTACCCAATCTATGGATTCCTACTTTAAGAGATGTTCATGTTATTGATTGGGGAATTTCTAAGAGGGACTTCATTGAATGGCTTGTGAATATAAAAGTATACTTTGATTTTCATGAATTCACGGAGGTCGAAGAAGTCAAATTTGTTGTTCAACGATCATATGGTGATCTGAAGAATTGGTGGTATGATTTAAATCTGCTTGTATGGCCTTAAGCAGTCTCCGAGGCAGTGGTATAAAAGGTTTGATTCCTTTATGATTTCTCATGGTTATGAGAGGAGCAAGTATGATAGTTGTGTTTACCTGAAAAGGCTACGCGACAGTTCCCAAGTGTATTTGCTCCTGTATGCAGATGACATGTTAATTGCTGCAAGTGAAAAAGGAGAGGTGAGGAAGCTCAAAGCTCTGTTGAGTAGCGAGTTTGAGATGAAAGATTTGGGTCCTGCTAAGAAGATTCTTGGTATGGAGATTGCCAGAGATAGAAGAGAAATGAAATTATTTCTGAGTCATGAGAGTTACATTGAAAAGGTACTTGACAGGTTTGATGTGACTGGTAATCCTGTGAGTACTCCTCTTGGTACACATTTTCAGCTTTCGTCTGCCTTATCTCCACAATCAGCTGCTGAGGTCGATTACATGTCTAGTGTTCTATACTCCAATGCTGTTGGTTCTCTGGTGTATGCTATGGTTTGCACACGCCCGGATTTGGCCTATGCTGTGAGTGCCGTTAGCAGGTTTATGACAAATCCTGGAGAAGGTCATTGGAGAGCAGCGGAGTGAATTATGAGGTACTTGAAGGGGCGTGTGTCTACAGTTTGGAAGTACCAATGATGGAGTTGTTGGTGTCGTTGATTCAGATTATGCTGGAAACCTTAATAAGTCTAGGTCCTTGTCTGGATATGTCTTCACTCTTGGAGGATGTGCTATTAGTTGGAGAGTTTGTCTACAGGCCACAGTGGCGTTGTCTACCATTGAGGTGGAGTACATGGCTATAACTGAAGGTATGAAGGAGGCTATCTGGTTGAAAGGTTTTTTCAGTGAAATCTGTGAGAAGCTGCAGGTCAGTACAGTGTACTGTGATAGTCAAAGTGCTATCCATCCCACGAGGGATGCCATGTATCATGAGAGGACAAAGCACATTAATGTGAGGTACCACTTCATTCGGGAGCAACAAGGTGACATTGTTGTGAGCAAGGTGAGTACCAAGGACAACCCTGCAGACATGTTGACGAAGTCGCTTTCTGGTACTAAGTTCGAGCATTGCTTGGACTTGGTAGGTGTTTATGCTTGATGCTGATTGCCCTTAGGGGTTGGTGGTGAAGGTGGAGCATCGTTGATATTGGAGTCATAGAATTTGGTCCAAGGTGGAGATTTGTTAGAGTTTGTCTCAAATTCTAGATAAATTAGTATTTTATTCCTATTTAGAGTAAATCTCCTATATATATTGGCCTATGCCTAGGTCTTTTGTGTAGTAGTCGAGAGTTGTGAGGTAGAGAGAACCCTCACGGAGGCCTTGTAACCTGTTTGACTCGCATAGTGGACGACTCTCCTTTGCCCGTGGTTTTCTCCCCGTCTTGGGATTTCCACGTAATTCGTGTGTCTCGTATTTCTCGTTTCGATCTTATTTCTCAACAGCGTCAGTGCCACATGTCATTAGGATTGGATTAAGATAAAAAGAAAAGAAAAAAAAGCTCGTGAGCCGAGCGGTTCACTCAAATTGGTCAAGTTTTCTTTTTTTTTATTGTTACTTTGTCGTTAGCGTTCGGAGGCGCTCACCAATGTGGGTAGCCTATGTTCTTGCTTGGCTTGTGGATAGTGGCTTTCTGATTATACTAAATTAAATTTACTGGTTTGGTGGGGCCTGGGGGGTTAGGTTAGGTTAGGTTAGACCACGCTTTCATTTGGGACATCCAGTAATTTGTGATGACCGAAGACGTTATAATAACCACTATCTTTGAATTTTATGTCGCTCTATCTATGTATTTAATTTTCGCAAAAATATGTTATAATATTCTATTTTAATGAAAGAACTTTAGTTCACTCTCATAAAAAACCAACAAGTGTTGCAAGTAAACTAAACGGCAGAAAAAAATTGAATTGACGTACCTGACCAACACGTTGCCGTATAATTGCCCTTGGGTCACGACAAGACAACTCCCTTTTTTTTTTCCCTGGAAAAAGCCACCAACACCAATGAGAGCCGGACAGCCAGAATTAGGCCCTCTCCTTCCAAGTTCCATGAGACACAAAACCAGAGAGAGACACATCCACGCAAAATCCACCACCACCGCCCCATCTCGTGACCTTCTCCCCCTCCTCCTATCTAACCCAACCGGAATCGGACACGTGGAACTGGCCGGCGGCGGCAGCAGACTGGGGGAGAGAGGATAGGTCTACTCTAGGTCGCGGTCGTCGCTGGGGGTAGTCTAGAAACTATGTCGGCGATCGTGCTGGGGAAGAGATATTTTTTGGAGGAATTAAATAATATCAATAATTCCAAATCCAAGAGGACCCGTTTATCTTCTTCTTCTTCTTTCAACTCCTTTTCGTCTCGCTCCTCGCATCTCGCCTCCCTTTTCCCTGACATGGACCAGCAGGTGACTCACGGTTTGGGGCTATTGGAACCCGATGGCAGTCGGTGTAATTATGCGGTCTAAAATGCGGGGAAGATTTGGACTCCGCCATCAAGAGCTTGAGCGACCTTCGCCTCGGGTCCGTGAGGCCCGACGATCCGGCCGCTGCTGCTGCTCAAGGTAATTTAGGGTTTGTTCCGGGGTTTTTGATGTGGGATATTGCAGCAATGGCTCCCCCTGACGGGAAGGTTGCCCCTCAGACGGATGGTGCAGAGTGGGTGGAGCTTTTTGTTAGGGAGATGATGAGCGCTTCCGACATGGATGATGCTAAGGCTCGGGCTTCCGAAGCGCTAGAGGCTCTCGACAAGTCCATTTGCGCCCGTGAGGCTGCCAACAACTCTTCCCATCAGGTAAGGTTGCTGTTGTGTTTTTGTTGCCTAGACTTCCGGACAGTTGGTAGCATTATTACGTTCCTTTGGGATGGATGGTTGTATGTATGAGATGCTTTGCATTTGTTTCGTGACGGTTTAGGACAGTATGATGTTGAAGGAGCAAATGCAAGTGTCGATACAAGAGAATGCGATCCTGAAACGGGCTGTGGCGATTCAGCACGAGCGTCAGAAAGAGTCCGACGATAGAAGACTGGAGTTGCAGCAGCTGAAACAGCTTGTAGCTCAGTACCAGGAGCAAGTTAGGACATTGGAGGTATAGAGATAGTTATCTATTGATTATGGATGGCATTGTATGCACTGGCTATCCGGTTCTCATATTTAGTCATGGTCTGTTGTTGCAACAGATAAACAACTATGCGTTGACAATGCACCTTAAGCAGGCGGAACAAAGTAGCTCTATCCCTGGCCGTTTCCACCCTGATGTCTTCTGACCTATCTATGTGCTTCTGTGCCCGGCTTTTCAGAAGGAAAGATTGTCTGAGCTTCCTGCGCTCTCCGTTCGCCTAAGGCAGGTTCGAAGTTAATGGTTTGCAACTTCTAAGGCTCCGTATACACACAGACCCATGTAATAATTTATATGCATTTGATTGATAGTTGTAGTACTTAATATAGAAGGGAGGTGAGGTTTAGTTTCACCATGGTGCTTTTAAAGTGTGCCACCAAAACTTGCTTACTTGCTGCCGGTAAGCTCTTTCTTTATTAATTTTCCATGGAAGCTGCAGCTTTGAGGAATGCTATTCTCCTCCCTGTTCATTTTTGTTCTAAAGTTGCATCCCCTGCATTGAATCGAAACCATTGTTTTAGCTCTCTCTTGACTTCGAATTTCTTTTTAACACTAGACACAAGACATTGAATGGTTCTGATTCATCCGAATGGATGAGGCCGGCCTCACTGCTGCTACATCAACATTTAGGCATATATCTACTTGGATCAACTCCTTGCTGTATATCATAGCGCATAAACATTTCGTACGTTGGTGGGTTACAGCCGAACGGCAACTTTTCGAGATCTATCATTCAACAAGCTAATAATATCCTAGAGTTATTCCAAAGAACTTATGTAGCTTCACTTCTGGGATTTCTTCCAGATGAAGCATCTCCTCTGCCTTCATGGCCTTTGTTCCTTTCTTGATTTCGAACCTGAAAAAGGTTGGGTTCCCAGACGATGTCGTTTTTGTGAAGTATCGTGCAAGGCCGGGAAGCGTCTAACAAACCCTTCTCCCAAGCAAAGCCATGCCCTTGAGCTGCCCCATGTGTCGCCGGGATTTGGATTCAGTCATTATACTTATAGATATGATTTTTAATAATTGTTAGATCTGTAGACACGGTTTTTAATAAAATTTGATAGTCTAAACGAAATTTCTTCCGTGGAGACGACTTTTATATTGTTTCTACTCAATCCAAAACGGTGCTGCAGTGGTTGCTTTCTGGAAAGTCAATTGAATGCTTTTTCTAATTTTGCTAAAGAGCAGGTTCCTCTGAGTGTGTCGGAACATCATTAATTCCTGCTGTTTCTTGCATGTTTTTATGTGGACTGGTCCTAACGTATGCCATTCATTGATCTCAATCTCCCCGCTAGCATGTTTATATCATTTGAAAATAAAGTTTAGAATGAGTTTTCGTAGTTGACAGTAGATTGAATACATATGTAAAGTTAGAATAATTTTGTCTACTCTAAATAATTGTATCCAATTTGTAATCTAGAAAAAACAATATCATATACAAAATCGGATTGACGAGTATATCGTTATGGGCTCGCGAATCACCCCGTCTTCTAATCTGACGGCGAATACTCGATAAGTAAATTTTTATTGTCATCATTATTTGGGTCAATTTCTCACCCCACCATTCCTTAATAGTAGACGTACTTTCGTTCCTTCGTTATATACTGCACAAGAGGAGAGCAGATAATTATGTCTTGGACGAATTCGTTTCGTAAGTGGTCAATTATTCTAATTTAATCAAATTTTGAATTCGAATTATTAAATATAACAGTATTAATTACTTGTTAGAATAAATTTATTATTTTTTAAAAATTATTTTCTTACAGTTCGAAAATTATATTCGACTCGAATCTGAATTAGATTTTGGGATATAAGAAAACTCATTGGACGAAAACTGAGTAGTAACCGACGCAAGCTGCTTCACTTGATAACTAATATTTAAATATCTTGTCACGCAATCTTTTCTATGATAATTTCGAATAAACTTAACCACAAAAAGTTAATGCGAACCGTTCCTTAGTTGTAAGATATGATCAACTGTACATGGAGTATTAATTCAAGAATTCTTAATTAATTCATATTTAACGCCTATTTCAAAATCGCACGCATATAACTTATAACTACATAGTTGATAGTTGAGGCCATTGTATTCACTTTCTAGGTGGGTTGGTGAATTGAAGAAAATGAAACATCTCATCTTTCTGCCTTGTTGGATTTCAATTTACATCATAGTCAGAATAATACAATTCTTTTCACTGGGCACATATAAAGAGACGAGAGCTTCCAGTTGTGCTTTAAGCATCGGAAGCATTAAAAACTAAGCGAACCACTACTACTTGATCCGGAAAAGGTTAGCAATTCAAGGTCAGAACATCACCATGCCATCCATGGCCATACTTTGCAGCTGCAACACTACCAGATAAGATGATCAATTAGACATAGAAACATACTGTAGTATCATTTCTAACCGGTTGAAACTACCTAATATCCGGATATTCAGTGAGCCGAATAATTCAGGTTTGAACAAGTAGAACCTTAGATGATAACAAAGTTCTTCCAACAATTATACAACATTGTTGAGTTCCCAATAACTTCAACTCGAGATTTCTAGGTTAAACTACAACAACTTACATGCCAAATCTAATTATCAACACCTACACTCCATTTTTCCATCAATTAGAGAAGACAAACTAACAAAGAACCATATATATGGAGATGTGTTCCTTGAACCTGGTCTATTCAAGTTACAGAGAGTAGCTTATTGCCTCCTCCACTTGTCTTCACCATCATCATCCTGAACTCATCAAAGCTAACCATCCCATCACCGTCCATATCAACCTTCCTGATCATCTGCTTGCAATCCTCCACTCTCCTACCTTCCTTCAGCCCCAAGGAACTCAACACCGACCCCAACTCCTCTACTGATATCAACCCATCTTTATCCTTATCAAACACATCAAAAGCCTCCTTCAAATCCCCTTCCTGGTCTCCTCCTCCACCCTTACCTACTTCCTCCAGCTTGGCCCCACACAAGCTGGTGAACTCCTCAAAGTCAATCAGCCCATCCCCATTTGAGTCCACCTTGACCACCATCTCTTGGAGTTCCTCCTCACTTACTGAAACACCTATGTTCTTGAGTGACTCCCTCAGCTCCTTCTTGGTGATGAACCCATCTCCATCCTTGTCAAAGGTAGCAAACACACCCTTAAGCTCATCCCTTTTGTAGGCACCCTTTTCCTCATATGATGACACTACTCTGGAAGAAGTTGACTTCACAGTGGAGGTAGCATCTGAAGTAGAAGCAGTAGAACTAGGAATGGAAGTTGACTTCTTGGAAGGTGAGTACTGGAAGTAAGTAGTCAACAGGCCAGCTAAGAAGAGAAGTACTGGTAAGAGCCAAGCTATTACCATTTTTTTTCCCTTCCTCTTTTCTATCTTGTGGAAATTATTGGTGGAATGGAAGCACACAAGAAAGAGAGAGTAAGAGGGTGATAAGAAGGATATATGAGGAGGACAGGAGACAAGTTGAGGGTTGTTTGGGTCTTTGTATGTGTAATTAATCAGGAGAGGGATTGACGAAGAGTGAAGCTACGCGGTATTCGGTAGAACCTCTTTGGATCCCACAAACCGCGTGAACTCTTTTTAATTACTGCAGCTGCATGGAAGAATTTATTCTCCACTTTTTTTTAGGGAAATTTATTCTCCACTTTTTTTTATTCGAAAAAAAAAGTGGAGAATAAATTTTCACACCACTTGGTATATAGTATATACCACACCATCTCACCAAATATATATATATATACCACACCACTATATTTTGAATAATAATGTTATCAGAACATTGATTGAATCGATTAATCTGATTTAAACCGGATAAAACTCTTACAACATAAAGTTGTTGTGTTTGCAATGACTTAAACTCAATAATCTTAGTTTAAGTTAGAAATTGTCTCACTAACTAACTGATCTATGTATTTGTTGGTGCATACTCATATATATCATTTAGTTCATATCATATTATTGTTCATATATACTTCAATATTGAACTGATAAATTGCATATATGTACAAAATTTGTATACTAAGAATCCTTATGAGTATTTGGTTTTGCGCAAAATATATGCTTAGAATTTATACTGTATTTGCATGGTGGTGTCTGTGTATCAATCTAATTAATTTTAATTGTGTGTCTCCGTACACAGTGAAGTACGGAGTACATTACCTAATTAATCGAGATAAATGAGCTGGAATTAGCGCAAGTAAGTTAGTTAGTTAGGAAGTATCTCATGTTCCTCAAAAAAAATCTTTTTTTTTAAAGGTGGATCGAGATCTTTACTTTTATTCTATTTACAACTAAGAATTTAGGTAATATTCAGATTCTAAAATACTGATTAGGGCGATTAGTTGGTCCGTATTATTTAAATGTTATTTAATTAAAATAAATAAATTCTACTTAAATATTCACGATAACAAGAAGATACTCAAAAAAATGTGAATACAATTTATCCGTTCATTAAAATAAGTTAATATACTACGTATTTGGATACTATATAATATATACTTAGATACTACTATATTTTTTTATTAACAATCCTCAAAAAAAGATACTATATACTTTTTGTTAAAAAAAGTGATGTTATCTTTACTCATCCCGTAAGAATTTCGTTGCTAGAGCCCAGTAGTAGTTGCCACTATACTATTCGAACTCAATGCTCGTTAATACACAGAAAAAATGGTTATTACTTATTACTCGAGTTACTTTTGTTTAAAAGAAAGTAACAACAGAGGTACTACATCTGCTGAAAAGAAGAAACATTTTCCTTTTTCTTTTTGCTAACCTTAAATCATCAACTGTGCATTTTCCCAATAAAACTTTTCTAAAGTGAGATATTAGAATCGGAGAAAAATATCATTTAAAAAAATTATTATATAAGAAATATTTGTAATTTTTTTCTAAAAATAATAAAATTGAGTTTTTTTGGCAATAGTACGTAAATAAAAAAAATACTTTGTCTATATTCAAGTCACAAAAAATTTCGATTTATAGCATTGTTCATATGCTACACTCGGTTGAGATTTTTTCTTACAAAAAGACAGTGATCACAAGAACCATTTGAAGACAATTGAGAAGATGAATTATGAAGTAAAAGTTATCAAACAAGAAAGTCTAGTACAAACTAATATCTTAAAATATTTTTCGAATTCGTAAAGTATACAAAAAATATATGTACTTATAAAAAAAATATCACTTAATATAAAAAATTGAGACCGAGATTTAACACTAAAATTTTCTAAAAAAATATTAGTGATTATTTACGATAGAGAGATTATTAAATTTTGACACTGATCTCGACTCGAGACCAAAATTTTTTATCAATTTAGTGTAGGTTTTAGTGTAGTGATTTCGCCATAACTGCCCCGCCAAATCTGATGGAGCTTATGTTATTTAGCTGTTGGTAGTGAGAAAAGAATGGATACGAACTAGAAAATTCAGCTCATTAATTTTCAAACCCTTAAATATGCATGTTGTAATCCAGAATTAGAATAGATTATGGAAAAGAATCAGAGGCTCCACTCTAAGCATAGTTGAAACAGATTGACATTCTAGCTTAATCAGACATCTCGAAAATGAGTATTAGAATTATAATTTTTTTACTTTTTGTCATTTCAATTGTTCGAATCAAAATTAGTCAATCTATTAATTTTTCGAATATCAAATAATTTCGATAATGAAACAAATATTACACAGAAAGTAAATTGCAATGAACAACATAACAACCTGAATTCTAAGCCATTTCTTTTAACATGACTAACTAATAACCAACTGACAATCTCAAAATCTGCCTTAAGTTGCAATCACACATTCCGCATTTTCCTAACCTAGAAAATATCTTTATCTAAAGAAAAACCTAGAAAATATCTTGCCTAATCGATTGACTTGCTTAGAAACCTACACACATATATATGAGCTCATTCTGTCTAGTCAAAATATAAGCAACCAGGTCCTATTATAGCAAGCAAAAAGATGATCATGGTCAACATGAAGTCCCAAATTACAAAGATTTCAATCCTGATACTGATATTGACCATGATTATATCCACGCCAGCTATTGCAGAGGATGATGATTCAGATTGCTACGATCGTTGCTTTACCGAATGTGAAGACAACTACGGACCTCACCATGATTGTCCAGATTTATGTTGCAAGAATTGTAGGCATAAACTTACTATTCGTGATTGCTATTGTACTGATCATGGTTGCAATGTGCAGCCAAGTTTTCCATGGTAATTAACCCTCTTTTCCCATCTCAATTAGACCGTATTAATTACTTTTAGATCTTTGCTATTGAGACCAAACTCGAGTGACAAACCAAGAAGATGATTTAGAATTGTTGTTTAGGACCAGAGTTTGTGAAGCTTTAGTGGAATATAAAACATTTATTTACCAAAAAAAACCGATATGGTAAATCTTCAAGTTGGCTTGAATCGAATCTAATTAATGATATTTGAGTTGGACAAAAAAATTCTCGCCCAATAAATGTCTAGCTATATGCTTTGTGATAACTGCAGAAGGAGACCGTTATAAAAGCTGCTTGGAAGATTGTTCGGACCGTCGTCATTGCAGTTCGAAGTACTATTGTACTTGTTGAGAGACAAAAAAAAGTATCTATGGAATAAAAACAAATTAAAGATGAAGTGAAATGTTTGAAGATCCTACGGACTTGTTAGGATTCAAGCATTGCCGGTTCTTACAGAAGTAGCAGCTACCTCATACTATATGTTTGTTTACTACTTTATGTCCGAATTTTATGCTATGGGTATAAGTTGAAATAAATATGTTGTTAGTTAGTAATGACATATCTATGTAAAATGTTATGTTAAAAAACAATTAAGTAATGTGTCACTTAATGTTGAATTTCCAAATCATGATTTGGGTGGCCGACAGTTAGTTTACCTTGCACATTGAGAAGGATCAACTAATATTTTGATCCTACAAAACCAACTTAACCACCAAGCAATTAGATAATGACATGTTGCCAGCACTTGACTGCTAAGGAAATCAGAAAACTCTGAAAGAAAATCTTCCAACTACATATTACTTGCATCTCCCGGTCAAGCGATCCTCACTCCGCAGTGAGTTAACCCGCGGATTATTAGTTTCTTGCGCATTCTCTATCCTCCTATAACATTTATTACCCATCACAGAGGAAAACATGCATAAATTCATCTACTATGTTCCTATATAGATACCAAGATAACAACAATGACAAAAGGAGAAACATTGACTCACGATACGCAATTGCCAGGGTGCTCCGCAAAGGGGTCCTCTTCATCGTCACTGCCCCCACCAAACATGGCGGCCATTTTAATGGCCAGGGTTCCGGCCATTTCCCTCCGTTGGAAATCAGGCATGAATCTCAAGCTATTGCGCACATTCCCTATCTCAGACATCAGATGTTCTAGATCTTCAAAATCAAAAGGCGAGACCTCATCCGACTCTGAGATTTTATCAGGTGGTTCCATGTTTGACGGTATTCCCTCACCGTCCGACTGCCCTTTCTCTGCTGCTGACTCCTGGACATCGAACTCTTCTTTGTTCTTAGGTTCAGGTTCAGACATAAACTTATCCTCATTTGCTGATCCACCTGTTTGAGGGGCTATACTAGTGCCCTCAACAGATATCCATCCACCAAATGTGCCATCCCATTGTTCAGCTGAACCAGCTGACAGCACTTCATACTCAACTTCATAGTCAGAATCTTCCTCAGATGAATCTGCAGAGAATTGCGGTAACAGCATTTAGCTCACCTCGAGCAGTTATAGGACAAAGTAAAGATAGAAAGGTCGCTGCTGTGTGGATAACCTAATTTTTCAGGTAGCGTAGTTTGAGCTATCTTGTCGCCAGATTTGAGGACCATGCCAGGCCACATATGAGCAGAGAGGGCGCACTGTACCCGCTCAACACCTTGAGAATCTCCATCAACTGATAAACCTGCAAAAAGGCAATCTTCAAACACAGTGGACTAGGCAGCACAAAACACAATACAGAGGGAGAGCAGGTTTACATGTGTCAAAATCAAGACTTGAGGCGCACGCTTCGATCAACTCGATGTTGTGGTCGATGCACCATCGGAGATAGGACCTGCGAGCGTCCCAGGACGGATCTTCCTGCTCATCATCCCCAAGCAAAGAAGCCGTCTGAGACTCCGAAATACCATATCCATCAGCAGATGGATCAGCATCACCTAGACCGCCCGAGCGGAGGCGGTTCCTGTAGTGTACATGGGCAGGATGCCCGGGGAGGAGATCGACCTTGTTAGCGACACACAGAAGAACATCAAATCGGTGAATGTCTGTCCGCGAAACCAAACTCCGGAGAGCAACAAAGGAATCCGGCTGCAAACCACAACACCAAGCAGTCGGTTATATACACGAAAACGAAGACGGATTCGGGGAAGCGGAGGGGGTGTTAACTAACATCGGTGACATCGAAAACCATCACGAGGGCGGCGACGAGATGGGAGAAAGGGAGCGAGTCCACGGAGAAGGACTCGCCGTCTTTGTGGAGATGGGCCGTCCAGAGTGCCACGTCGGCGGTGTAGTACTTGTTGTCTATGCTCCATCTGATTCTCCAACCAACCCCACGCAATCCAATCAGTTCACACGAAACCAATAAAAAAAAGAAGGGCAAATATGTATAAAAAAAAAGAAGTCAGAGAGAAGCGGGCACCCACCCTTGTGGTTGTAGATCAGGGGAGGCGGAAGTGAAATCCTTTTCTTCGGGATCGAAATCGGGAGACCCGGAAGAAGCGACAAGTCCTGATTGACATTATTAGGTCAGAAAAGAGCTGGTGATTTATTAGAGAGAGAGAGAGAGAGAGGTGGTACGATGGATGAGAGTGCGTTTGCCGACGGAAGAGGAGCCGACGACCAGGATGGCGGGGCGTTGGTGGAGAGACGTTGTCCCTTCCATTTCCATTCTCCGGCTGCGTTTCGTTTCAGACTCGGTTTGTCTTGTTTCTTTTTGACCTTTTCTCCTCCACTCGGCAACTATTGTGCTTCTTTTTCCTCATCGGACATGTCATGTCCCTCTTTTTGGTCAAATACCGGCTTTCTAACCTCTTATTTTTTTTCCATTTTCTATATATTTTATCTTGTATCATTTTTGTCTTTGATTTTGATTTTGCGTGTTCGGAAAAATAAACTTCCCTTGGCTCCTAATTTGTAGCATTGTTATCCTCTTATCTTGGATGATTATCGTTAAAAGAAGAAACGAATTGGGATCCTATCGTAAAGGAAAAAATCAACTAACCATTTAAGATAACAAGTGGTGATTTATTTTGGATAAACTGTGTTAAATACTTGTTGAAAAAAATATTTCAATAACTAAAATCAGGATTAGTCGACAGTTGAGTTGAATGTCGAGATAGTAAATGTTTATAAAAAAGGTAAAGGAGAACAATGACACTCTTTAAGTGGCTAGGATCCGGATAGAATACTTGTGAAGAAGAAAAATGCTTCATCAAAACAATTGACATTTTTTCTTCAAAGTTGAAATATGTCAAAGGTCCAAAATTACTAGTTATAAATTATTCATAAAATAGCGATATTTCAAATAAGTATAAATTATTGACGTTTCATGTGTGCAAAGAACAATTCGAGAAAAAAGACTCCAAGCTTACGTGCGCGAATAAGTTGGCAACTATACCACATCACATGGAATTAAACATATTAGAGAACTCTGGATAGCGTCTAACATAAATAAACACGACAATTTTAAGAGCATTTGCACAGTGCAAGGATTTTCTGGGATTTTCGTAAAACAGTGTGGATTTAAAAACCCATTCACTAACGACTGAAATGGGAATGGTCCAAGAAAGTAGGGCTCGGAAAGAGTGCACCAAGCCCATCTCTCATTTGGGCCGTGCTCACTTGGTCCTTGGGAATAAGAATGGCCCCAGATCCAAACCCAACCAAGCTTTATTTACGTTGACCAGATCTGGATGGCATCCGGATCTAGATCCAGTTGTCACTCGGATCATTATTTTTTAAGGAGTATAAAATTATAAATATGAATCTATAAGATTATAGTAAATGACACTTAAAATTTAAAGATGCAATTAATATTATATATATATATACACTTATCTTAAAATTAAATACCAAATTCACAATTCTCTAAGAAAAAAATTGCAATCCCAATTCCTTAATCTTCACATCTCATATTCTCGTCCCCCAGTCCAACTCGGTGGTCTCTGTCGCCTCCAAGTGGTTGTTGGCTTTTAATGGCCATAAAGAATGGCATTAAATTAGTAATTATTTATAGTTTGATTATTATTATTAGGAGTTTTAATTATAATAAAATTATATATATTAGATTTTTTTTAGTTTTTTATAAATATGACATGTCTTCATTATTTTAGATGGTTGAATTTTGATAAATATAAATAAGAATTTTTTGTGTTATCTGTCGCTTTTCAGTATTCTTAGAATCAACGGATCGAAACTTTTATCGTATTTTTTTGAATATTCTCAGAATCAATAGATTCACAAGCTCCTATCCACGTTCCCCTGCATCAACTTCCCTCATCTCCAATCAAAATGGTCAATTGCAGGTTCGAGCAGTATTGACATAAGCTAATTCAAAAATTAAGATATATGTGATACTGATTTGTTCATCACATAAACCGCAAGTCTTGCTATGCTCTTATTTTGGTATATCAGCTTTGCTATGCTCTTATTGTGGACATTAGAATACTTTAAACGAATGTAGTTTATCAAAAAACATTGCAAGTTTTGTTTCAAGGATTAATCAAATTTATATTATTGGTTGCTTATGTGATGTTTGGTTTGATGAATGAATTTCGGCTACAAAGATATTATTTGCTTATCTTAGTAAACGAATCACGTTGAGAAGGAGTGGCTTGATCCGGTTCTACAATATTGGGGCTGCAAACTCATCTCCCTCTCGTTTAACTATCTTGGGCTTCCCATTGGTGCGTCCATGAAAAGACTTTCTCATTGGGAGCCCGTGATCGAGGCATTTCACAAGAGGTTGGCTTCTTGGAGAGGAGTGTTGCTCTCGATGTGGGGGGGGGGGGGGGGGCGAGTTACCGTTATCCGGTCTGTCTTGTCTTGCATCCCTCTTTATTACATGTCTTCGTTTAAAATACTGGTGGGTGTTCTCAAGATTCTGGAACGGAAATTAAAGAAGTTCTTATGGGCTGGTGATGTTGACAAGAAAAGCTTCTCTCTTGTTCCTTGGTCGTACGTTTGCCTTCCTATAGAAAACGGGGGTATGGGTTTGATTCGTTTGGACCTCCAAAACGAAGCCCTACTTTTGAAGTGGATATGGCGATATATTTGTGAGCCCGAGGCCCTTTGGACTCGTGTTATAAGAGGGATTCATGCTGCTCAAGGTGATTCCATGGAGGTTGGCTCCTTCCCCCTCTCGCGAGTTCCTTGCAATGCTCGTCGTAGAAGCGTTTGGTCGTTTATTTGGTCATTGGCCAACTCTGGAATTCATTCCGCCTCCCTATTGCCTTTAGGAATTTCGGGTACTTTCAACTTTATGATAATTAAAAAAAAAGCGAATCTCTCAGCCTTTTTTTTTAGCAAATGATTTTCATCCTGCATTTTCCCTCTCCGGGAAAAGGAGTTGACAACCCATAGGCCTTCCGAAAGAGTGTCAAGATTAAAGTGAATGGTGGCGATTTGGCTAGGTTCTGGACGGATCCGTGGCTGACTTCAGAGCCTCTCTGCTCGCTTTTTCCGAGACTCTATTCATTGACAACCAACAAGCGTGCTCATGTTCGGGACTTCTGGGTTTCGAATGCGGAGAATGGCGGCTGGAATATGTGCTGGCGGAGGGGCCTATTTGTCTGGGAAGAGGGATGTGTGCTTCAACTTAAAAACCTTCTTAACTCGTCGAGTCTTCTTCCACAGATTCCTGATGCTTTCAAGTGGGATCCGGATCCTGGGGGCGGTTACTCAGTCCATGGTTTTTATGTGTTGTTATTTCGGGGTTTCTCAGTCCAATCCCCAGAGGTCCTCAAAAGCAAGTTCGCGAAACTCCTCCCCTCCAAGATTAGTTGTTTCCTCTGGTCGGCTCTTCAAGGCCGTATCAAAACTCGTGATAATTTACTCAGAATTGGAATTGTTCAACCTCAGGAGTCGATGTGCCCTCTGTGTAACACGGTGACGGAGTCCTCTGACCATCTTTTCACCCATTGTGAGTTCACTGTGGTGCACGTTCTTGAGGGCGACAGGTATCAGTTGGTGTGCTGGCAAGTCTGCGTCTGCACTCATGGATGATTGGATGGGACTGGTTCATGGTGATTATACTAAGAAGCTATGGTACATTCTCTTTGCCTCCTGTTGTTGGAACGTATGGCTTGCTAGAAATAAGGTCATCTTTGATCGCCAGCCCCCCTGCTTGGATGCTTTGTTGCTCGCGGTTCTACGGTGCTTTTCGGAATGGACGTTCTGGGCTGGCTTGGCTGCTAATATTCATTACCAGGATGCTATTTTGGTGTTGAACTCGGTTAGGAATGGGAGTTGACTGTGGTGAATTTGGTTCTGGGTTGGTCAGACATTCTTTATCTGTGTTCTGCTCCTGCTGATGGCATTCCCCCACCTCTTGAAGTTCCTCCCTTCACTTGGCGCATCAACTTCCCTGGTGTTTTGGTTGGCTGCAACTCTGCAGTTGTCTCCATGTTATTCTTTAAATCATTTAGTTTTTGCACATCCTTTGAATGGTTACTCTTTGTGACCGTCCCTGGACTTTGGCCCCGTTTTGGTCTCTGTTGTACTGGGTGCTTACCTCTAACTTGGTTGTAATTTTGGAGTTCTTTGGCGATCAATTAAAATTTACTTAAAAAAAAGAGTAAACGAATCACTTGTATTTCTATTTTTTAGTGATTCCTTACAATTGTGGCAATCAAGTGACGATTCAAATTAAATTCAACAATTTTAAATCATTCAGACCTCCATATAGTTTCTCATCTTATTCGATATTTTAGAACATGAATCATGTCGAAATAATTATTATTAAAAAGGAATTGTGATTGAACCTAAACGAAAAAAAATAAGAATATGAATCTTATTCAGCTCATGCTCATCGTCATTCATACACGATCCAGATTCTAAAGTACAAATTTAAACTCGAAAAAAAAATCGGATTCCACCGCATGAGGTGGGATCTGGACCTTGTTGTTATTTTTTATCGTTAAATTTTTTATTCAAGTATAGTTTTATTGACACCAATGGTGAATCCCTCTAGCATTTTCTTTACTAATATTTAGCATCTGGGTTACGCATTCAGCATTTTCTAACTACAAAGCTACATGAAGAATAAGTTTTTCTATTACTAAGATGAAAATTTAACCGATGGATTAATTATCTAAATTTTCTTATGACGTCACTTCTCGAAATGGTTGGGTGGACATCACTTGCTCAATGCCTACATCATATCTAATTATCAAAAGTATAATCACTCATCTAACAACTAACATGTTTAACCGAATCTTTGGACATTGCTCGGTCGAATAATGAAGATTCAAGCCGAGTGAAATTTTTTAAAGATAAAAAACTCTCTTTTTTATTTATAAGAGTTCGAAGTTGAGACCACTTAAATAAGTTAGAACAGCTCACAAAAAAAAGTTAAAATAATATACTTATCAGTTGATTTAAGTATTTGTTGGCGAACTTCCATAACAGATTTATCAATCATGCCTTGTGCTTTTCTGTTCCAACTCGGAGTATGAAATTGGAAAAGTATAATTGGGGGGCTTACTTACAAGGAACATGTGATGGGTCATAATTGCGAATTGGGCCCATAATAGCACATAAAACAGACAGTGGTCGATGGGGGCCCATCTCTCCAATCACAACACAAAGATCCAACGTCCCATACCTACCCTCACTAACTAACCATCATTGCTTGGAGAGGCGGCTTTGGACCCGAAATTGAACAGCCTGTTCGCTGACCCCCACAATGTGGAACGCTGAAAGCTGAGACCCACACAAACCTATACGAAACTTTTTATTTAGTTTGATGGCCGTAAATTCGAAAAAAGAGCGTTGAGATATAAAAATAATCTTGGCATTCTCAACAATATTTTGAAGTGAATGGTGTCGTCTTTAAGAGACCGGTGTCGGGTGATCGGTGTTATCTCGAAGAAATCGGTATCGGGTGGTTGACAATACGGTGCCTTGGTGGACTTGTGTCGGTAGATGTCCAGACCGGTGCCTCATTGAGGTTGGAAGATTGACATCTCATGGAGGTTGGTCAATCAATATCTTGTTTAGGTGGTAGATGTTGTTTCGGAGGGTTGGTGTACTTGATTAGGATCTTCGGCAGTCGAGGCAAGTGTTGGACACTTTCTCCGTAAGACGAGATTGCCCCGTATATTTCAGTGCGGTACGGGCTACGGCAATCTTCCCCAAGATAGAACGACTGTTAGGGCGTTTCCAAGACCGTTGCATACGTATCTCGAAACTTTCGGGCGAACCCTTATATACCCAGAACTTTCAGACCTTTGTTTTCTAAGTGAAGAACGGGGGAGAGAAGAAGACAACAATGCTCGGAGATGCACTTGCTGCTGGGATGAACAATTATGGCAGGGGGGCAGGCCTATTTATAGGCTGGAGGAGGCAGGGAGGCAGCCACCCCGAAGGGACGCGTCCGCTCAGCGCCCTTTCGCGACGGATCTCGCAGCCCTCCGACCTTCTGGAAGTTCCAGCCCGTCGTGCCTCTTCGGTGCCCAACCTGAAGGCGCTCGCAACTCCTCGTCACTCCGGTAGCTGCGCAGCTCTCTTCGGACCCGGGCAAAATGCGCACGTGCGAAGTGCCAAGTGCGCCACAATTATGGCAGGGGGGTAGGCCTATTTATAGGCTGGAGGAGGCAGGGAGGCAGCCACCCCGAAGGGACGCGTCCGCTCGGCGCCCTTTCGCGACGGATCTCGCAGCCCTCCGACCTTCTGAAAGTTCCAGCCCGTCGTGCCTCTTCGGTGCCCAACCTGAAGGCACTCGTAACTCCTCGTCACTCCGGTAGCTACGCAGCTCTCTTCGGACCCGGGAAAAATGTGCACGTGCGAAGTGCCAAGTGCGCCACAATTATGGCAGGGGGGTAGGCCTATTTATAGGATGGAGGAGGCGGGGAGGCAGCCACCCCGAAGGGACGCGTCCGCTCAGCACCCTTTCGCGACGGATCTCGCAGCCCTCCGACCTTCTGGAAGTTCCAGCCCGTCGTGCCTCTTCGGTGCCCAACCTGAAGGCGCTCGCAACTCCTCGTCACTCCGGTAGCTGCGCAGCTCTCTTCGGACCCGGGCAAAATGCGCACGTGCGAAGTGCCAAGTGCGCCACAATTATGGCAGGGGGTAGGCCTATTTATAGGATGGAGGAGGCAGGGAGGCAGCCACCCCGAAGGGACGCGTCCGCTCGGCGCCTTTTCGCGACGGATCTCGCAGCCCTCCGACCTTCTGGAAGTTCCAGCCCGTCGTGCCTCTTCGGTGCCCAACCTGAAGGCGCTCGTAACTCCTCGTCACTCCGGTAGCTGCGCAGCTCTCTTCGGACCCGGGCAAAATGCGCACGTGCGAAGTGCCAAATGCGCCACAAAGCGCCCATTGCGACCTGCGTCCAATGCGCCATGCGCACATGCACGTATGCGTGCACGTGCTCGTGCTCGTGCTCGTGCTCGTGCTCGTGCTCGTGCTCGTGCTCGTGCTCGTGCTCGTGCTCGTGCTCGTGCTCGTGCTCGTGCTCGTGCTCGTGCTCGTGCTCGTGCTCGTGCTCGTGCTCGTGCTCGTGCTCGGACGGTGCTTCGCACCGTCCTCGCATCTAGTAGTGGGTCAGCCTTTTGGATTGTCAATCAAGTTGAGAGGTAAGGAGAGGAATTCCTTATAAACAAGAAAATCCTTCTTGCTCTATTCAATGTGAGATTGCAACCTTCCATCTTCCCTTTGGGCCTTTGGGCTTTTTGGGCCTTCATTCACAAACCCAACAATCCCCCACATGAATGATGACCAATTAATGCAGACTCTAATCAAAAGTTCTGACGTGTTATTATTGCATCGAGATAGGTAGCTTGCAGCTTTGAACCTTCTCTAGTAATATGTTATCGGATTTACTCGCTGCTCGGTGAACGCGATGTTTTGAACCGTCAGCTTTTGGCGTAAACCAAGACAACAACATTTACACAATAATAACCCTAGTAATATTGGGTTCTCACGTTGTGTCTGTTTCGGCCATGGACCGTATCTTGGATTCATAAGTGTTTTTCCCATTTGAAGCGGTCTCATTTCACACTTACATAGATGATCTCCTATCAGGAGTATCCTGCCATACTCCACCTTTATCAAGGTATAGGAATCATTAAAAGCTTAATGCTTAACCTTAACACACCTCTGCAGGTTAATACCGGGGCGGCTTCTGAGAATGAGATAGGTTCCAGGTGATTAACTGAACCCTCCATAACTTAGTTATCTCATTGAACCAAGTTTGTGGGATCTCCACTCATCATGGTTGAGTTACCGCTATGGACGTTCTTTAGTGTGTGGATTTTAATCCCATTCCCCTTACTACGTTGTACATTTGATCTCTATTGATTCCTTTCGTAAAAGGATCCGCTAAGTTATCCTTGGACTTTACGTAATTAATGGTGATCACCCCACTAGAGATCAACTGTCTAACGGTATTGTGTCTCCGACGGATATGTCGAGACTTTCCGTTGTATAATGTACTTTGTGCTCTCCCGATTGCAGACATGCTATCACAATGTATCAATACGGGAGGCACCGGTTTGTTCCAGCACGGAATATCCTCTAGAAAATTTCTGGTGCTATAAACTCCGACTCCATGGTGGATCGAGCTTCTTCCCCAGCTTTGTCTAGTGCTATAAACTCTGACTCCATGGTGGATCGAGCTATGCACGTTTGTTTAGAGGACTTCCAAGACACAGCTCCTCCTCTTATGGTGAATACATATCCACTCGTAGATTTGGAGTCCTTAGTGTCCGATATCCAGTTTGCGTCACTGTATCCTTCTAATACAGCTGAATATTTAGCATAATGTATGCCATGGTTTATGGTATGTTTTAAATACCGCAAAACTCTTTCAAGAGCTAGCAGTGATCCTTCCCTGGATTACTTGTGAATCTACTAAGCTTACTAACTGAGTACGCAATATCAGGACGTGTGCAGTTTGTTAAATACATCAAGCTCCTGATAATTTGCGCATACTTCAGTTGAGATACTGGGTTCTCTCAATTCTTGGCTAAGTGTAGATTCAAATCTACTGGAGTCTTAACCGGAGGTTTGTCAAAAGCTTCAAATTTTGAGCACGCTTTCCACGTAGTGGGATTGCGTCAAGATAATTTCGTCAGCTTTCCTAGAAATTTTTATTCCTAGTATGACGTCTGCCAGACCCATATCTTTCATGTCAAAGTGATTCTTTAACATGTTCTTAGTTTTCACAATAACCTCTTTATTACTTCCCGTAATTAGTAAGTAATCTACGTAGAGACATACAATTACGTAAGCTTCAGGTGTGCCCTTAATGTAAACATATTTATCGCACTCATTGATCTTAAATCCATTTGACAGCATTGTTCCGTCAAATTTCTCGTGCCACTGTTTCGGCTCTTATTTTAGCCCGTATAGTGACTTGACTAGTCGACACACTTTATGCTCTTGACCTGGAGCCACAAACCCTTCAGGTTGCTCTATGTATATCTCCTCTTCCAGTTCTCCATTTGGGAAAGCTATTTTTATGTCCATTTGGTGGATCTCGAGGTTATAGAGTACTGCAACAGCTATGAGTACTCTAATTGATGTGATTCTTGTGACCCATAAATACGTGTCAAAGAAATTATATCCCTCCTTCTGTTTGAACCCCTTAGCTACCAATCGAGCTTTGTACTTGTCGATTGATCCATCAACTTTGTATTTCCTTTTTAGGATCCACCTGCATTCCAAAGGTTTGCAACCCGGTGGGAGATTCACGATTCCCACGTGTGGTTTTGCATAATGGATTCTATCTCACTATTGATAGCTTTTTTCCAGAGAGGAGCATCTGGACTGGACAATGCCTCTTGGATTGTCCTGGGTTCATTTTCTAACGCATAGGTTAGATAATCCGGACCGAAAGATTTGGTTACCTTCGTCCGTTTACTACATCTAGGTTCATCATCTTTCTGATTTGACCCTTGCGTAGTCTCGTGAGCCCTTTTCTTCGGACTTGCTTCCTTTCTTTCCTTATTAGGAAAGCTATCTTTAAAAAATGTTACGTTCCTTGATTCTATGACCATTCCCGTGTTTATCTCAGGGTTTTCAGATTTATGCACCAAGAATCAATAAGCACTACTATTTTGCGCATATCCGATAAAGATGTAATCAATGGTCTTGGGTCTTATTCTTACCTGCTTAGACTTGGGTACTTCGACCTTTGCTAGGCAACCCCACACTTTAAGGTAACCGTAGGAAGACTTCTTTCCTTTCCATAGTTCATATGGGATTTTATCCCTTTTCTTATGTGGCAATTTGTTTAGAATGTGGTTAACTGAGAGCACAGGTTCCCCCCACATGTTCTGGGGTAAGCCCGAGATAATTAACATAGCGTTCATCATCTTCTTAAGAGTTTGATTTTTGCATTCAGCTACGTCATTCGATTGAGGTGAGTATGGAGCAGTAGTCTGATGAATAATGCCGTGTTCTTGACAGAGTTTCTCAGATGGAGCTACATATTCTACTCCTCGATCACTTCAGATCATTTTGATTTTCACGCGGAGTTGATTTTCAACCTCATTCTTATATCTCTTAAAGGCATCAAGAGCTTCGTCTTTGCCCTTTAGGAGATATACTTAACAGTATCTCGTGCAATCATCGATAAACGTGATGAAGTATTTCTTCCTGCCTTTAGTTTGCACGTGTTTCATATCGCAAGTGTCCGTATGAATTAACTCTAAAGGCGTAGTACTTCTTTCCACCGAATAAAAAGGTGCTTTGGTCATTTTAGCCTCCACACATACTTCACATTTATCGGATGGGTTGAACTCTAGATTCGGTAATAAATTTAAACTTACTAATTTTTTTAGCAAGTTTAAATTTACGTGTCCTAATCTACCATGCCATAAATTAGAACACTCGGCCAAGTAAGAAGAAGCGTTAACTTTATTTGCACCGTTAAAGGTGCGATGTACAGTTATTACATTCATCTTAAACAGCCCCCTCTCTAGATAACCCTTTCCTATGAATTGACCCGCTTTGGTCAGTACAAACTTATCAGCCTCAAATACAAGCTTAAGACCGGCTTTGCTCAACAGTGAGCCAGAAACTAAGTTCTTGCGGATGTCCGGGACATGCAGCACATCCTTGAGGGTCAGCTCCTTTCCTGAGGTCAGCTTTAGGACCACCTTACCCAGACCGATGATCTTGGACGTTGCGGAGTTTCCCATGAACAGCTTTCGACCGGTGATCAGAATATAGTTCGAGAACATCTCCTTGTCCGAGCAGACGTGGCAGGTAGCTCCAGTGTCCACGAACCACTCTCTCGGATTGTCCACCAGGTTGGCTTCAAACACCACGGCTGACAGATCCATCTAGGACAAGTCTTCAGCCAGGTTAGCCTTTCCTTGGTCGTCCTTCTTCGGCTGGCGACAGTCTTTAGCCATGTGTCCGAGTTTCTTGCAGTTGTAGCAGTCGCCCTTGATCTTCTTTTTTTTTCTTGGGCTCTTGCTTCTCCTGCTTATCCCCGGACTTCTTCCTCTTCTTGCTACCTTTTTCCTCGGCGAGGTGAACGGTGGTCTCAGGGTTGGCCTTGCCTTTCTTGACTTCAGACTTTCGGTTATCTTCCTCGATCCTAAATCTCACGATCAGCTAGCGGTGGGTCAGCCTTTTGGGTTGTCAATCAAGTTGAGAGGTAAGGAGAGGAATTCCTTATAAACAAGGAAATCCTCCTTGCTCTATTCAATGTGGGATTGCAACCTTCCATCTTCCCTTTGGACCTTTGGGCTTTTTGGGCCTTCATTCACAAACCCAACAGTAGACCGGCGCCTCCTTGAGACCACGTTGGCTTGTTGTCCTCGGTTCACTTCAGCTTGTCATTGGATGGTGTCGTCCATCTTTGATAGATCAGCCGTAGATTGTGACTCAGATATTGGATTGAGCTGATTCTTTTGGCTATGAAAATACAAGACAAAGACCTACAACTTTCTAGTTTATGACTTCTTCATATTTGAAGCAGAAGAAGGCCAAAAATCTAGGTTAAGGCGGGTGCTTGCTTTCGTATGCGAGCGGTCCGGTCCTCTTCATTAATTTCACATGATATCGGTCCGATCTCTTTCACATGATGCCAGTCCGGCACCCTTCACATGATGCTGGTCTGGTCCTCTTCACTTGATGTCGGTCCGGTCCCCTTCCTTACATGCTGTCAGTCCGGTTGGTCCGTCTGTCTAGGTAATGCTCTTCAGAGAAATGTGTATAACTTTTTATATATAGCTCGGATTGAGATGATTCAAGTTGCTATACGAAATTAAGACATACATCTACGACTTTATAGTTTTCCTCATCTTCGGATTCAGAGAGCAAGATGATCTAAAATTCATTGTAAGCCAGACCAATGACCTCCCTCTTTCAAGACCAGACTGGGTGCTTCTTTCACATGACCGGACCAATGATGCTCTATTGGGCAGGACTGATATGGTTTTCATTTGGAGCCAAATCGATGTTATCCTCGGTTGGAGTTATACCGGCACAGATAGTCCTTAGAAGTGGACTGACGAATAAGTCTTTGTTGAGTCAGACCGATAACATTGGTTCTTGAAGCTGGACCAACAACCATTGGTTTTGGAGGCGGACCGATGATGCGCCTTTGACCAAGTCGAATCGATAGGCCCATTACAAGGTCGGCGGTCCTATTACAATACCTGCGGTCCATTATAAGAGCGGCGGTCCATTACAAGGCCAGCGGCCCATTATAGGCTGGACCAAAGGCTTTTGGGCCGGTTCACGGACTCCTTGTGTTACGCTTCAAAAGTCGGATCGGTGTCGAACCTATCGCGGATTGGACCGATGTGTTTTTCTGAAGGAGGCCGAACCAATAATAACCCTTATTGGGTCAGACCGACTAGGGTGCCCATTCAGGCCGGACCAACAAAGTCCTTATTTTAAGCCAGACCGATGACCCCCATCTTTCATCACCGAATTGACGGCCTCTTCTTAGGGCTGACCAACCACCTCCAATAGGATAAGCCGAACCGATGATCTCTATAGGCACAAGCCGGACCAAAGACATTGGGCTCTAAAGATAGACTTTTGACTAAGTTGGATCTACGAGCCGGGCCGTAATGGGCTGCCATCTTAAAATGGGCCAATGGGCCCATTTTAAGATGGCAGCCCAATACGGGACAGGCAAGCCCACTATAGGTCAGACCAATGACTTTTGAATCGGTTCATGGTCCTCTTATATTCTGCTTCGTAAGTCGGACCGGCGTCGAACCTATGTGGCCGGACGAATGAGTAGGCTCCCTTGGGACCAGACCGATGGGATGCCCATTCTGGCCAGACCGACAAGGTCTTTATTTCAAGCCAGGCCGATGATAATGCTACACTGAGGCTGGACTGACGAGACTCGTATTTGGATCGACGCCAAGCCCTTATTGGGCCGGACCGACGACGATAACGCTTCACTAAGGTTGGTCCGATGAGGCTCATGTTTGGACCGACGCCAAGTCCTTATTAAGGTGGTTCGAATTTCCCATCATAAGATGAGTCTAAGTCGGTGTCTTCAATATGACTAAGGCAGTTCGGATTTCTCATCATGAGATGAGGCTAAATCAGCATCCTCAATATGACTAAGGTAGTTTGGACATCGATAAAACTAAGGCAGTCTGCGTTTCTCATCATGAGCCGGAGCCAAGTTGGCGTCATCGATATGATTAAGGCAGTTCGGGTTTGTCATCATGAGATGAGGCTTGGTCGGCGTCATCGATACGACTAAGGCAGTTTGGATATTAGTACGACTAAGGCAGTTTATATTTTTCATCATGAGCCGGCGCCAAGTTAGCATCATCGATATGACTAAGGCAGTTTGTGTTTCTCATCATGAGCGGGATCCAAATTGGCATCATCAATATGCTGAGGCAGTTTGGACATCGATACGACTAAGGCAGTTTGTATTTCTCATCATGAGCCGGAGCCAAGTTTGCATCATCGATATGATTAAGGCAGTCGGGTTTGTCATCATGAGACGAGGCTTGGTCGGCGTCATAGATACGACTAAGGTAGTTTGGGTATCAATACGACTAAGGCGATTTGTGTTTCTCATCATGAGCCGGAGCCAAGTTGGCGTCATCAATATAACTAAGGCGATTTATGTTTCTCATCATGAGCCGGAGCCAAGTTGAAGTCATCGATATGATTAAGGCAATTTGTATTTCTCATCATGAGCCGGAGCCAAGTTGATGTCATCGATATGATTAAAGCAGTTTGTGTTTCTCATCATGAGCCGGAGCCAAGTTGGCATCATCGATATGACAAAGGTGGTTTGTGTTTCTCATCATGAGACGACGCTAAGTCGGCGACGCCTCTATATAAGAAAGGCATGGGCACGAGAGCAAGAGGATCAACAACACATCAATAACAATAATATTTATTTTTTCCTTAGGTTATCTCGTATCTTTTTTTTCCTCCTTTCTGTTAAGCCGACCTTGGGATGACCAAGTTCTCTTAGCGATCTTGTACCGTTTTTACTTTTTTCACCCTTTCTGTTAGGCCGATCTTGAGACGTCCATTCCGGATCCGTCTCGGGAAGTCTTACATTCTTGTACCACTTTTTCCACCAACAAAGAGATTCTACATTATACAGGAGTAGTAACCATTATAATGATGAGCTAGTAGTATCAATAGATCAGAGGTTGAGTTATGGATATGACACTTATTTAGAATATGATTGTACTTTATTTTTCATATTTATATATTGGGACTTATCCACCCATTTCCAAACAAAACTCTTTACTGGATTACTCATGTGGTCCCGTATAAGTAAATTGTTTGAAAATGTAGATGATTTTTCTTAACTCCATAACGTCCTTCCGTGATTCTTAATAAGTAACTTGTTCTATATGTAGTTACTTTTTGTAATTTGGACTTTTAATTTTCTTGGAGTTAATATATGTCTACTTCTAAAACCACAAATTGCTTATCTCTGTCCAACGCCGTCCCGTTCCACGTACAGTTGTTCCCATTGGGAAGTTGATGATCACATGGCTCTAATTTAGCACTCATTCTTCTGAATGGTCCCATTGATTTATCATCTTTATAAGAGGGACGCATCTCACATTAAATAGGCGAACGTTTTGCCTTCAATCTCTCGTATAGCATCACGGTAACTTTTTTTTCGGAAATTACCGGATATTATTATGTCAATTAATTCAAGTTGAGCTATATTAGACATGGCAAAGTTTTTCCAATTTATACTTGTTCTTAGCAAAAAGGTCAGGCTTGCAAGTTGCAACCTGAAAGATTCATAAATGCTATGAAGGATTTAAAATCGTGGTGTGGGGGAAGTGACTAAAACAGAGCAACACGGACGCGCATGTAAGGTACAAGCAGCAGCAGCAGCAGCAGCAGATGATCAGAATCGCAGTAGGCGGACGCTCGTGCGATCTGATCACTCACAAATCATTAAAGCTATGATGAGGAGTGCATTCCTCTCTTTCCATTTCTCTATTTTTGTTTCTTTTAACACTCCAACTTACTGCTGAATCTTTTTGCTCGGATTTAATTTAGGCTGGTTGAACAAATTTTCGAGAGTTTAGATGTCATTGTGCTTTGTTTTCCTCCCAAACAAAATTTTTTCATTTTTGCGAGGGGTGGAACTCAACCTATCGACTTCTGAGAAACGAGGTAAGATTTGTTACAATAATGACGACTAAGCGTTGGTTTACTATCTAATCTTTGAGTATTTTAAAGGTAGATTTTTACACCATGACACTCGCCAAAGTTTGAATCTTGGACTTTCTTAAAATTTATTACGTCTTGTGCCGTTAGGCTATATGCTCTTTGACTGATCTTTGAGTATAGTTAATGTGTTGTTTAGCAAGAAAAATACGTGGGAAAATATCTTCACGACCAATATTTTAAAAAATAGAGCGGGAGAGCGATCCAGATTTTCATATGTACTCGACCAATTATTATTTAAAAAATCAATTATTAGTTATATTTAACATTAAATATTCTCTAATTTTGTTACAAACTTCGACGGGCAGCTAGCTTTGGACCTGTCCTGATAATTGGTGGTCAACCACAGAGTAATAAAATACCAATTTGAAACCACATGGTACTCCAGACGAAAAGAGTAAACTACATGGTACTAAAATGAACGTATACCAAAAAATTTGGCCAATCTGATTTGATACAGATTGAACGATCAACTGGTTATAGACCAATTGTAATGACGTTGACCAAGGGTAAAATTGCGTTCTGAAATTTGTATAAAACGACACGGTCTTATCACCGAGTCACGGTTTAACCAGTACAACCGCGTTTTTAAAGCAACCTTCGCAACAAGTGGGTCCTACTTGTAAATAAAAAAATTCTTTACGGCCGAATAACCAGACAGAAACACCTACCTGGCTGTATGCACGCACAAGTTTGGATTGCAAGTATGTCACAGCTCGCAACAAAACGTTTCGGGCAGATTATTTCAATCACCTATTTCTAAAAAAAAAAATTATTTCTATCACCGGGACAATTATAAGAAAGTTAAAGTTATATGTTCAACAGAAAATAATTCGAAGTACCGCCTGGTCATCTGTTATATAATATAGTACATAAAGTAGCAGCAGCCGATTGCAACAATTCAATGTATGTGGGCAGCATCAACAGGTCGGCAATAGGGACTTGGCATACATAAGGTACTTTAGACCACCCACATCAGTGGTGTGGCCGATCCGTTCGGGTAATTTTTTATTATTTAAAAAAAAAAAAAAGCAAATCAAAGGGACGAGCGAGCGGCCGATCGGATTGGTTGGCCGATCGCCGCTCGCAAACGAAAGTGGGCCCTTTTTTTTTTTCTTATTTATCTATTTAGTTCCACTTGGCATAATATTATTCGTTAAAAATAGATATTTTGGGATAATATTTTCGTGGTTATCTAAACAGACCTTATCTTTAGCAAAACTAAAAAAATATATAAAAAATTATTATTTTTCAAATCTCTATAAATAGAGTTCAATGTTACATATTTTCATACACCATCTAAAATTCTCTCTTCTTTCACTACATAATATTTTCTTTTTAAATTTTCTCTGTTATATTATTTCTACTATGGATCCAAATGATCCTAATTTCCCAAATTTTCAATCATTTGAATCTTATAATCTTTCAGGCTATCTAAATTCTGGAGATTATCCAAACTCTCAACCTTTTTATACCTCTCAATTATCGCCAAATCTTTCCCAAATTCCATTTTCCCAACACCAACCCCCACAAAATATGCCACAACATTTGTCCTTCGATGGGGCTAAGGAGAAAAAAACTAAAAAGTCTGCACCAAGTAATTGGAGTGTCAAAGAAGACATTGCCCTAATGTCAGCTTTCTCCTACTGTAGCCAAGACAGCACTATTGGAAAAAATCAGAAGAGTGCTTCGCTATGGTCCCGAGTGAGTGCTTTGTACCATAATGCTCAAGCAGAAAATCCGGGAGAGATCCATGAAAGAAACGTGCCTGCAATTAAAGGTCGTTATACACGACTTAATGCCAATGGAGCAAAGTGGGTTGCTGCATACCGAGAAGCACTCAAACGAAAACGGAGCGGCATGAGCGATGCCGATGTTGAGACCGAAGCTCAAACACTTTATGAAGGGAATGGTGGAAAAAAATTTATTGACCTTGTTGTTTTTAATGAAGTTATGTGTAAATGTCCCAAGTGGCAAATTGAAGAAGGAGATCACGGTTCAACATATTTGGCTCCTGATGTCGCGGAGGAGGATATAGAAAGTGGTGGAAGCTCGAAGAGGTCAAAGACTACCGAAGAAGGGGATTATTCAATTTCATCTAACTCAGAAGATCCAATCACCATATCTTCAAGAATCTCCCGTCCTATGGGTAGAGATGCTGCCAAAAAAAGGAAAGGAAAAGGAAAGGCCTCTGAAGATGTTGCAGCAGAAATTCGTGCGTTGAGAATAACCAGAGATAATGAAAATGAAATTTTCAAGAAGAGAATGGAGCTAGAGCAACAAAGGGAGCAACAAAGAATCAAGCGAGATGAAAAAAAGGAGGCCATGAAGAATATGGAGTTGGATAAAATCATGTTGACTGCTTTGATTTCGAAACAACACTTATCCCCAGAAGATGAAGAGATGATTCGCTGTCTAATGTCTCGAGTGTTTGGAAACTAATTAGTAATTTGTCATTTCATATAATTTGTTCTTCCATTCATGTAATTTGTCCTTCATTTCATGTAATTTGTCCTTCATTTCATGTAATTTGTCTTTCATTTCATGTAATTTGTCTTTCATTTTAAGTAATTTGTCTCGTACCTATTGTCTTGTCACTTCACCTTTGGCATCCAACCCACGCCTGTAATTATGGTAATTTGTCTCGTACCTATTGTCTTGTCACTTCACCTTTGGCATCCAACCCACGCCTATAATTATGGTAATTTGTCTCGTACCTATTGTCTTGTCACTTCACCTTTGGCATCCAACCCACGCCTGTAATTCTATATATATTTATGACCATAACAAACTTAATTATACTGAAAAGCCTTTCAATATTATTCAGGAGAATCAAATCTCATCACAAATGTCTCTCAGTGAAAATACATCAGATTCAGATTCAAGTTCTAATGCTTCATTCACCAGGGAATTTGATGAATGGGAAGCACGAAGAAGTGAACAAAATCGACAAATTGATCACTTACTCGAGGATGCCTTCGTAGTCAATCCTAGTCTAACCCAGGGAGTCCCACCACCTTCAAGGCGAAGGCGATATGTCAACAGAGAACGAAGAGTTGGTGAGGAGCGCTTGCTGAATGACTATTTTGTTGAGAGGCCAACGTATTCACCTGAGATCTTTCGGAGAAGGTTTCGCATGCAAAGATCGTTATTCCTTCGCATCGTGGAGTCGGTTAGTGCTAATGACCAATATTTTCAACAAAGAATAAATGCTGCAGGTACCCTTGGTCTGACAGCCTTGCAGAAATGTACTGGAGCTATAAGGGTGTTAGCTTATGGGACATCAACTGATGTCGTTGATGAATACTTGCGAATGGGTGCATCTACAACACGGGAAGCTCTCATGAAGTTCGTAGAAGGTGTAATTTTCTGTTTCGGGAACGAGTATCTGAGAAGGCCCAATGCACAGGATTTGGCAAGACTTCTGCACGTCGGAGAACAACGTGGATTCCCGGGCATGATAGGCAGTATTGACTGTATGCACTGGGAATGGAAAAATTGTCCTAATGCATGGGCTGGGCAATATGCAGGAAGGAGCGGAAAGCCTACAATTATTCTGGAAGCAGTTGCATCATATGACTTATGGATATGGCATGCATTCTTTGGAACACCAGGTACTCTCAATGATATTAATGTACTGCACCGATCTCCTGTTTTTAGTGATGTCTTGGAAGGCCGAGCACCAAAAGTGAGTTACGTTGTCAACGGTCGACAAAATGATATGGCATATTATCTCACTGATGGGATATATCCAACATGGGCTGCATTTGTGAAGTCAATTACATCTCCGATAACCCTAAAACACAAGTTATTCGCTCAACATCAAGAGGCTGCTAGAAAAGATGTGGAGCGAGCTTTTGGAGTTCTACAGGCTCGTTTTGCTTTCATTCGACGTCCATGTCTTCTTTGGGACAAGGAGTTAATGGGAAGAATTATGAAGGCTTGCATCATATTGCACAATATGATAGTGGAGGACGAACGAGACACATATCTCCGTTATCATGATCCAGCCGAATTCTGTAATGAAGAGGACAATGAAGAACCTTTTCAGTTCTCTACTGAACGCATCGGAAATCTATCAACCTACATGACTGCTAGGGAACAACTTCGCAATAGAGAAGCTCATAACGCTCTGAAAAGTGATTTAATTGAGCATATTTGGCAAAAGTTCGGGAACGATAATTAATTATGTAATTTAAATTTTATGTATTTGTAATTTAAATTTTCGTATTCGTAATTTATTATTTCTGACTTCCATTTGTACCTCGAATATTTTTATCTAATTTAGTATTACAAAAAATGATAGTAGATAATATGTGGATGAGAGAGAAATTAATTGTTTATTCTGTGAACTGGTTTGCTGCTGTGGGTAGAAAAATATGTAATTGGATTGGATTGGGTTAGATTGGGTGTAGATGAGAGAGAAATTAATTGTTTATTCCGTGAACTGCTTTGGATGGTTTGCTGATGTGGGTGGTCTTAGCTGAATCATATGTTGGTTACTCCGAACGGTGCATTAATAATCCTAATACACGTGGCATATATTTGGTGTCAGTGATTTTTTCCTTTGGGTTTTTGGTAAATTGATCTTTTTTCTTGGTTATTATTATTATTATTCCTTATTGTCTATGTTGCGTATTTTTTCTGGGTTAAATCCATCGTGTTCGAGTAGATGCAATTTGTTTTTTTTTTGGAAAATTGAGTGAAAGTTTGGTATTTGATAGCTTTTCAAAAGTCAAAATCCCCAATATTTTTTTAGTTTTTTTTATAAGTATTGTTAGTTTTTGTATTTAGAATTTATAGGGTCATGTTAGGGTTCTCATAGATACACATACGAGCAAATTTTCTACCATCATATTTGAAAATTACCTCTTTGTTTTTTAGTTGAAAGTTGAAACTACCTGGTATCAATTTTTATGCAATTTAGTTAAAAAGAAAGAAAATTTCCTCCTAGAAAAGCCCGCGCTCTAGAACCTTCTTCCCATTCCATGCCATTTGAATTTAAATTTAGATTTAAATTCATGAGTGTAACAACCCATTTAATTTGAAATTTTATGGGTCTTGTAACATCTCATTCAATGGGTGGGTTAATGGCCCTAATAAATTTGGTTTTGAATGTTGGAGGTCCTAGGCCCCTATAAAAAGAGGCCTCCTCCTTCATTCTAAATTATCCCAAGCTCACACTCTTCCATGAGCTCTCTACCTCTCCCTCCTTAGCATAGCATTTTTCACATTCATAAGAGTCAGAGTTCTACACCACCAAAGGTTCAAAAGGTGTTCAATAGTGCTTCCTATTGTTCACGTGATTGGGCGTTGTACCTTGGGAACTCTCTTACCCATGGAGGCCTGAAGCTATAAGGCGAGTAATAAGAGTTTAAGGGCACGTTTTGCTGTGGCCTCGTCCATGATTAAATCCGAATTCATGACGATCGAAGAGGAGGATTCAACCCAAAGTTCCCTACCTTGGAGAAGACGATGTGCACACTTTACTCAAAGCGTGGTTGTAAGAATACTCTTTTTCCTCTCTTATATTATTTATGGTTTTATATATATTGCTTATTCAAACCATAATTTATCACTAATATATCCAACAGATACTAAACTATCGGTATCACAAGGCACATTGATACATCGAGGGAAGCTAACTCTTCACAAGTCATCAAGATACACATCAATATAGGAACGTAATGGTGCATCAAATACAAGGTGGTCATATGAAATCGTCAAATCGCGCTTCGAGAACGCGTCTGCCACACAATTACCTTCGCGCTAAATATGTTGTATGTCAATCTTCAAATTCTTCGCAAACAACTCTGGAGCTCTAAACTTGCAACATGCAAAACAAGCTCTGATTGGTAGGCCCCTGCTTGGGTTTACACATAAATGTCTTCCAGGCCAGAAATACTGTCAGCTCCTTTCCCGAAAATTTACCCGCAATTTTTAATTTCTGATTGTTACTCAAATCAACATAAATAAGATAGTATAAATTATGTAATGAACCATGAAGGGTTTTGTTTGCATTTAGGCAGTGTCCAACCAGCGCCATTTCCACCCATCGAGTCATGGGAATTATGTTTTGTATCTGAGCAAAAGGTTCGACTTATATAGTACGATCGGATCGAATTAATATGACTGGACATGGAAAAAAAATAGCACGGATAGAATGCACTAATTTCTTCCTTTTCAGGGTATACTATTTCGTATGTCCTCTAAAGGAACAAAGAGTCTTGTCAAAAAAACAATTATAGTAAATAATGATGTGATAATTTTTTACGCGGTCTTCCGAATAACAACGAAATAAAACGATTATGATCAGATCTACTGTGGTGGTATTAGGCCTGCGTGATGTGGGCCCAGGCCGAAAGTTCCACGCCAATCCCGGTGTTGGCCCATAACCACAAGATGCCACTTCAAAACGAATACCGACACCACTGCCCGATCGCTGGTTGCAGAAGAAAACGATAATTAATTTAGCATTCGTGAGGGTCTTCTTTATAATAGGAATATCGACACCAAGCGTCGTTAAATACCTGAAAGAAAGAAAGGTGAGAATGAGACTGTAATGCCGCATTCCAAATTGGAAATATAAAAGGTAAAATTAAAATAATCGTGGCAACAAATACTTTCGCGCGCTCTCTGTCTGTTGGGCTTATGCATGCTTTTACTAACACTTCAATATTTTTACAAATTTGCACAGAAACCAATGTCGGCGTTTGGTAAGCATTGGTGAAGCCAAAAAATAACAATGTTTGAAATATGGCCGAATTTGGTGGGGACTAGGCTAGTCCTCCACCCATAGGGATTAGAGTAGTCCCCCATCCAATATCACTTCACATATAAATTATTATCATCTTGTTGACGTACAAAAATAATCTTAGAATTATCAACGATATTTTGAGTTCTTCGGTGCGGCATGACCGTTTTTGACTCTTCATATTGTGAGGTTGCTTCCGGTTTCCAAGAGAAGAGAATGATTGGTCTCTAAGAGGACGATCACTCTCCAAGAGGACGATCAGTCTCTAAAAGGACGATCGGTCTCCAAGAGGATGGTTGGTCTCTAAGAGGACGACCGATCTCCAAGAGGACGGTCGGTCTTTAAGAGGACGGTCAGTCTCTAAGAGGACAACCGGTCTCAGATGGAATGGTTGGTCTCTAAGAGGATGAACACTAAGAGGATGGTCAGTCAGAGGACAAAGACCAAGAGGATGGTCGGTCTCTAAGAAGACAGTTGGGCTCCATGAGGATGGTCAGGTCTCGACTTTATCAGACTTTGGTAGATCAGTCATATCATTTGACTCGGGCATCAGATTGGGCTGATTCTTTTGGAAATGGAAAGATAAGAGAAAGACCTACAACTTTTCAGCTTATAACTTTTTCCGATACGGAGCAGAAGAGGGCTAGAAATCTACTTCAAGCTGAGTCCACTTAGAGGAGGCGGAGTGTTCCACTTCCAAGGGGGTAGGCGGATTGTTCTACATCCTAGGGAGTGGGCGGATCGTTCTACTTCCAAAGGGAGTAGGCAGATCATTCCACTTCAAAAGGAATATACGGATTGTCCCGAATCATGGTCTTGCTCGTCCGCTTGGTCATTTTTGTCCGAAGAGCCCGACACATCCACCTACCCATCCACATGGTTCAACCCATCCGGAGAGTTCAATTCATCCGCCTACCTCAAGGCCGCTTGCATTAGTCCACTTGCTCTTTGTCGTCCGCCTGCGTTGAAGGCGTTTGCCCTCATTGTCGTTCGCCTCCATCGCGTTAAAGGCGTCAGCCCTCACTCTCGTCCGCATGTGTTGCACGAGTTTGCACTCATTGTCGGCCACCCATATGCAAGGATCCGCCCTCAAAGTGGGAAGCCCAAAAGGACACCTTGGCCCTTAAAATTGGACGTCCGGATGAACACCTTGGCCTTTGAAGTAGGACGTTCGGGTGGACGCTTTGGCCCTTGAAGCGGGACGTCCTGGTGGACGCCTTGGAACTTAAAGTTGGACGTCCGGGTGGATGCCTTGGCCCTTAAAGCGGGACGTTCGGGTGGACACCTTGGCCCTTGAAGTTGGTCGTCCGGATGGGCACCGTCCTACTTTAAGCTTGATAGTAGATGCCATCTCGCTTTGGACTTGGCGGTAGGCGTCCTCCCGCTTTGAACTTGGAAGTAGGCGCCGTCCCACTTTGGGCTTGACGATAGACGTCCTCCCACTTTGGACTTAATAATGGACGTCGTCCCGCTTTGGACCTAGAAGTGGCGGGCCGCGTTGGTAAAAGGACAATTTGGTCCTTAAGACGGGAACATTGATGTACACTTTGACCTACAAGGCGGGAACCCGGATGGGTGCTTTGACCTACAAGGCGGGAGCCCGGATGGGAACTTTGGCCTACAAGGCGGGAGCCCAGATGGTCGCTTTAACCTACAAGACGGGAGAGCGGATGGTCACTTTGACCTTCGAGGCGGGAGCCCGGAGGGCACTTTGACCTTTGAAGTGGGATGTCCGGGTAGACGCCTCGGCATGCAAAGTGGGATGTCCAACTTGGATGTCATGGCCTGAGAAGCAGGATGTCCGGGTTGGATGCCTCGGCCCGAGAAGCGGAATGTCTGATAGGGCATCTCGGCCCATAAGGTGGAAGCCTGCTAGGGCGCTTTGGGCTTTCAAGGAGGTAGCCGGGATGAATGCTTTGGAGTTGCTTTGGACAATGACGGGTTTGAGATGAGATTTTGCATAGAAGATTCGAACAGGTCAAGTCGGTCTACATTTTTCTAAATTGAGCCAAATCTTCAAGGAATGTTCGAGAGGGTTAAGGCAGCCTAGAATTTTTGGACATTTGAGTCAGTTTAGGGTTTTCCTAAGACTGAGGCCGGGGGAAGTCATTCTCTATATAAGGACGGCATGGCAAAAAGAGGACATCACCAACATAACTAACAACTACAACTATCTTGCTCCCTACCTTTCTCTTAGTTTAGACCTAGCTCGTAGATCTTTGTTTCCTCCGTTAGGCTGACCTTGGGACGACCACGAGGGAGACTGACCTTTGAATCCTCAACGGACGCATCACTAGAGCCGATTCTTTTGCCGTAGGTCTTCTAACCCGACAACTAGATCTGATTGGGGTCAAAAGCAAAGACTTCTCCTTGGAGGACCTCTTGGGAACAGGTAAAGGCCCGTCCAAAACAGACGAATGCCATGCCTCTAAAGAAGAAGCATTAGCCACATCCACCGATCTATAATTTTGAAGGTTAGTCACACCAACAGAAGCCAAGAACTCCAGATCGGCTTGCAACTTTGAGACAGAACCAGCAGCAACCAACTGCCCACCAGCCAAGCAATCAATAGGCTGCCCCTCCTCATCCACAATATCAGCAACAAAAGACGACAAGGAAACCTCATACTGCTGAGATTCCTTCCTATCCACTATAACAGCCAAGGCATCAACAGAAGAGGGCACCAAATTAAAAGCTCGAACCGAAGAATCAAATGACAATATAACAAAACCAGGCTACACCAAATCTGAATCCGACTCCATCAACCCAGCAATTGCAGCAGCAACAGGCTGCAACTCAATGCTGACGATAGCAACAGGAGACTCAGAACCATCCCCACCTTTTCCAGAATGGCCAACCACATTATTTTGACACGCAGCGGCCAGAGCAAGATGCGAACCAGCCTCAACTTCAACAACAAAATGGGGGACAGCGGCCAAGCACCTTGAGGCATCCTCAACAGCATCACCATAATCACCTTGCACAGAATCCAAAAAGTCTCCAACCTTGCAAGTAGCCACCTCATCAATTCTTAACAAGTAAATCTCCACACCAATCTTTAAATTGACTACCCGACTAACTCGATCAAAGGAGGTCGACAAGATAAGAACAAAAGCCACATCCAATCATTCCCTTCTAGACGTGACCTTATGAACAGCTTGAAAGTTACCCAGAGAGGAAGCAAGCCATTCAAGGAAGGAGGGGATGCCACAGATTTGAAGCCAAAGGCTTCGGGTAGATGCCCGAAACCCCAGAGGCCATGGGACAACCTTCTTGAAATACGGTGAGAGTTTTTTTTTGAGATTTAAATTATTTCTACAATTTCGGATCTTAGACGGTCATGAGATTCGTATCCATCAAACCATACATGAGTTGGTATACGGTGAGAGTTTAGGTCACCAGAGAAGTGTAAGCTCGACCGAGTCAAACGAAATAAGGACCTTGTCCCCTCCGAGAGCCCTGATTCGAAACCCCTGTACACCATAATTTGACAGATTTTGCAAGATTGAACCTGCATCGATCAGCGTCGCAACGAGACAACGCCCGAGCCATTCATCTTGTAAATCAACAGGGGGAAAGAATTCCAACTCCAGCGCACTTACCAGTTACCCCACCTGAAGAACCCGGAACGTTGGACACTACCGGCCGAGACAGAGCAAGAACATCGACGAACGACGAACTCCGCCTGACCCGCTGCTCCCTCGAAAGCCAAGCAGCCACCGGAAGAACCCTCGTAGGATTCGTAGGGCCCTTAGCTTCACCTCTGGCAAACTTCGCTTCCGACACGAAAATACGCTTTCCCTCCACGCGAGAGCCGCTAATTTTTAGGGTTAGAGAAGCGGCATCAACTTGAAGAGGGATTCGGACAAACCCGAATCTAGAATTTCGCTTAGTCTCTTGTTTGCGAAGTAGACGTCCACAATGTTTCTTGAAGAAATCCCTGAGAGTGAAGAAGCTCCACGAAGAGGGAAGATTATCGACAAAAAGACTCGTTGAAATCACCATGGAGGAGGGCGAGAGTGTCCGCCGCCACCCCCAACCTTCCCACCAGCGGAAGGTGGAGAGGGCGCCGAAGAATTATTTACGGACGGTGGAACTGAGAAAGCGGCATCTCTTCCCTTTCTGGCCCTTCTCTTCTTAGATTCAATTTCCTGTAATTGATCCCGCTTGTGGAACTGAGCTTCTGGAACGGATGGGTTCTATTTTAATGAAACAAAATTATTTATCAAAAAAAATTTTCAAACTTCAACATTAACTGCTTTGCAAGTACCATCGAAACTGCCAATAATGATAATCCAAGAGAGACCCGTCAAACTTAAATAAAATTGTATTGAATTTGCGATCAAACCACGGCCGTCTAACTTTTGCGAAAAAAGCTGTACCGTCAATAGGATGATGTATTACAAATTTAATTTTAATATCTTCTAATGCTGTCAATTTGTATATCACTATCACGTGTTTTTGAATTATTCGACCGAATGAAAAAAAAATTTGTAAATGACACACCACTATATGAATAAATATTTTTGACAAAAATATCCATAAATATCAGTTAATTAAAAATAAAAAATATGAAAAATCATACGAAATTATAAGAGCATGAGAGGGAAAGATAGGTTTTTCATTTTTTTCCTAAAAAATGTATACGCTAATTTTTTGCCTAATTATATTCAGGGGTATTTCTATCTGAAAAAATTATTCAAATAGTCGTACTTCAATTACAAAAATTTCTATCATTCGGCCACATGATAATAGTCTGCAAATCTATCAAACCACCTAATATTTAAGTAGACTTTTACCAATTTAAGGCAAGGAATCCAAACTCGTTGAACCTACCGCCTGGCGCCTACCGAGTATTAAGCGAATTATATAATACGTCGTGCTATCGCGAATTGTGGCCCACTTTTGAGCGTGGTGGGGGCCCGCACTTTAACAGTGGCCAAACCACCTCAGGCCCACTCACTCCCGCACACCCATTATCTTATTTTACAAGGAAAAAGTACACTTTTGTACCTGTAGTATCTCCATTTTTGTATTTAGTCTATGTAGTTTAAAAAGCATCAAACATGTCTAAATTATTTGAAATTTTATGAGGCCCCAGTCCCCGGCAGCTACCCGGGGTTGCCCGTCCACCTGGAATAGCCATGTCTTGTTTTCACTTCCACGTAGCCTGCCAATTGCAAGTCAAGATGATGACGTGACTTTTTAAAAAGTAATAAAACAATACCAATATTTTTATACTCTTATCATATAACCCCTTCATCTTCAACCGTTGTCTAATCCTAGTCTTTTAGGTGCTGAACCCTCCCCTTCTTCCTTCCACCCAATCGACAACAACTCCTTCCAACACCCACATGAACCCATTACCCCCATAGATTGTCAATAAGCCTCCACAAAAATCATCCTCGTCCACCAACCCCAAGTCCAAGCAAACTCGTGGAGTTGTCTCTTGCATAGGAGTGCTTCTGGTGGAGTTGTGTAGTCGTGGAAGAACTCACTTCCATTGTTAAACAAAGGTTGAAGATGAAGGGGTTCTATGATAAAGTATAAAAATATTGGTATTTTTTGTTACTTTTTACAAAAGCCACGTCATCATCATGACTTGTAATTGGCTGGCCACATGGAAGCGAAAATGTGACATGGCGATTCCAGGTAGATGGGCAACCCCGGGTAGCTGCCCGGGACTGGGGCCTGATAAAATTTTAAATAACTTGGACATGTTTGATACTTTTTAAACTACATAGACTAAATGCAAAAAATGTGATACTAAAGAGTACAAAAGTATACTTTTTTCATTTTACAAATACAAAAATATCATTCATAATAACGCTCAATTAATTTTATAACAAAAATAATGTTCTTTTAATAATTAGAAAAATGCATGCAACCTACCACAAAATATTTGAAATTTTCCTATAAATAAACTACACAATCCAAGCTTTAATGTTTTTAAAAAAGTTTTGAACTTTTAACATTTGAAGCATTTTAGCAAACACAAATATAAATTCGAGCCGCGCAAGATATTTAAATTCTAAGTGTATATTTCACCCCACAAGAAAAGTATTTATGCAACAAAATATTTTATTTTTGTTGTGTTGCCGCAGATGTAAAGAGAACGAATTAATAAGATACGGGCAAAAACAAATGTTTTATGATTCAATGATCCCATATAGATATGTAGATTTGTTTGGGACAAAGAAGAAAGCACGAGGATTGGGGGACCATGAACGACCCATACCTTCTCAAACAAATATAAAAAAAATATCAGAGAGATCTTATTCACATGCTACCATGTGCGCGGGGACGGTCTCTTGATTTTTATTTTCATCAATTTGTTGGCCTTGATACAATAACAATTTTTTGGTGTATATTTATTTATTGGTCAAAATTTCATTTTAAAAATTCAAAGCTAAAAAATGTATAATTATCTTATGTGGTTAGTTCTTTAAAGTGATATTTTTTATGGTCTCAACAATATCATTTTTAGGAGTTCTACTATAGTAGAATCTTATCTTAAAAAATTGCAATAAAAATTTAATAATTGGGATAAAAATAGTTGCCCATAAAAATTGAAAAATCATTGTTTTAGCAAAATATATTAAAATTCATTGTCGAAGCAAACAAAGGCTTAGAAATTTTGCTCACATTGGACTACGCAACATGTATATAGAGTATAAGGCCATGTTTATTGGTGATCAAAATAAATCGATCATCAAATAAATAATTATGTTCTCTCTAATCCACAGATTATCTATAATCAAATTTATGTTTACATATAAATTGTAATGAATATATAAAAATTATGTGTTCATAATTATAACAAGAAAAAGTTACAATAAAGTAACAAAATTAAGATTACAAAACTTGGATAATACTGAAAATTTAGAAAAGATTGAGAACTAAAAATAAGATTGAAATTATGGATAATCTCGGGAGTTAGAATTATTCGGATCCATAATATAAATAATAGAGTATAAAAAGATTATGTATTGAGAAAGGAGAGAGATTTAGATTGTGCATCAAAATATGTCAATATTGACTCTATTTATAAAAAATTAAAAAATAATAATTTTAATTTTTATAACCACACAAATAATATCTACTAATATCTATTTCACCAAATAATATTGTACCATGTGCCATTTGGGTTAGATTAAGATAAAAAACAGGGGAGGGGGCGGGGGCAATCGATTGAAAATGATCACTGATATTCATAGTATAAGAGATTGCCCAATGTTCGGTATTGTATTAGATTTTTTATACTTAACTCAAAACTTTAAAATAACATGCTGGTAGATTTGGCACAAGGCCCTACTATTTACAATTAGTTTTTTTGTTTGGAAAGGTAGAATGTTATTAGGTATAAATGAATATGCTTAACCAATCTATGTAAATATATTGATCAAATATTACAATTAGTAATGTGTTAATCTTATCACACACTCCTCAAATAAAGATCTACGAACTTAGCGTGGATGCTAACTTCATAAACGTGCGACAAATATAGACAGTTCATGAAACAACGGATCGCATGATCAATTCGTTTGATATTATTTTAGATTCTCTATATCTAACTAAAAATCTTAAAATAATAAATTAGAAATTTTTTTACACTAAAAATATTGCTCAACTACTAATAATGTGTTAATCTCATAGTTTTAAAAAATATAGTCTAACCGACAGTTCAACCGGTCCGACGCCCAAAATTCAGTCAGATCGGGCAGTTCATACTGGTTTTTTAATCGGACAGTCCGGTCTGACCAGATTTTATCCAAATCAGCAAAAAATTAAACAAAAAATTTGTATCGTATGCTCGATTTTTCTTAATCAAAAAAAGAAAATTGACTTTATATGTTATAAATTGATTGATATTTCTAAAATATAGATTTTAAAACCTATATTTGACTATTTAGTCTACATAATATTCAAAAAATATTTAAAAATTTTGGTCTACTTGGTCAGATCGGTTAGGCAAAAAACGGACAAAATTCGAACCGTGTCAAAACCTGTATTTTAAAACAATAGTTAATATTAGGCCATTGAACTTTGAAGTTTTTATATTCCAATTAAATCTAGACCGTATGCATGGTTTTATTGTCCCAACCCCTATTGAAGGTAAGTTCTTTTTTTTTTTGAGGAAAAGTTCATTATTCTTCTCGGACCACATGCGAACGTAGATTTGAACTTTGACACGCACACTAGAATTATTTCAAGCATTTACCAGCTTGTACTTGTAGGTACCATCCTTGCACTAAGCTCAATTCCCTAGGATTTGTTTTTAGAATTTTAGTTCTCTCTGAGTTTTCTTATTGAGAATTTTTTTATTGAATAGAGTTTGGTTTATGAAACTTCCTTTCGTAATGTAGATTTAACCAATTAATTTTTTTTTTCAAAATCCGTATCCATTAATTTACTAGCAGAATAGTTACTGTTGGATTTGTGAATGAGCCAAAGAAGGCTCAAAGTCCAAAAGCCCAAAAAGGAAAATGGAAAGTGTCATCCCACATTGGAAAGTGGCACCAACTTTTTCTAGTTTATAAGGAGAAGCTCCTTATTAGCTAGGAAAGAAGTTGACCACCTGGAAGGACAGCCAACTCGGACCGCGGCGAGGCCATCCGAGCACGAGCGTGTGTGTGTGCGCATGGCGCATTGGACGCAGGTCGCAATGGGCACTTTGTGGCGCACTTGGGACTTTGCACGTGCACATCGTCGCGAGGAGCCTTAAGTATTTTGTCCGGGTCCGGAGAGAGCTGCGCAGCTACCGAAATGACGAGGAGCTGGGAGCACCTTCCAAGATGGCCACCGAAGAGGCACGAAGGGCTGAAATGTCCAGGTCGTAATGGGCACTTTGTGGCGCACTTCGCACGTGCGCATCATCGCGAGGAGCCTTAAGTATTTTGTCTGGGTCCGGAGAGAGCTGCGCAGCTACCGAAGTGACGAGGAGCTGGGAGCACCTTCCAGGATGGCCACCGAAGAGGCACGAAGGGCTGAAATGTCCAGGAGACTTCCAGAAGGCCGAAGGGTCCAGAAGCCACCGAAGGGCCACGAGCGCAGCCAGCCATTCGGGGTGGCTGCTTCCCTGCCTCCTCCAGCCTATAAATAGGCCTGCCCCCTTGCCATTTTCCTCATCCTAGCAGCAAGTGCATCCATATGCATTGTTGTCTTCTCCTCTCCCCCATTCTTCATTTATAAGTCCGTCCAAAAGTTTTGGGTATATAAGGGTTCGCCCAAAAGTTTCGAGATACGTGTGCAATATTCTTGAAAATGCCCTAATAGTCGTTGTATCTTGGAGACGATTGTCGTAGCCCGTACCGTACTGAAATATACGGGGCAATCTCGTCTTACGGAGAAAGTGTCCAACACTTGCCTCGACTGCCGTAGATCCTAATCAAGTACACCAACCCTCCGACAAACAATAACCGTAAGACGAGATTTTTGTACTTGAAGATGGCATCGTCAAGTACCGTAGCACTGCCAACGGTACCAGGAACTGTCCACACCGAAAGGCCAGCAAAGTTCAACGGTACCGAGTTCAAGAGGTGGCAACAGAAGATGACGTTCTATCTGACCACACTCAACCTAGTTCGGTTCCTAAAAGAGGAAGCACCGAAGATAGCAGAAAACGAGACGGATCAATAGAAGATTAACGCTCTCAACGCGTGGAGTCACAACGACTTCCTATGCCGGAACTATGTCCTGAATGGACTAGATGACACGCTCTACAACATCTACGCAGAAGCCAAGACCGCTAAGGAGCTGTGGAGTTCACTCAAGAAGAAGTACAAAATGGAGGATGCCAGGACAAAGAAATTCATCGTCGGACGATTCCTCGACTTCAAGATGGTGGACTCCAAGAAGGTCATCGACCAAGTGTAGGAGTTGCAGCTGATCCTTCACAAGATCCAAGCCGAAGGGTTGCAATTCAGCGAGTCCTTCCAAGTAACTGCGATGATCGAGAAGCTCCCCCCTCTCTGGAAGGACTTCAAGAGCTACCTCAAGCATAAGAGGAAGGATATGGGCCTAGAAGACCTGATCATGAGACTTAAGATCGTCAGTCTGGGTAAGGTAGTCCTGAAGCTGACCTCAGGAAAGGAGCTGACCCTCAAGGATGTGCTGCATTTCCCGGACATCCGTAAGAACTTAGTTTCTGGCTCACTGTTAAGCAAAGTCGATCTTAAGCTTGTATTTGAGGCTGATAAGTTTGTACTTACCAAAGCGGGTCAATTCATAGGAAAGGGTTATCTAGAAAAGGGGATGTTTAAGATGAATATAATAACTGTACATCGCACTTTTAATGGCGAAAATAAAGTTAACGCCTCTTCCTACTTGGCCGAGTGTTCTAATTTATGGCATGGTAGATTAGGACAGGTAAATTTAAACTCGCTAAGAAAGTTAGTAAGTTTAAATTTATTACCGATAAATGTGAAGTATGTGTGGAGGCTAAAATGACCAAAGCACCTTTCCATTCGGTCGAAAGAAGTACTACGCCTTTAGAGTTAATTTATACGGACACTTGCGATATGAAACACGTGCAAACTAAAGGCGGGAAGAAATACTTCATCACGTTTATCTATGATTGTACGAGATACTGTTACGTATATCTCCTAAAGGGCAAAGACGAAGCTCTTGATGCCTTTAAGAGATATAAGAATGAGGTTGAAAATCAACTCAGCGTAAAAATCAAAATGTTTCGAAGTGATCGCGGAGGAGAATATGTAGCTCCGTTTGATGAACTCTTTCAAGAATATGGCATTATTCATCAGACGACTTCTCCATATTCACCTCAATCGAATGGCATAGCTGAACGCAAAAATTAAACTCTTAAAAAGATGATGAACGCTATGTTGATTAGCTCGGACTTATCCCATAACATGTGGGGGGAAGCTGTGCTCTCAGCTAACCACATTCTAAACAAATTACCATACAAGAAAAGGGATAAAACCCCATATGAACTATGGAAAAGAAGGAAGCCTTCCTATGGTTACCTTAAAGTGTGGGGGTGCCTAGCAAAGGTCGAAGTACCTAAGCCTAAGTAGGTGAGAATAGGACCCAAGACCATTGATTACATCTTTATCGGATATGCGTAAAATAGTAGTGCTTATTGATTCTTGGTGCATAAATCTGAAAACCCTGAGATAAACACGAGAATGGTCATAGAATCAAGGAACGCAACATTTTTTAAAGATAGCTTTCCTAATAAGGAAAGAAAGGAAGCAAGTCCGAAGAAAAGGGCTCACGAGACTACGCAAGGGTCAAATCGGAAAGATGATGAACCTAGACGTAGTAAACGGACGAAGGTAACCAAATCCTTTGGTCTGGATTATCTAACCTATGCGTTAGAAGATGAACCCAGGATAATCCAAGAGGCATTGTCCAGTCCAGATGCTCCTCTCTGGAAGGAAGCTATCAATAGTGAGATAGAATCTATTATGCAAAACTACACGTAGGAAATCGTGGATCTCTCACCGGGCTGCAAACTTTTGGGATGCAGGTGGATCCTAAAAAGGAAATACAAAGCTGATGGATCAATCGACAAGTACAAAGCTCGATTGGTAGCTAAGGAGTTCAAACAGAATGAGGGATATGATTTCTTTGACACGTATTCACCGGTCACAAGAATCATATCAATTAGAGTACTCATAGCTATAACCTCGAGATCCACCAAATAGACGTAAAAATAGTCTTCCTAAATGGAGAACTAGAAGAGAAGATATACATGGAGCAACCTGAAGGGTTTGTGGCTCCCGGTCAAGAGCATAAAGTGTGTCAGCTAGTCAAGTCACTATACGGGCTAAAACAAGCGCCGAAATAGTGGTACGAGAAATTTGACAGAACAATGCTGTCGAATGGATTTAAGATCAATGAGTGCGATAAATGTGTTTAGATTAAGGGCACACCTAAAGCTTACGTAATTGTATGTCTCTACGTAGATGACTTACTAATTATGGGAAGCAATAAAGAGGTTATTGTAAAAACTAAGAACATGTTAAAGAACCACTTTGACATGAAAGATATGGGTCTGGCAGACGTCATACTAGAAATAAAAATCTCTAGGAAAGCTGACAAAATTATCTTGACACAATTTAACTACGTGGGAAGCGTGCTCAAGAAATTTGAAGCTTTTGACAAACCTCCGGTTAAGACTCTAGTAGATTTGAATCTACACTTAGCCAAAAATCGAGGAGACCCGGTATCTCAACTGAAGTATGCGCAAATTATCGGGAGCTTGATGTATTTAACAAACTGCACACGTCCCGATGTTGCGTACTCAGTTAGTAAGCTTAGTAGATTCACAAGTAATCCAGGGAAGGATCACTGGCTAGCTCTGGAAAGGGTTTTACGGTATTTAAAACATACCATAAACTATGGTATACATTATGATAAATATCCAGCTATATTAGAAGGATACAGTGACGCAAACTGGATATCAGACACTAAGGACTCCAAATCCACGAGTGGATACGTATTCACCATAGGAGGAGGAGCTGTATCTTGGAAGTCCTCTAAACAAACGTGCACAGCTCGATCCACCATGGAGTCAGAGTTTATAGCACTAGACAAAGCTGGGGAAGAAGCTGAATGGCTCAGAAACTTCCTAGAGGATATTCCGTGCTGGAGCAAACCGGTGCCTCCCGTATTGATACATTGTGATAGCATGTCTGCAATCGGGAGAGCACAAAGTACAATGTACAACGGAAAGTCTCGACATATTCGTTGGAGATACAATACCGTTAGACAGTTGATCTCTAATAGGGTGATCACCATTAATTACATAAAGTCCAAGGATAACTTAGCTGATCCTTTTACGAAAGGAATCAATAGAGATCAAATGTACAATGCAGTAAGGGGAATGAGATTAAAATCCACATACTAAAGAACGTCCATAGCGGTAACTCAACCATGATGAGTGAAGATCCCACAAACTTGGTTCAATAAGACAACTAAATTATGGAGGGTTCAGTTAATCACCTGGAACCTATCTCATTCTCAGAAGCTACCCAGGTGTTAGCCTGCAGCGGTGTGATAAGGTTAAGCATTACGCTTTTAATGATTCTTATACCTTGATAAAGGTAGAGTATGGCAGGATATTCCTGATAGGAGATCACCTATGTACGTGTGAAGTGAGGCCGCTTCAAATGGAAAAACACTTATGAATCCAAGAAATGGTCCATGGCCGAAACGGACACAACATGAGAACCCAAATATACTAGGGTTATTGTTGTGTAAATGTTATTGTCTTGGTTTACGCCAAAAGCTGACGGTTTAAGACATCACGTTCACCGAGCATCGAGTAAATCTGATAACATATTACTAGAGAAGGTTCAAAGCCGCAAGCTACCTGTCTCGATGCAATAATAACACATCAGAACTTTCGATTAGAGTCTGCATGCATTGGTCATCATTCATGTGGGAGATTGTTGGATTTGTGAATGAGCCTAAAGAAGGCCCAAAGGCCCAAAGTCCAAAAGCCCAAAAGGAAAAATAAAAAGTGCCATCCCACATTGGAAAGTGGCACCAACTTTTCCTAGTTTATAAGGAGAAGCTCCTTGTTAGCTAGGAAAGAAGTTGACCACCTAGAAGGACAGCCAACTCGGACCGCAACGAGGATGTTGCGTAGCACCATCTGAGCACGAGCACACGCTCGCGCACGCGCACGAGCTCACGCATGCGCACGTGCTCGCGCACGCGCGTGTGTGTGCGCATGGCGCATTGGACGCAGGTCGCAATGGGCACTTTGTGACATACTTGGCACTTCGTACGTGCGCATCATCTCGAGGAGCTGGAGGAGCCTTAAGTATTTTTCCCAGGTCCGGAGAGAGCTGCGCAGCTACCGAAGTGACGAGGAGCTGCGAGCACCTTCTAGGATGGCCACCGAAGAGGCACGAAGGGATGGAATATCCAGGAGACTTCCAGAAGGCCAAAGGGTTGCGAGATCTCTCGTGAAAGGGCGCCAGTACAGTCTGGGAGTGCCTGGAAGGATCTAGAAGCCAACGAAGGGCCACGAGCATAGCCAGCCAGACTGCTGGCCGAACGGACGCGTCCCTTTGGGGTGGCTGCTTCCCTGCCTCCTCCAGCCTATAAATAGGCCTGCCCCCTTGCCATTTTCCTCATCCCAGTAGCAAGTGCATCCATAGGCATTGTTGTCTTCTCCTCTCCCCCGTTCTTCACTTACAAGTCCATCCGAAAGTTCTGGGTATATAAGAGTTCGCCCGAAAGTTTCAAGATACGTGTGCAACGTTCTTGGAAATGCCCTAACAGTCGTTGTATCTTGGGGACGATTGCCGTAGCCCGTACTGCACTGAAATATACGGGACAATCTCGTCTTACGAAAAAAGTATCCAACACTTGCCTCGACTGCCGTAAATCCTAATCAATTACACCAACCCTCCGACAAACAACAGTTACTAAGTGCGTAGACTAATTGGTAAAAATTATTCTAACATGACAAAGATTTTGAGTTAAAACATGTTCTCTCTTAGCATAGCTTTTCCAAAAGTGCAAGAGATTTTTGGGAAAAAAATACTTAGCAAAAAAGACAACAAATGCACTAAGATATTTTTAAATCATTTAGAAGAATGAAATAATTTTATATTGATACTTCTATTCTAGATAATATTTAGACTATTATTTTTTTAGTAAAACCCTAGAAGAGAGAAAATAAATCATATATGACCCACCATAAAAATATCACTTAGTAAAATCATTTAATATACCAAGTTATAGTGAAGGGATAATAATTTTTTTTTTCAGAAGAACAGAGTTATTATATGGAAATCCTTTCATATATCAGATGACAATATATGAACTATTAATCTTTTAAGAAAACCTGAAAAAGAGAAAGTATATTCTGTATAATTCATCATAAAATTGTGAATCGATAAAATTTTAACTATTAGATATAATACAAACCTCTGTAAAATATTGCGAAAGAACCCTTTCTCAACTAATTTACGCGCTGAGTAGTACCTAACCAATTATACTGGTCATTTTCTAATTCTTCCAGAGAATGTTAATTAAATAAATTCTGTGATTGCTCTTGTACGTAATTAGTAAAAACTGAGGAGCCTGTTTGGTAGTGAAAGCCATTAGTAAATAAGCTCCACTCAACTACTTCGCACCCATCAAAACTTCTCTCTCCCATCCTTCCATACCTCTATAAAAAAAACTGGCATGGAAGCGTTATATATGTTAAGAGTGGTCCATCTACAGATTTTCCCTTCAATTTGCAACTATATTATTCATCCCTCTCTCTCTCTCTCTCTCCATCTTCTTCTCCCAACTTCTATATCAAATTTTCACCGCTCAAAAGAATGGAAGAGAGAAAGTTATAGAAAGGGAGCGGTTAGTTAATTAGAGTGGAGATCGCCATTTGGAAGTCCTGGTCATGATATTCCACAGCTTTCTTGAACTTTCTTATCACCCTTTTGTTTTTTTTAAATTACCCTTAATTAATTTTTATTGTATGGTAATTTAGAGGAGGTTTGGAAGCTCAAGAAAGCTGTGGGAGACCATGACACTTCAGGATTTTTTTAAATAAAAAAATTACCCTTAATTAATTTTGAGTGTATGGTAATTTAGAGGAGGTTTGGAAGCTCAAGAAAGCCGTGGGAGACCATGACACTTCAGGATTTTTTTTTTGTGTTTCCAGGTTTGAGATTAGATCAGTTTTCTTCCCAATTGGCTATGGAGTTCCGATAATCAATCAAGGGACGAAGGTTTGAGTCATGGACAATGGTAATTCTCTAAACTGTCCAGTAAACTGATGGTACTTAATTGTTATTCTTCAGAATTCTCATGGTTTCCTCCTCCTTATAGAAATTGGTTTTTCTTAGTTAATATGAATTCTCCTGCAGATTACCCTTTTTTCAATTAATTATCTATTTGGTGGAATTCCTCATTTCTCTTCAGTGAATCATTTCCCCTCAAGATTTTCCGTTTGTAGAGGTTTCATTTTTTTAATAAGTTAACTTATAATATTTAGGTCGAAAGAAGAACTCGCAATATTGCAACCATCGGTCTTTTTAAAATTTTGATACGGTAAAATTTTTTTTTGGAAAAAAATCACACCAAGATACAGAGGGATATTTGTGCCTGCTTGTACGTACATCTTGTGAGGGAATATACTCATCATCATTTTAATTTGGTTATTTATTTGTGCCATGCACTTTTTTTTCTAAGAAATTATTTTCACATAGGCAAGACGTGTCACAAAAGAAGGTTTCAGTTAGCCTTTCCCTTTTATCGTCAATGATGATAGTTCTTCCGGTTGGCTATCTGATTTGGTTCTAACATGATCTCTCCTACATTTCCGTGAAAAAAGGGGTTAGACTTTGTCCACTCCTTCAGTTTTTTACTCTCTCTCTCCTCTCGGAGCGACACGCCAAGTTGCATGTACTTGTGTATTTATGTGGAGTAGAGTATGATTCTTCCAATAATATCTTTTACATTTACAAGATTTGAACAGTCGGTTGAACTAACTCTCATTGATATACTATAATTGATTTAAATATGTTACTTTGGTTTGATATCGATTCACTCACTTAACCGACTAATTCATGTTCGATTAGAATAAAATTTTTAAAAGGTGAAAATTCGAATTCGATACTTGATTAAGCTAATACAAATTCCTCAACTATTAATCTAATCACTTGTTGGTGTTTAAGTATGGTACTTCTAGGACATTTAAGTTCTTATCTTTCCCTCGCCAATCATCCAAAGAACAATAATCTCTCTTCCTTTCTCCAACCATCTCCTTAGTCTTGTTAGAACTGGCTAGAACACCCCATTTTACTGTCTCTGACTTGGGCAAAGGTACATGCATATATTGGACCATCATTATTAAAGCTGTGAAAAAGGAAAACAACAACTATTAGACAACAATAATGAGGCTTCGTTACGAGAATCCTGACCAGATGCCAGCACTGAAATAACACCGTCACTGTTAGGAAATTCCAATAGTAGCCAAGAAAATACAGCTATGATGGGCTTAGGTCCACCAAAACTAGTTGATAATAGGTCAGACACAGGAAGGAATATGGCAGATCTGTACAGCGCCATAATAGAAACAATTTTAACGCATGCTGATTACGGTTACCATCTTGTATAATAATGGTCTTCGTATGATTTTTGTTTCTAAATCATCTTGTATATATATATATATACATTCTTTGCGCAGACTAAATTAGATAGGAGTCGAGTTAAATTACGAATTGAAAAAAATATTTTTTATCGAGTTTAACACAATTTTTTCTCGGAGTTCTAACTCTAATCAATATAAAATAATCACTCATCAGTCCATGTGTTTTCTCGTATGTACCCGTAATGTTTAGCTTCCGAATTTAGATAATGGTTATATTGCTGTTTGCAGTGACAGGTTGAGGCAAAAGCTTTTGTTTTCCAAAAGCAAGAAAAGAATCTCTCAGAGTTGCCCTACGTTTGGTCTGTTCGATCAGCTGGCGAATTCCTGCATTGTCTTCTTTAGATTACATCCAAGTTTTTCTTCACCAAAATAATTCTACCTTGTGTTCCTTTTTCACTCCCTTGCTATAATTACAAATTCTGTAATTATATTCTTTCGTATTCATTTCTGTAGAAAATGGATGTCCCCTAACAGTAACGCATACATTGCACTTGGATCAATTGACAAAGAAGTTATTCTAATTTGACCAATAAATTTCGAGTTCAAATTTTATGGAATACAACATTGTTAAATATTTGTTTAAGAACTTTGCAACCATTGAACCATCTTACCCGACTTACCCAACTCAAACTTGAATTAGTCAGTTTAGTGAGTGTCTGAATAACATGTGGTTTTAACCAAAATTATATAGATGAGAAGGTGATGAAAGAGAAAATTTTAGGACTATAAGGGAAGGGAGTGGATCAGATTAATTGATCGCGCCGTTGCTAATGTGGTGGGGAAAATGGAGAGAAGTGATGTCGCTTTTGGATCCATATTCTTGACCTTTGAAGTCATGACACAGAAAAATTGCAATGTTTAGCATTATTATTTGATGTGAGAGTGTCCAGCCAGCGACCTTATACGGCAACTATGTTGACAACAGAAAGGGATGTAAATTCGTACGTGTAGCGGGGAAAAATGGCAAGTAAAATTGAAGAGGCCAATTGAATCGTTTAGCTCTCAGACTAGATCGCATTGGATCTGAATCTGATAACCTAGCATTGTTGACCGTCAATAATGCAAACATTCCGCATTGCTTTTGAGAGAACGAAAACGAATAATTATCCATGCAAGTTGGTACAAATAGTAAGAAAAATTTTAGTTCAAGTTTTAAGGTTGTAAAAAGTACCATTAGGAGAGTCACCCTATAAAATTAACTCTTACAATATTCGACTCTAAATATCATAAGACGATTCAACAAAGAAAATTGAATTTTGTACATATCTCGCAATATGTTTATACTCGAACTATCGACGATACTTGTACTATTACAATCAATAAATGATGCATGATCAGATGTGTACATATGGGTCTATTGAATGTTTCGTAACCTATTTTTCATAATGAGATGTGTTTGGTTGTGGTTGTAGCACATTAATTATGTTTAACAGTAAAAGCCCCAAAATGTGTGCGAGTGAGATATGTTACTTACATATGGGCTGGCCGCTAGCCTATAATCAATCCTGATAAGCAGGGTGGGCCTTATGGTATTATTGAGCGGTTTGGTGCAAGAGTACACTTGTTTAAAAGGAATTAATTATTGGCTAATACGTTGTCTAATCGAATTATGCGAATGTCAATAAAGTGTCAAAAGAAACTTTATATCGTAGTTTTTGTGTGCTTTGAACCCATGGTACTTACTAAAAATTGTCAAAGTAATCCTACCGAAGAGAATTTTAGCCTAATTAATTTGAAGCAAAACTTTTTTTTAAAGATAAATTTTACACTATTATTATATACTATAATTTGAACCATAGACTTCCCTTAATAAAATACCTTTTGCAACAAAACTTTCATGCTATTACTTCTATATTTTTTTGTGAGAAGTAAAAGGTTTTATTTCATATCAAACCGAAGCCACCAGGATACAAATTACTTCATCGTCGAGTGATTTCATCGGGTAGGCGATATAAGAAACACAAATAACTATCACGAATTAGGCCAAAAAAAGATTTTAAAAAAGGTGTCCCGGTAGTGGGCACTCAAGGCTGCCCTGGACCGAAGCGACCATTCGCGGTGTAGTACTTTTTTATGACTAGATTTTAAAATTTTTTTTAGAAGAAAAATATTTTCAAAGATTGGATTTCACTAGATTTTAATCGTGACTAGAATTTGAACACTGGTCACTCCCCACTTTACCATTCTCTTATATCATTTTTTTAAAAAGGTGGTGCGAAGTCTATATTAAGAAACCGAGTTACAACACAAATAGAAAACATATAGACACATAACAAAAACACCAAACAGAAGACGAAAATCGATCCGTAGTCAACAGAGTGGTATGGGTGGAAGGAAAGGGTGGTAGAGAGGCGGGAAAAGCCGACGACCAGAGCGAAGATCGCCTAGAAAAGCAACAGCTAATACCACAAGGCAACGTCATAGACGCAACCTCGTAGACATTTGAATGCATACAAGATGCACACAAATGAGAGTAAAAGTTGAACGAGTTCGACCGAGACAAATTTCTTCACCTGCAACCACAGGAAAAGAATCAAGATCCGAAAATATTCTAGATCAAGCCAAAGTTCATGCAATAAAACAAACAAACTAGAGCATGCAAACCCTAAACATATGGGTGCCAGGCAGCAAAAGTGCCAACACAAAGCGATTAACTTAAAAATAGACAAACAACAGACATAAAGCAAAGAAATCTACAACAAAAGCAGATAAAAATACGGTAGATAACATAAACGACCGGAGGGGAGGTCTACTAAGACCAACCCTTCCGGGCAGCAAAACCGAGCTCCTTGACCTCTCCAGAAGAAGACCAGAACCAGGGGAAAAGGCCGATACCGAAGCGAGGCGGGAGAGCGAGCTCTGACGGATGAGGAGCTTCAGCGAGAAACTTGACCGGAGAAGAGGATGACCGGACCGAGTCTGACCGGTCTTCAAGCTGGAGGTCCTGGCGAGCGCGGGCTACGGGATACTGGGCTTGTGGAGCCCCGGCGAGCGCTGACAATGACGAGGAGAGAGAGGGGTCTTGGAGACGGGCCCGGGCAGTGGAGGAGCTTAAAGACGAGCCCGGGCGGTGAAGGAGCTAAAATAGGAGGCCCGAGCTGAATCTCTGGATCAACGCTACGACTGGTGGTTGTAGAGGTGGAATGGAAGGTGGTGAGGGCTTGGAGGCAAAAGGTAAGGTGTGGAAGAAGGAGGAGGAAGCTCTGGAGGAAGGGTGGAAGGGGGCGGCTGCTATAGAAGAGGATTAAAAAATCCTGGAATAATTACTGTTAGGCTCTTGGTGTTTGGCATATTCGCCTCTCATCCCTTGTCGTTTAAAAATTAATTAAAAACTTTCAGATGTTTAGTTTAATTATACTATTAGGCCCCTCGCTGATGCCATCAACTATTTTTTCTTGTAAAATGACTAATATACCCTATAGAAATTAATTAAGAAATAATAAAAAATATCTCATGTTCCGGCCGTCGTTCCCGCACTCTCTCTTCCTCCCCCGTTCAAATTCCTAGCCACGACGACAGTGAAATCTCCACAAGAAACCGACAACGACGACGAGCGAACTCCATAGAGGATCGACCCTCTGACTCTCCTCCTCCCATCGCGGGTTGACGAGGATGGACTCAACCCATTTCCACTTCAATAAATTCCTCGTCGTTCTGCTTGCTTCATCTTCGAGGTTTTGCTTTGCATAGTTGCCATTTTGCTTGCTTCGTCTTTGCGGGTTTTGCATTTTTGGTTGAGGTTGGGGACGATTAGGGGTTTCGGGTTCGACGAGGAGCTGTCGGGGTTGGGTTCTGGGTTCGACGAGGAGCGGTGGAGGTGGGGTTTTGGGTTCGACGACGAAACCAGTGACGAAGAACCGATCCTTGAACGAGGATGAGGACAAGGTCCTCCTCGCCATGGCCGAAGGTGGGCTATCGGGGTTGGGTTCTGAGTTCGATGAAGAGCGGTGGAGGTTGGGTTCTAGGTTCGACGAGGACCAGTGGAGGTTGGGTTCTGGGTTCGACGATAAGACCAGTGACGAAGAGCTCGCCAGCGTGACGACGACGATGACTTAGGGGTATAATGGTCATTTTGGTAATAAAATAATAATATTTTGACTACTGACGTCAGCGAGGGGCCTAATAGTATAATAAAATTAAACTTTGGAGAGTTTTTAATCTATTTTCAAACGACAGGGGGTAAAAGGCGAATATGCCAAATATCAAAGACCCGCCAGTAATTATCCAAAAAACCCTAGATCCAGAAAGGAAGCTCCTAGGGATTGAGAAAGATTGCTCCTACAAAGAGGAGAGAGTTTATTTTGGGTTGAGACTTTGTTAGATTTCCTTATATCATGGAAGTAAGTATTCTTTGGTTTACTTCTGTATATATATTCATATACATGTACTGTCGGCCAGATCCATATATATAAGTCAAAGAATAAGTGCATTTCACTTGTATACTTCTGTTTATTGTAAGCGAGGAGCATATTTAATTATACATTTCAAGCATGGGACATTAGTATATAATAATATTCGAAAATAAAAATTTTGCCCCTACCTACTCCACGCTGTCAATTACCCACCTTGTCTGCCGATAAAACAAGGCGTCCGTGCCATCCATACACATGCATGGATGATTCAAATTTCTGCAGTATATGGCTGTACTTGTTCACTTGTGCACGTGCACAGTGTTTTTCTTTTTGAAGTATATTTTTCTACAATTCTAAAGTTCAAACTGTTCTGTTCCTCAAAAAAAGAAGAAGTTCAAACTCTTCTTGGATTCCAACCCCGAAATTCTTACTCTTATCATACTTGATTTATGTCTCAATGGCTGAAGTATTAATTGTTACGTTGTTGAGTCCAATTTCTAAACAAAGAATTTTCGACTATTCCGTTATTTACAAATTTTGGAGTCGATATGAAACTTCTAACAAATATTCAAAAATATTGTTAATTCACATGTAAGATGCAATCTATTGGTGGGTTTCCTTCCTCTTCTAAAGTAGCATGCTGTGAAATAAACTAATATTGACTAGTTAGTGTCAACTTTATTTTCTTTTCTTCCTTCACTTCCTGTCTGGATCTGACATTATTGAGATCGCTTTCTTAGTAGATATAAATACAGAGCAGTAGAATGTCGGTTATTTTTTCTGATCAGAAACTTTAAACACAGTCACAAAGCACAAGGTAATCTGGTCTTTTCCCAATACCAACTAAGCCAATGGAAGAAAAACCCATGTCGCAATTTGAATCAGACAAACAAATCCCACCTTTTTGACTTTAGATTCAATATCAGGATTTGTGCTCTTCAAAACAATCAGGAAATTAATTAAACGAATGTACAAACACACAGAGACAAGCATAAATCCGAATCAAAAGAAAACAAGCCAGAAAAAGAGAGGGAAATTTAAAACAAGCCAGCCAACAGGCAACTTTTCCATGATTCGTAGATGAATTAACAGATGCCCAAGTTTCAATTCCTAACATGTTAAATAATTGATATTAATAATTTACTTACCTAAAAAAAGGCCAGAAAAGAGAGGGGCGTTTAAAACATATGAATTGGATCCTTATATGATCCTATATGTTGTCCTTTAAACTAGCAAGATTAGTGGGGCTAATGAGTATGGTCCTCCAAAGTTAAGGTTAAAAACAAACCAAGCAACCACACATTGCACCAAAAGGCCACTTTGATTGATCATAAAGCTCATAATAATTTACAATAAAGCAGTTGCACCAATTAAAAAGATCCGCGAGTAGAAAATACATGCTTTGTGATTAGTTGCCGACAAACACTAGTAAAATCATCTGTCTTTAACATATAATTATGAATAAACTCAACACTAGTGATGTATTAAGTATGCAACAGAGGGTGACGACTTTTAAGTTATTAGCCTAGCAAATTTTAAAGAATACACCAATTGGAAAGAATACAACAGAGGGTGCGCTGTATTGTTTAATTGAAGGGTTTCTGGTCCCCGCGAGTGTTCCCGAGTTCCAGCTGGCAAAGAGGTCACTTTACATTGTACAATTCAAGTACCACTGTCAATTGGTAGGATTTCAAGCTTAACTGCGGATCTGAACTTAAGTCCGAGTCCTGAGAAAGTGAGGACGTTAAAATTTGATAGACAAAGATTTGTCACAAATGAGCTTGAATTAATTGGCACATAGAGTCGCATGAGTATGACGTGAGACGCGGAGGTCCCACATATTCTCCAAAATATTAGGGAAACAAGAAGGGGAAACAGCCGAGCTAAAATTCACGATCCTCGTAGATACGGAGTATTTTTAGTGAGCGGGGTAAATATTTGGTTAGGTATATTTCATATATATTTACTTCGCGTTTGGTAATTTTAGTCTAGATTTGACTCTTTGGACGATTGGGATATACTTAGATAGCACATTTTATAAGACTATTATGTGTTTCTATCTAGTATTATAGACGACTTATCTTAGTGTAATTCTCTTTGTGGAGAGTTTTTGAAAAATATAATACTTTACTTATAAACAAAAAATAATGTACCATTGAACTTTTTACACATTAGATTCTCTATACTGCTTTAAACACGGAAAATGTAATGCACAACCGCTACCGGTTCTGGGAATTTCGGACCAGGGCAATTGTGTCTGGACAAAGTCGTACCAACTCGAAGCTATCTGCCCCAATGGCGAGTAATTTTGCTACGACAGATCAAAATTTCATGGCAAGAGTGAAAGCTGTATTGTATTTACTATTTGAAGAAGAAGACAAGGAAGAAAGAAACATAACCCATTTATTCTACGAATATGTCAGCCCTAACAAAGACAAGACAATCTGTTTTCTTTCTAGGTGATCTTGATCTGAGAACCCTTTTCATTTCACGTCTTTCCTTGTTCGTAAAATATTGATTGATACGATGAGGAGTAAGAATTACAGCCCTGTTGTACTCTTAATTAGGACCCTTCATGAGTGTAAATCCAAACAAAGCTAGACTTAATTAGTTTCCTTGATGTTGTTGAATTAAATCAAGGTGAGAATCATGTAAATTGCAAGTTTGATGGAAGGTTGATCACACCTACCGAATCAATTTTCATTTTTCTGTGCATTTATGACTTCAATTTTGGTGCGACGGGTTTGTATTTTTGGGCATAAATCATCCAGGTTTTATTTTTTAAGCGCTTTTATATTTAGAGTCGAGTATTCGCGATTTTGTTAAAAAACATGTCTCTCAATTATTTTTTTTGCAATTGTGAAATTTGAACACAAGATTTCTCTGAAAGAAAAACAAGTGGTTGGAAGTATAGATTTTGAAAAAGAACGAAGGAAAAAGCTAGAAAATAGTCAAAAAAATGTCTAATTTATTTGTTAACTTTTTTTTTTACTCTTTTTGATTCTCGCTTTTATTGCTGCCCCGCCAGTAGATATTGATGAAATTCGTGAAAATATTTCTGGATCTCTACTTTATGGAAATAATATTATTTCTGGTGCCATTATTCCTACTTCTGCAGCTATAGGTTTACACTTTTACCCAATTTGGGAAGCAGCATCTATAGATGAATGGTTATACAAAGACGGTCCTTATGAGCTAATTGTTCTACACTTCTTACTTGGTGTAGCTTGTTATATGGGTCGTGAGTGAAAATCTATTACCTTAATCCACTTGGCTACATCCGCTCAAATGTACTAATCCGTGTTGAGATATGGTGCATTCTACGTGAAACCTTTTCATAAAGGCTTCACCTAACCGTTAGCCCACGAATTATCCCCATCCTAATCGAGTAATGGTGGTCCAATATTTATTTTTCCTACGACTAAATGTACCTTTAGATCACATTGGGGATTAGGTTTGGGCAGAACATATGTTTCTAGGTGTCCTCTTGTTATATGCTGGCCTCTCTTGCTTCGCTGGTGTAAGCTTGGCCGTTGGTCGTAAGTGACATTTCGGAGTTTTGCCATATATTATTTACTTCTCAAAAAAAAAATCAAGACCTTTAAAAGCAGTATCGCCCAATCTTGCTGGATTATTAGTTTAGAATCCTCATGTTGTATTTACTGCTCAAAGATCACTAAACACTTGGATCAGCCAGCCGGTAGAGGTCTCTAGTTAGAGGTCTCCAAATCGAACCATAATAACATACTGGGTGACAAATTAGACCAAACAATGTATTGCCAAAAGTCAAGATGTATACTTAATTATAGCCCCGCTCACTTTTTGTTTACGAGTTTGAGGACAAGATTGAGCTTATCATCTGATCTGCAGAATCTGACTTGGTTGGTTAGTTAATATAGGGACCAGAAACCAGCTGTTCCTTGTCACAGATGGACCAACAGAGTATTATAAAGATTTACGTGGTGGCTTCTTTGGTCAATACAAGAAATTTAATCATGTCCAGTTTGTTCATCACACGGTGACAAATATCGGCATATATAATAAGGTAAGAATGTAATTAGTTAATTATAACGGCCACCTCTATATAACTCAAACTATACACATTTTTACCAGCGACTCAAAAAAACACATATAAGAAGTTAAACAAGTTAGAAAAGTCCTAAATTGCAGGCGTTTTTGCTAAATGTAAATCTGAACTAGCTAGAAGAGACCAAGGGCATGTCGACCAGAGAAAAAAAGAGAGTAACAATAAGAATTTGAATCTTAAAGGTATGTACAAGCAAGTCGGGAACAAATAGTACTCCACAAAATTAAAAGTAAGTACAGTACTGGTTAGGCACACAGTATATATACCAGATCCGATTTGACAATAAATGGAATGGAGAAATATGTATATATATGCGACATTTAAAACCAAGGAGTAAAGGGTCATGAGATAAGGTATAAACATATGGTAAATAATTTTACCTGTTCTAGATACAACCCATCAATTTAACCACCTAACAAAGGAAAAAAAAGATGACTCATGCGTATAGCCCGCGTCTTATATATAGCGGTAGGTCAGAGTTCGAAACCAGATCAAATACTGAGTCTCTCAAGAAACCCTTTTTCTATAAATCTATCTCCATAAAAAACCATTTGCACAAGGAACTAATACAATTTGGCAAGTGAAGAAAGACGATCGAGCCAACAACACATAAAATAAAACAAAAACAATAGAAACCCGTTTGAACGTAATACATATATCAAAAGAAAATCGACCAAAAAAGAAGAAAAACCCAGAAATATAAAAAAGAGAGAGAGAGGAGAATAAATACCCAGGTGGACACGGATTATTAGGACCCGGATAACAATTCCATGCCCCTAATTCGATTGACCCTGTTTGTATCTTCCCACAGCTTTATTGAACCGCAACTGTAAATTTAAATAGCCATAGAACGGTCTAGTGTCAAATAGTAGATGCAGTTCAAGAAAGCTGTGGAAGAATACAAAGAGAGCCATTTCTTAAACACCACTGGAAGATGAATAGACATATCTATTCAAACCCTAGAGAGAGGGGTTCCCCCCCCCCCCCCCCCCCCCAAGGGTGGAAGAAGGTTGGGAGAGGGAGAATAAGAAGAGGTAGCAGAGAGGGCGATGGTGCGTAGGTCTAGGAAGAGTGAGGATTTATAGGGGGAATTGAGGTCTCTTTTTGTCACCAATCCCGAGGAGAATATTGGGGCTACCCCATTTTTATTTATTTTATTCCCTTTACGTAATTAAAATTTAGGAAAATCTAGATTTGGCTGCTTGACACTTTTAATACTATAGTTTAAAACGTATCAAACAGATCCCTGTATTTGTAAAGGATCTCACCTGAACTTGCCCAACTTTGACTAGCTTCTACGTAATTGAATAAGTGTTATGTGACTTTCCAACTGAACAATTTAAGCTCCCGGTTGTGCTGAATTCGCTTGAAGGTAAATTTCAAAGCAATACCAAATTTGTTTAGATTTTAAAAAAAATCTCCCTTTTCTCCCTCTCCCCTCCGTCCCTCCACACTTTCCAGAGATGAAGCAACCACGATCTCTCTCCTCCCCTCCCCCTCCCATAGCCAACCGTATCATCTGCCACGGCTTCCTATTCTCCTCCTGATAATCGCTCCCAATCCCATGCCAAAATTTTTTTATAAGCAAAATGTTGTATTCCACCAAATTGTTCACCAAGAAAGAGTATATCATAAATAGCAGATAATATCTATCAACACACACCATAGTGATAGATGCTATTTGCATACAAACACCAAAATATCTCCAAAAGAATTAAAACCAAAGAACCTTAAGGTCGTCAAAAAACAGACCCGAATATATACCAAATACCCTAAATTTCCCCCTACCGAAAGACTTCACACATTCAGAAATAAAACAAATAGAGGGAAAATAAAGAATTAACGCCAAATGGATAAGCTCGAGACCACCTGTTGGAGTGAAGAATATATCCTTGGCGATGGAAATAATGGGGCCAACATCCTTGAGAATCTCCTCTTCTTTGTCCTTCCTCTGCCTATACTCAGGATCGTCGCATGACATGATTCTTCATGTCTTAATTTAATGCGTTTTAAATTGTAGTATTAAAAGTGTCTAACGGTCAAACTACGAGTACTAAAATTTAGTTTTCCCTAAAATTTAAAATGTGTATGCCCCTCAGACTGGCCTTCCTATTTTTTTTTATACCATTGCGGCATAGCCTAGTTTAAATTTCTTTTCAAAATTTTGAATACACAAACTTTTCTTACAGAGGATTTCTGAGCATTATCAACTATCTATTTTCGTGTTCGTGTAGTTTATGATATATTATATATCTAGTTTTTAAAAAATTAATATTTAAATACTAATTAATTTATGTAATCTAAGTTTGAAATAAATAAGATCATCAACGTGGCATGGTTATATTTAAAAAAACTTAACGCAGTTATATCCATGATTATGAAGATATATCGCTGGCTAACTTAAATGTTTGTGATTTCAACTCAAATATTATTTGTTTAAACAAATTTCTTTGATATTTAGATTTCTGGGGTTTGAACTCTATTCATAGACACCAATATAAAAAATTTTAATTCTAATTTTTCACTTAATTAAGTCTTCAAAAGTAGCTTATAAATTGTTGGAGCCAACGCAATTTTGTGACGATAAATTTTCTAAAGATAGTAAGGGTAAGATTCATTAATAGGTAATATTATTAAACAACCAAAAATAAATGACAGACCAGAGTAGCTACACTGAGAATACAAATGATTTGGACTTGAATCTATAAAAGAATATATTTCTGGCGAGTGCCTTTTTAAGGATATACTAATTAGAAAATAATAAATCAACGGACTCCGTTTAAAGATCAATCACATCCCTTCTTAAAAGATCATGCGGTTGCCCCACTCTATAAGGATATATAATATTAATTAGCATACCCTAAAAATAACGAAAATGGGAATATTAAATGAAAAACCGAAAATGGAAGTGTCACGTCAAGATTGATATTAATAAAGAACCTACATCATGCCGGTAGGTAATTAACCCCATTGGCAATCCGCTCTTTTAAAACCGGAATTCTCGCGGGTTTGACGTGTCAGCTCATACCTTTAAAGCCAAATCAAGAATAATTCAATGAATTTGATCGGTTATTAATTTATTATTAGGAACATTTTATGAGTATGACTAGATATATACAATAATTAAAATTTATTATCAATAAATAGTTAGATCAATTGGTATTTCGAATTAGACCATCATCTTTCAAAAATTCATCAGTTTGAACTTGGATTAAAATTTGTTGAAAAACCATATATATAAATTTTAAATATTAATTTTAATATAAAAATTCTAACCGATAAAGTAAAATTATGAGGTTGAGAGTAGTAATAGAAAAATATGGAAATAATAATGACTAGAACGAGAGTGGCATAAATTCATTGAAAATGAGAAATAAGATATGGTAATGACTTAAAATATACTGTTAAAAAAATAGTTTGGCAAGTTTCAATAAAGCATGAAAACTGTCAATGATCCAATTCAATTACTAAATTACTTGATTGGCACCCTCGGAAAATGGTAATATATTTATTTATTAATTATCTTACCCTTAATATTTATATGTCATTTTTAAAAAAGAATATGTCATCATTCTTTATTATATATTATGATTTTAAATATATTTATCTATTTAATATATCTTATGACCGTCATTTGGAAAAAAAAGTTAGCTGGTATTTATTTTTGGCACTCTTTGGAAAAGTAAAAAAATTACGTAGTTAATCGGAAGTGAAGCAAAAAGTGAACTAGATGAAGATGAAAATATCTGTTGGAACATATATATTATTATTATTTATTTGTGTATGTTTAGCATCAAATTTAATTTTATGTCACAAAAGAAAATAAATTAATTTTATCAAATATGATACACAGAACTGATAAAATAATATGATTCATTCGTTTTTTTTTCTTGGTTTGGATTCATTCGTTTATTTTGTGGATGCTAAAACTTCTGAGAAATTTTGTGTGTTTAGGAAACAATTTCTTTTAGCATACTCCACAATAATATCTTAGTCACAAATCTTCTTTACACTTGATACATAACAAGTCACAATATTTAGAAACAAACATAAAATTTCTCAAAACTTCTTCCCCTTGTATTTAAGGAACAAGTACAGATATATGTATTTGTAATAAAATATTAGAAAGTGTTCGATGACGTGCGCATGGGATTCAATTCAACCGGCCGGATCTGACGGTGACGGTTACCCAAGTGGGGACACAGACATCAGTGCCACCTCAGCTCTGTCCATCCAATAGGATATAAAGTGTAACGCTGGCTTTCTTTTTATAAAAGTAAAGGCAAAATATCCAAAATAAATTGATTAATCAAAATAATTAAATTATTAGTTATTTCGTCATTTCTTTTAAAAATGATTTTTTTGGTACGAAGAGCCGTCTTCTAGCCAAAAATTCAGTAAAAGACCATAAAGTTGACCAAATAAAAATAAACGGCTAATTTTGTGTCCGCCAATTTTAGTCCATTGTAAAGTAAATTTTACATCATCGTACATGTCAGGATTTGAAACGTGAACCTTTTAAATATTTACAAATCTTTGTACTGTTGGATTATAAAATATTTGGTCAATTTTAGTCTACTTAAGGCTGTATTTGGTCATGGGTAACTAAATAATAAAAAATCTATACTTACAAATTAGGCTCGATAATTAATCACATTTAATATGGTATACGAATAGATAATGTACCTTTAAATATTATTTTAGGAAAACAAACGCTAATTCAATTCAATATACATGACATTTTTTGAACAGCTATATCTGAAATTTTGTTTATAAAGAATGCATTAGCAACGGAAAAGACCAAAGCCGAATATGTAAAATTGGAAGGTGCGGTGTCGTGTCCACATGGTGGCATGTGAGGATGACCCTACCCATTGGGAACGTGTGTGGGTGTGGACAGTACACCCCGTTTTTTCCGGAACGGAGGTTGCTTTGTCGGGGTGACTATCTGGGTTTGGGTATGTGTAATTAGTTTGGACATTTCTATCTGTACTAAACTAATGGAATATGATTAAACCAACAAACACTTTGGACAGCATTCCAGCTTTAGTCAGTTGTTTGACAACATAGCAGTATTTAATATTTATTAAGAGAGTCTTATCTTTCTTTCAATGATCTCATTTAGCTTAATAACAATTTTAAATTCATTTAAGAAAGTTTTAGGTTGAAACATTACAATATAAAATAAACAATTTGGCGAATCGCATAATAAATAAAATTCGACAATAATCGACTCTTTATAACAGAGATTCAAAAACACCAATACATCCCGCACCACATATTTTTTTGAAGATAAATTTTACATCTCGCCAAAGTTTGAATCATCGATCTCTGTTAAATCATGAAACACCTTGTGCCGTTGGGCTAAATGTCATCTGGCCATCCCGCACCATATTGATGATGTATATCTGCCGATAAAAGATAATTTAAAATTAAAAATGCAAATTCTGGTAAAAGATTATCTAATTAATAAATATACTTTCAATTTGGTAGATTAAGTTTTCTTGTCGTTATAATTTTACTAGATATAATTCTAAATAATATCTAAATATTTTTTGTTAAAATAACACTGATAATGCCAGCACCACCTAACACAACCCCCATGCTACAACAAAAACGTTCTGAGAGGGAGTGAGGACTGAGGAAGGCGCTAAAGTTGTGCCAGCCAGGATTTAGTCCTTACGAACCGTCAATTTCTTAACACGATCTCCCCCGAAAAACATCTTAAATATGAAAATGTTTGGAATTAGACAATTAATAGAATTATAAATTATTGGAGGAGAAAAGTGAAAAAAAATTTTATTGTGTAATTCAGTAGAAGGATTTTCAAATAAAACGGCAAGTGCTAAAGTTGTTGGGTGTGTTTGGGGGGTCTGGATTGGGCACGGAATGCTCAGATTCCGAACCGTTCGGAATGAAGACACGCGGGGACTTTTTTGCAAACGCGCTAAAATTTCGGGACCAAAATGAAAAAAGCCACGCACAAACGCAGGCCGGATACAAATGCCATTATCACGTGACTGCGCATGCCAGTATCACATAACTGTGCATGCCACTATCACATAACTGCGCATGCCAGTGTGACCTTTTTGCAAAAATGCTAAAATATGGGGGACCAAAATGAAAAAAACCACGCGCGCCATTATCATCAATGGGACTTGCCACTGTCACAAAATACACATGCCATTGTCACATAACTGCGCTTGCCATTATCACATAACTGCACTTGCCATTATCACATAACTACGCTTGCCACTGCGGTCCCCTTTCACTCCAAACCGTACGGAATCGATTCCTTCACTCCGTGCTCAATCCAGACCCGTGTTTGGGAACTAATAGTTTAGGAGTAGATAGAAGATTAGAAGTAGAAAGTACAATATACTTGTTTGGTGAAATAGTAGATTGGGTAGTTATTCTAATCTACTAGTAGATAGAAGATAAGGTAGTTATTTTTTTATTTCTTTATAGTTTTGGTTACATTTTTTAGTAAATTTATTTTTTCTAAAGATAAGAATTTTAAATTATTTTATTTCTAATGTACATCAAATTAATGATATCTATTTTTTATTATAAAAATTATCGAAAAGAATATACAAATATTTTTGGAGAATAAAATTTTCAGTATTACTATCGGATAAAAAAGTTGTAATAATTATTTTAAAAATATCAAAAAGAATAAATACAAAATTAACAAATAATTTTTTCTCATTCCTAATATTTTTAAAGTATGCGTATGTTCTTAAATAAAAATAAAATTATTCACTATATATGAAATTACATGATATTGTTATTTTAATTCTACTTTCAATGAATATGAATCTTTACTAAATAGTTGTATGTTATATATAGTTTTGAATTAGTTAACTATAAGAATTAGAATAAATGATAATTTTAACATATTGAAATAAATATTTACATGGTCTTGTTATTCTTATTCTTATTCTTATATCTAACTAAATATAAGAAATTAATATATTCAATAAGTTAACCATTTATCCTTTATCAAAATATTTATTTAGAATATAAATAAGTTATATATTAAATTATTACTACTTTAATTTAAATAAATAATTTAGATTATTTTATTTAAGTATAATTTATAAATTAATAATTAACTTAACCAAAAATATATAATCTACTAAATTGAATCTGCTTTCTGCTAGTTGAGTTTACCAAACACATTTTGCAATCTACTATCTACTATCTGTTCACAATCTGCTATCTACTTTCTGCTATCTGCAATCTGCTCCCAATCTGTTTCGCCAAACAGGGCCGTTGTCACTTTGTTGCATTTTTAGATCCTTTATGTACCATCACTCGGATGACTTTAATATAACGTATTACATTGGCGCAATGAATTTCAATTATAGACGATAATTTGTATAAAGGATGAGATACTCTAATTTTTTAGCCTCATCGTAATCTTTTCATAATGGACTTTCAATTGCAAATAAAATGGATAATAAATATGAGCGATTAAAAAAATATTTTAGGAAACATTTCAATTGAGTACCTTTTGATTTCAAGGTCTTGCACTTAAGGGTGGGTAATTTTGGGCAAGTTGAAACACATATTTATGTTATGATCAATGTTAAAAAAAGTTGGAAATCTTAGTAGAGAATACGAATTTTTTTATTTGAGTCGTGGCAAATAGGACTATAATTAGAACTATTTCACTTCTATGTATAGACCCCAATAATAAATAAATAAATAAAATTCGTATATAAGGACTCAACACACAAAATCTAACAAAAATTTTGCACATTGAGAAAATTACACCAGGAAACGAAAAGCTAAAAAGTTTGTGTTCTTCCATCTTCCATCATGCCAACAATGGCTTTATATAATACCAAAAGATCCTTTGACATGATGGTACGAAGGAAGGGTGTGGATTAAGTACGGAGAGATAAAGGGTTCATGTATCCTATTGGATTTATTTTGGTACATTGATCTTGATGATTAGGTGTGCGTCACAGATCTAATGGTTGTAATTATCTAGGGGTATTTTTATCTTTTGGTTCCTTCTCTCCTCATTTTTCTCCTCTTCCTTCTCTTTCTTGGCTCATTCCCTTTTTTCCTTTCTCTTTCCTCTCTACTTTCCTTCCCTGGATCACTTTTCTTCCTCTCCCTCACTATCTCTTTTTCCCAAACCTAAAATAAAATCGACGCTGACGAGGAGCAACTCTGACGAGGAGCGATGCCAGTGAAGAAGAGGTTTCCTTCTCTCTCATTTTTTCTTCCTTCCCGTTTCCCTTCTTCTCACTCATACTCTGTCTCTCTCGCACTCTCTCTCTCTCTCTCCCCTCTTTGAAATAGTTTTTTTAAGTGTATAAAGTTAAATTTAGTGGATAGTTAAATCGTTTGTTCTTATTTTTTGTTCGTGATGTATGTCTAAAGTGATATGCCCAGCAATGACCAAATGGTAGTTCCGATGATGATAAAATGGCATGCCCGATTACATTCTAATGATAAGATCGGTTATATTCAAACAGTAGGCCTGGTTATGGTAAAATGACATGTTAGATTATGACCAAATGATATGTCATGTTACGATAAAATGGCATGCTCGTTTACAATCAAATGGCATGCCCGATTACAACTAAATGGCAGAGCCGGGTACGATAAAATGACATATTTGGTAACAATAAAAAGGCATGTTCACTAATGACCAAATGGCAGACCATATACGATAAAATGGCATGCCCGGTTACAATTAAATGGCATGTTCGATTTTTGACTAAATGGCAGAGCGGAGTATAATAAAAAGGCATGTCTGGTTACAATAAAAAGGCATACTCGGCAATGACCAAATGGCATGTCGATTACAATAAAATAGTATGGAGTTAATATTTAATTAAATAATATAAATTGAAAGTTGAGGTTTCAGACATGCATTCCTACACGCGCCAGCCCCCACCAGCGCGTCAACCCTGACGCGTCCACCTTTTTCTATTTTTTGACTGTTTTACCCCTATTCTGTTTGGTACATGATTAGACTCCCTGTACCCAATCCATGCCCTGACGCGTCCACTTTTTTCTATTTTTAGACTGTTTTACCCCTATTCTGTTTGGTACATGATTAGACTCCCTGTACCCAATCCATGCCCTGGTACAAAGTGTAAAATAAATTGACAGAGATTTAGAATTCAATTCTTGGCAAGTGTATTCATAATATAAAATTTTACTTTTCAAAAATAAATATAATGAAGAATCATTTAAAATGTTTACATGTCTAACAAAAAATCAAAAATGATTTTAAATATGACCGTTATGTAAATTATTTGAATGAAATAAATTGCAATTTTGAAATAAAATAATTTTCCAACATGTTATCGCATGCGACATAACATGTTGTATTTTTTGTCATGTCTAAACTTAAAATTGTCCTTAATTTTTTGGTGCGACAACTCTTTCGAGAGTAACATAAGAAGTATTTTTACGTCAATATTTATTTAATATCCTTAAAAATTGAAATATTTATCATCCTGGACATCTTTTTCTCTATATTCTTTTTATTTCTCATTAGTTTTTTTTTTTGTTACCATTCAAAAAAAAGTTTATCTTTTTCTCCTGTTTCACTCTCTCTCTTCTTATTTCATTTTTCTCAGTTTTCCTATATCTCCATCTTTACACTCGTGTTCTTTTTTTTTCTCAACTTAGACGAAGCTCTTGTAAAAGAAAAATATATATTACTATTTTCACAACTTAATACACTTATATCCAATAACTCCAAATATACAACATGAACATGCTCAAGTCCAGCTGGTCTTAATATGTCATGTTATGTGAAGACTAAGTACCCAAGGCACTCTCAAGTGTTGCGGTCATGTTGACTATGGAATTATAAAAATTGTGCAATATTTCAGGGCAAGAAAAGTAATCGGGAGCTTCTTTTATGAGTTTAGGAATGATTATTTTGACTCGGGTGAACATGGGGTGGTGCGATGGGATCTAAAATTGATGATAACTTAAGTGACAACTCTTATAAACCTTTTTTTTTATAAGTAGAATGATTGTATTAAAAAAATGATATGTACAAATACGAGGGGCAAAAAGCTAATCTCTCATGTGCAGAGAGGCTAAGTAAAGCAAGAGATTCGGATGACCTAAATCTGTTATAGAATTAGACCAACGAAGCTACTCGTGTATCCTAATCAAGATAGTATGAATAAGAAGCTCCTGATTGCAAGGTTCGTCATTAAAGATTGCACAATTCCTTGTCAACCAAATACCCCAAAAAATGACGCCAAACAATGCAAACCATACTTTCTTATTATAAATCTCTTATTAATTGCATGATCTTAATATTACTAGTTACAAGTTAGAGCTGACAGTTGGCTCCACTGCCAAGAGATTCCAAGTAAAGTGAAGGTCTTGATAACATTAGTTCAACATTACGTTGGACTAATATAATCATTCTCGAATACGAAATAAAATAGAATAAATTTTTAAATAATCCATAATATAATCCCGTAGAACAAGAACCAAATCTTTTCGATCATTCTTCCCCGCAACTCTCATCTTAATTTTGTAAGGACCGCTCTGGACTTTTGACGTCCCAGAGAGTCGAGAAGGCGGTGAAGACAGAGAGACGCCTAGGAAACCATCCGCACACATAGTCTCCTTTAATCGGCTAATTTCACAAGAAATTTTAATTAATATTTACCCAATTTTTTTTAGAAGGGTAGCGCGAGACCTATATTATATAAAATGAATTATAATACAGGAATAAAAATACATAAACGAAGTAACGAGATACTAAAATAGTACACAAAACTACTCCGAGAGGAGATAGAGAGACATGAGTAGAGACAAAGAGCAGACGATACACTATAAGAACTGAACATCCAAAGCGAAAGCTGTCGAGAAAGCGTCGTGATCTTGGTGGGCATGTGAGTGAGGGACTGTAGGCTGTGGACGACAGTTGCATGAAATGGGTGTACCCGGCTGTCAGTGTATCGCTGACACTTCCTTTCACACGCACACACATGACACCCCGACAGGACAGAAAGAGAAGCTTTTCCCTTTGATTTAACCCACCACTTTGTCATCTCTCATCCCTCCCTTCCATTCCTCGCCTTTTTTTAATATATAATTTAGGTGGGTGAAACTGAACTTTGTGATTTTAGCATTGTTTTCTAGATGGCGGTCCAACCGGCGGTCGGACCGGTCGGACCATAAATTGGAAAGGTTAGCGTGTCAAAAAAACATGGTCAGAACACCAACCTTCGGAGATTTTTTGGTCGGACCAGATGGTTGGACCGAAAAAGTGACCCAGAAAATTCCGGTTCGTTAGGTTTTGGGGAAAAAAGTGAAAAATCAAGCCTAAACTTACCAAATTTTGCCATTTTCTTTTTGATTTTCAACCCTAAAATTTTAAAAACTTCCACGAAACAAGTATTTGATTCTATTTGTGCATGTATTTCATTAATTTTGGAGGTGTGAGTGTAATTACATATACGACTATACATATATAATTTTTAAAAAATATTTTTTATTTAAAAAAGGTCTAGTCCGACCGACGGTTCAACTGGTCAGACCGGTTGACCCAGAGTTCCGAAGAAAATCCGGGTTGAACTCCGGGTTGTTTTTGAAAACAATGGATTTTAGATGCTATTGTATTTTGTGGCAACCAATTTTTTTATTTTTGTAAGAGGTAATAATTGACCAATAAATTTTTAAAAAATGTGATAAAATTTATTGTCATCGTATTCACCAATTGTTTGTATTCTCCCCGCCTCTTACCAATAGGAACTGAGGATTATATGTAGTAAATATTTGGTAAATGGAACAAAATCCGTCGGAATACTCAGTCAAAGTTGACTAGGTCTGAATTAATCCGTGGAATATTTTAGCGACAGATATTAGATATTTTTGTAGATAAAGAACAATCTCTCGCTATATCGACTCGCGTGATATTTTTTGTATTAAGTTATTCTTCGATGTAGCAATGATTGATTTTAACAAGTTACTTTGAGTTTTTAAAATTTTTTCAAATCTTACAAAGGAAAAATTATCATCAAAAGAATCACCTATTAAACATGATCCAACATGTACCCTAATTATCCTTAAAAAATCTACCCTAATCCCTTTCCTTTTTGATACCTTTTTTATATTTACAAAATAGCAAAGCGTTACTTTTGAGAATTTTGTATTCGGAACCCACCGAGTACAATTTTTATATAACCTATGATATCTTTGTTGGAACATTTCTCTCGCTTAACGTTAGTGTTACGGCCCACAACTACTGGCTGATGAAAACCCAAACTAACCCAATCCGAGATTTCTTCTATTCTAAGAACACCGAACCCCATCCCCTTCCCATCTCTACCAATAGCCCTGTTATCTCTCTCTCTCTCTCTCTGTCTCTCTCTAACAATAAGGAAAACTCGAAAATTTCCAAAACAAAATTTATTATTTAACCTTATTAGATTCAAGTATTACAAATAAAAAGTAATTATTGAAGGATTTTTTTCTTAAATAGGAAAAAAACATAGATATATTTGCTAAATAGACAAAAACTTAATATATTCCCAAAATAGGCAAAAATTCAATTAAAAATTTAAAAAAATTAGGAAGACGACCCATAAACGGGTTGATTCCATTTGTTTGCCACTAATTAAAATAATACGCTAGTGGAGGCAACCTACTTATAGGTCGCATCCCCTCTAATTGTTTTTTTAATTTTTTTTAATTTCGGTCGATCGAATTCGATCGGCTTTTGACTTCAAATAAATTTTCGACATCGTTACAATCCGTATTTAGAAAAGTTATAAACTATAAAGTTCTAGATATACGTCTCAGCTTTGCACAGTAATTTAAATTAACTCAATCAGAATCCGGAATAAAAATTTGTATCTCCCAACCGAAATTAGTCGATTAAACTCGATCGGCTTATGACTTCAAATTTATTTTTGACATCCTTATACTTTGAATTTGGAAAAGTTATAAACTACAAAGTTATAGATATATGTCCCAACTTAGCACAGAAACTTGAATCATCTCAATCGAACTCCGAAGTAAGAAGTTGCAAAAATTACTTTTTCAATCAAAGAAGAAGAGAAGAAAAAAAGTAATTTTTGCAACTTCTTACTCCGGAGTCCGGTTAAGTTGATTCAAATTTCTATATAAAGCTGAGATATATATCTATAATTTTGTAGTTTATGACTTTTCCAAATACGGAGTGTAACAATGTCAAAAATTCGTTTAAATTTAAAAGCCGATCGAGTTCGATCGACTGATGTCGGTTGGGAGACACAAATTTTTACTCCGGAGTCCGATTGAATTGATTCAGATTTCTATGCAAAGTTGAGACATATATCTACAACTTTGTAGTTTATAACTTTTCCAAATATGGAGTGTAACAATGTCAAAAATTCGTTTGAAGTCAAAAGCTGATCGAGTTCGATCGACAAAAAAAATTAAAAAAAATTGGAGGGGAGGCAACCTATAAGCATGTCGCCTCCAATATTTTATTTTACTAAAAACAAATTGTCAGGAAGGTGATCTGTACATGGGTCGTTTCTTTTTTTTTTTAATTTTGAATTAAATTTTTACCTATTTTAAGAATATATTAAGTTTTTATCTATTTAGGGAATATATCTAAGTTTTTTGCCTATTGTGAAAAAAAATTCATTATTGAAAGAATAATTTTTAATAGAGCGTTATAGTGACTGACCCTAAATACTAAAAAATTGAACTATATTAAATTCTCTATAATTTTTTTTGAAAAGTAAATTTTATACCATGATAATGTGAGGGTTTGAACCATAAACTTGCTAGATATTTAGGACATGTTGTGCCATTGGACTGTAAGTCGTTTGCCAAAATCTCTATAAATGAAGAAAGTATTAATTAATTGATAATTTGACATATTATTAATTTACATATATTTTTTTGATTCAATGAAAACAAATTTAATTAAATAAAGTTCATTGTCCTTAAGTATATCATTAATACAACGTACCATATTTAATGAATTAACTGCTGGAGAAAATTTATTGTAAGCAGAATATTTATAAAAATAAAAAATTAATATTAATTTTAAAAATTAATCGTTGTACGAAGATAGTCATTGTATAGTTTTGTCCGTACTTTAAAAAATTATTGCATCATTAATTAATTATACATTGAAAAAGATAAATTGTGTTGGCTTATATTCTATTAAATTTACAGGTTAAAAGTTTGGAAGAAATTGTATTTAGGGTAATTGAAAATATCGTTGATGATGAAGCTGATGATGATTTAGTAATTTTGGAACGAATTACGCGAAAAGAATCGATCATAGTTGGCGACAACTCTTCACAATTTTAAAAAAATTGTTGCAGTGAGAGTAGACGATACCAGATGTCAAAACTCTTAAATGCATTGATTCAACTAGATTTAAATTTCAAGAAAAACATGACCATAACTTCATATTTTATTAAATTGTCATAATTATATGTATTCATAACTTTAGATGTATTCATAATTTATGATATTGATGGAACAATATATTATATAGATTTTATAAAATTATTATCTTATAAAATTTTCAAAATAAGTAATCTTTTGAACCGATCCAAGTTTAGGCACGACAAAATTATTAATTAAGAGACTATATTTGTTTATAGAGATTTTATTGTATAGTTAACGATAAATACTGTGATTAACGAGATAAAAGAAAACCAGAGAAAACGAGGTTTTCCTCTTGAGAAACCCCACGCAACCAGATGTGGCCAGGCCATCGGCCTATGGCGCAGGTCCTCCCGACCGGCCAACCCCTCAGAATTTTAGCGTTGGTTTTGACCAAGGGAAGTTATTTGAGGCTTTTCCCCTCTTCATGGCTTTCATGAACTAGTGAAGCATTTTGGGCGACAATCTCGTGCTCCCACCGACCGGGCAATCAGAGAGAATGGTGGCGACGGTATCCTGGATAAGGGAGTTTGTTGCGAACCCTACGAAGTTGGTGAAAAGACTGGGGAGTGATCAGGCAACCCTACGACGATCCCTATCGGCTAAGTGTAGAGTAGTCTTGCCAGAGAGTTCTCGTCTGTTGCCGTTGGCGGATCTAAAAGTGCAGCTCACAAGGCTAGCATCAAATTTTTTTGCCGGGCCCGTGCGAAGGACGGCAAAGAACGTAGCTCCAAGGTGGTGCGAGGAATTCATGTAAATTTTTATACCATGATAATACCTACCGGATATTGATTCTTTGACTTATGTCAAATCGTCAACGCCTTAATTTTCTCATCTTGGTATGTGTGGGGTGCTAACTCCTCTGTTTCAAGGATGGCAATCAGAATAATGGTAAGAACCTTTAATTTTGGTTTCCTTTGCTGCAAGATCCCAAGATACAAGCTCCGTCACAAAATTGGGTAAGGTCGTTGTGGGAGTCTCTTGGTGTATTGGTTCATCATTTGCTCAATCTCTCCCTGGCTTGGATGATCCTTGTTCGCGGTGGCCCGATGGGAAATATTTGGTTCTCGCTTTTTAGTGGGTTCATGTGGTGTACTTTGGTTCTCAAGTAACCGGATAATTTTCGAAACGACGAGGTACAACCGGAACCTTCTCCTCCGAGACTTGTTTTTCCATTGCAGAATATCTTGGCCAATCTGGAATTATTATGTGGAGTTGATTGGTGCAATTTGCTCGGGCCTAAGGAGGTTGGGCCGATGAATGTATCTTCACTCCCCTCATGCTATACTTTTCGACTGGGTTTCTTTTAGATTTTTTTTGCAATGGCCCTTTTGGACAATTGCATTTAGAATCTTTATTGGACCTGGGTGTTGCTGTGAGTGGGAATTTTTTAAGGCAGTATTGCGTACATTTATATTAATAAAATTTACTTATAGAAAATAGATATATCTGAATGTGGGAAAAAAGGAAGATAAATAGTGATTAGAGATCATGTTCAACTAACCTTAAATGAAATCCCATCTAACCAAACCTCATGTGTCACGATTCTGACGGGTTATTTGCCTAGGATAAGAACTCCACCACCTCAATAATTCTGTCTAGGAGGAACGCTTTGTTTGTTTTGTTAGGAAGTCTTTTCTGAAATAATATTTCCAGGTTTAAATAAACTCCAGAAATATTCATTTTCCGTAATGAAAAAGTTATATAATTAAAGTGGAAAACAACTCTTCTTAAAAAAACTAGAAATTCATTTTACATCTAAAAATATTCTTAAATGTCCAAAGTGATCTCAAAGTAGAACATGGCACATATATCAATTGATGATAAAGTTATTAATTAATCAAATAAATATCCGGATTTATAGATAATCACGGAGGAGGAAATGGTATTCTAAAAACCGCCTAGAAATAGCGCCTAAGGTCCAATTCCGGAAGATTTCAAATTTCAAACAACACCAATCCAAGTGGGCTTCCAACTTTCCCAACCTCCCAAAATATTATCTTTTGGAATTAGTGGACCCACAAACCCCCTTCGTTCCCCTACTAAATAGAAAAGAGGTCCAACTCGCTGGGGGCGCGTGGGTGGGCTTCTTCAATTCCACAGAGTCCCTTCCTTTATTTTTCCAAATGTGGTCCGGTCTCTACTAGGGAATTATAGTAAACACTATAATCTACATATAAAAAAAGCAATTGGACCTCAAAGTCCAGAAAAAAATTAAACCAACCCCAACCCAGAAACTCCTTTTCCCTTTCACCCCTTTTCTTCCCTAAACGCCCAAAAGATAAAAAATAACCAGACCCGATCCCTCCCAATCTCAGATCTAAAAGTCCAATTAGGTTTTCGGGTCTCAGGTCCGAAATCAGGCCCAATTCCCCATCTCCCTCGCTTTCCCTCTCTCTCTCCTCCTCCACGGAGGAAACAAACCCTAGATCCCCAAACGTCGCCGGATTCCGGCCACCGGTCTCGTTTCCGCCGGAAAAAGCTCGAGTCTTTCGTCTCCTCTGGTATAGGACTCCCCAAACCCTCACCCTATTTGTGTTTTCTCGCTTCGCTTCGATTGATTGATTTTTTTTTCCTGTGACCCCTTTCCTCGGTCTTGTTTTCGAATCTTGAAGTTGCTAATTTTTTGTGCCTTTGGATTTTTCCCGGTGTCCGGTTTATTAGGTTTGCGAGATTGGGTTCTTATTTGATTCTCTATTTTCCCCAATTTTTTTACGTTTCTGGAATTGCTTTTTTTTTTGCGCGGGTTAATTCGTTAAGGAGTACTCTAATTTCCAATTCTGAGTTTTATTTTTCGTCTGGGCTCGTTTGGATCCTCCCGGAAAAATTGAGTTCCGTTTGATGTTGTTTGGGCTTGTCCTTCTGTTTATGTTTAATTTTAATAACGGAATTGATGAATATTGTTCCTGTATAATCTGAAGCCCAAAATTGTAAGGTTCGTCTCTTAGATCTGTGTCTGGGGTAGTTCGTTGAGGCTCTTCTTGTCTCGTATTTGAAGCTTAAACCGAAAATTCCAAGTTTGCCCCTGCTCTTTTTATCTGCTTTGTTTGTAGTATATTGTTTATATAGAAGTAAGGCCCATATTGACTAACAGTGATATGGTTGGCCCATGTCAGATTCGTGGTGGTCTTTTAAAGCTGGACCTGCCTATTGGTCCTTGGCTTAGTCTTTGTGTTTTGGACCAGACTTGGGTAGTATGGTATACTCTGTTTGTTTATGTTGGGCTCCTCTTCTGTTGTCTCCTTTAAGATGCTTTTGCCCTGTAAGATATGGAAGCTCTCATGGATACTTAACCTGACGGTTCAGGTTTTGCGGGTTTCGACAATGCTTTGTCGTAGGTGTATGTCAATCCGTTGAATAGTAAAGGACCTTCAATGTGACATTAAGATTTTTTGCTTTTGTTTAGCATGTACACTTAAGAGCTGCTTATTTAGTTAACTTCGTGGGGGTTAATCAACCTTGTTCCTGTTTTCGTTTGCTTCAAGTTCAAACTTTGTTCGTTTGTGTTTTATTTTGGATGTTTTGTTGAGCTAATTTAAGGTTTGCTGTTGAAAGATGCGCACACTGTCCTTGGTTCTGAGATTACCTTTTTCTTTATGAAGCAGGAATTCACTTTTGGAAACAAGATGATGGCAACCATGGAAGATGTTGAGAACTATGGGACAGTGACTCCCGAGGTGCAACCTAACAAGCGGAGGAAGAAGAAATCCATGGTTTGGGAACATTTTACAATAGAAACCATAGATGAGATGACTAGAAGGGCAGTCTGTAATCAGTGCAAGCAAAGTTTTGCTTATAGCACCGGGTCAAAAGTTGCTGGGACAAGCCACCTTAAGCGTCATGTTGGCAAGGGAGCATGCCTTGCAATGCTTAGAAATCAGGGGAACAATCAGCTCGTTTCTTATACCCCAAGCACTGGTGGCAATGGCACCCCGAGCACTGCTGGCATTGGCACCCCAAGCACTGCTGGAAATGGCACCACAACTGAGGCTCGTAAGCGTCGATATAGATCTCCTAACACACCCTACATTCCATTTGACTCGGATCGTTGCAGGCATGAACTGGCCAGAATGATCGTCATGCATGACTACCCGCTGCACATGGTTGAGCACAGTGGCTTCATGACATTTGTCCACAATCTTCAATCTCGTTTTGGTTCTGCTAGTTTCAACACTGTCCAAGGGGATTGTGTTGCAACCTACCTGAGGGAGAAGCAAAATGTCATGAAGTTCATCGAGGGAATGCCTGGAAGGGTTTGTCTCTCTCTGGATATGTGGACTTCTAGTCAAAGTATAGGCTATGTGTTCATTACTGGACACTTCATTGATGGCGATTGGAAGCCGCATAGGCGGATTCTGAATGTCGTGATGGAACCATATCCTAATTCTGATAATGCCATCAGCCATGCTGTTGCCTGTTGCCTCTCTGATTGGAGCTTGGAAGGGAAGTTATTTTCCATCACTTTTAATCATCCTGTCGGTCAACCTGGTCTTGAAAGTCTTAGGTCCTTGCTCTGCATTAAGAACCCCCTTGTCCTTAATGGCCAGCTGTTGGTGGGAAACTGTGTTGCTCGCTTGCTTAGCAGCCTTGCCAAAGATGTCTTATGGGAGGAAAGAGTTATCATTAAAAAGGTCCGCGACAGTGTGAAATATGTCAAGACTTCAGAATCACACGAGGAAAAGTTTGTAGATCTCAAGCAGCAACTTCAAGTCCCCACAGAGAAGAGCTTGCTACTTGATGATCAAACTCAGTGGAACACCACATATCAAATGTTGTTGGCTGCTTCTGAGTTGAAAGAAGTCTTTTCCTGCTTGGACACCAGTGACCCTGAGTTCAAGCTAGCCCCATCAGTGATGGACTGGAAGCATGTTGAAAGCATATGCACGCTCCTGAAGCCCGTTTTTGATGCAGCCAGCGTTCTTTCCTCCATGACTAGCCCAACTGCAGTTACAGCATTTCAAGAAATCTGGAAAATACACACTGAGCTTGCTCGTGGCGCCGACGATCCCTTTATTGGCAGTATTGCAAAAGCTGTGCGTGGGAAGGTGCTCAAGTACTGGAAGGAATGCAGTTTGGTTTTGGCGATTGCTGTGGTTATGGATCCCAGGTTTAAGATGAGACTTGTCGAGTTCAGTTTCGCAAAAGTCTACGGTGAAGAAGCTCCTGCGTTCATCAAGATTGTTGATGATGGGATTCATGAGCTATTCCTCGAATACGAGGCTCTTCCCCTTCCTTTGACTCCAACTTATGCTGAAGAGGGAAACGATGACAACAGCATAAAGACTGAAGATCAACAAGGGACTTTTTTGACAGGCAATGGATTTACAGATTTTGATGTCTACATCATGGAAACAACCAGCCAGCAGACCAAGTCTGAGCTGGATCAGTATCTAGAAGAGTCGCTCTTGCCTCGCTCACCCGACTTTGATATCATGGGTTGGTGGAAGCTGAACAAGATGAAGTACCCAACTCTCAGCAAGATGGCACGCGACATTCTTACCATACCAGTTTCCACCGCAAGCCCAGATTCTGTCTTTGACACCGATATGAAGGCGCTGGATCCGTATCGAAGCTCGTTGCGACCCGAAACAGTGGAAGCCTTGGTATGTGCCAAGGATTGGCTACAGCAGCAGGGGTCCGCTGAGACCTCAAATGCCATTGTGAAGATGGAGTTTTAGAAGTAGGGGGTTCCTTACCCTGTCCATGATTTCTAGGTGTCTCCTTATGAGACTGTTCGTTACTCTGTGCGGTTTAGGCTAGCCCCCTGTATCTTTCTTAGCAACTGTTGTGTGCGTGGATTCTTTCTTTGTTGATTCTCTTCAATTGCTTTAGGTTGGGGCAACCGTGTAGTCTTTTAAATAGGACTCGACAATAATAGTCATGTCATCGGATATTATGAAGTTACTGATCGTCGCGTCGGTTTAGCAGATGACTACATTAGCTCCTCTGCGTAATCACAGAATTATAACCCCAATAAGCATGGAAGGAAGGAGGTCATAATCCAATTCCTTCCATAATAATAATTCCCCAATTTCAAGTCCAAAGTCATCCTAAATTTTATTCTAGTTCCAACCATAGCGTTCACTTAGATGTGGACTTCAACCATATGAAGTTTTCCCTCTGGCAAAACGTCTAAAAAGCCAGCATTGGAGGAATTAACTCCTGGGCTTAACCGAATCATATGCACCACATCTGCCAGAACCTTTGACCTCCATACGGACCAACTCATCGCTTAAATTCTCCAGCCTCAAGTCACCAACTTGGGCCTTATGCTCATCGTCAACCTCCACCAATCTCGCACCTGCTAGTGCTTCATAATTCAGCGCCCGAATGGCTCCACCGGCATTGAACATGTCGATGAGGCCAAAGGGTGCAAAGCCTGAACCTCGGAGCTAAGCATGGCGACTACAAGCTCCAAATCTCAGAATTGTGGAAAATTTATGCTTATAAAATTTCGGGGTATATTTCTCCAAAATTTTGGCAAAATACGTATTAAGAATCGACATAGAAAATGCGAATTGGTAATATGTAGTCTATAGAGAGAGGTTCATGAGGGTAATTATGGTATGATGGAATAAAGCATAATCAAACCTAGAATTTACTTAAAATCAATATTAAAAAAAAAACTATAATACTTTAACGGTCTGGAAAAAAAGAAGAAGACAAATGTGTTATTTTGGTCACGTCACCTCCTCTTTTCTTAATTAAATAAGAAATTAACCAATCAAGAATATTTATTACTTAATCCTACATTTTCTATGCAACTCCATTTCACCATCAATCCAATCCCAGCACGAGTGAAAGATACAAAAAAAGAGAGAAAAGTAAAGCATGCACCAAACAAATCATGTCCCAGTTTGAAAGATTCAGAAAATCCGAAGCACCATTCGAGAATTTAATCCCAACTGCTCCACTTTACCCCAAATCCATACCCGAATAAATCAAAAATCAAAACTTATTTATCCAAAAAAATAAAAAAAATAAAACTTTGGAATAAGAAGAGAGAGAAAAAGAGAGAATTATTATCTATCCCGTCCCCGGTGAGCTTCTTCTATTATTATTAGGGTTATATTTTCCCCACACAGATAAGACTTTCTTACTTCAGTTTTTTTTGGGGGGATTTTCTTTTTAAAAAACGAAGGAAGAAAAAGAGAGTGAGAGATCTGATCCGATGGAGGCGAGAGATTCGACATCCCAATCGGCGCCGGCGGCGAATCGGGAGGCGTCATCGACCGCAACCGGCGGGGCGGAGGACGAGGCGGTGCTCTCGGTTGCCGCTGCCCTAGCCAAGGACGCCGCCCTCCACTTCCAGTCCCGCCGCTTCGCCGAGTGCCTAAGCGTCCTCCGGGAGCTCGCCCTTAAGAAAGTGGACGACCCTAAAGTAAGTAATCCCACCCTTCCACCTTCCTTCCTTTTATTTTATTTTATTTTATTCTTTCTTTTTTCCCCTTACATTAATGGAAAAGTGGGCGGGCGGATAAAATTAGGGCATTTCTTGTGTATTGGATGTGTCTTCAACTTTTAGTGTGTGCTTCTGATTCGGGGGATGTTCTTTTTTAGATTCTTCATAACACGGTGATTGCGGAGTACTTCCGGGATGGTTGTTCGGATTCGAAGAAGTTGCTCCAAGTGCTGAACAATGTCAAGGTATGGATGGTTTGTTGTTTCTTTCCTACTGCGAAACGAGTTTCTGGGAATGTTCGTGGATGCTAGCTTTATAACGAATGAAAATGAAATTTATGAAAAGTACGGGCAATTTACGGAACATAGTTTGCAGAAGGTTACCTTAGCTCACTGAACATAAATAGAAAGATGAAAGACTGACTCCAGTAAGAATGGAGACGATAAAAAAGGGAGCGTGAGTGATATTCTTTCTTTGTCATGGTATCTATCTCCAAACATGCCCAAATGTTGCACGTATTTTGCGCAGCTATTGTTGAAAGCTTGGATAGGACCAAAGTTCTGTGCCGTACATGCAAAGTTACGTGCGCATGTACTTACGTTTATGACTTGGCTTTTAGCCGTACTGATAGGTAGTCTGCAATTTCTTAAATTACTTTTTTTTGTTTTCATTTAATAGCTATTAAGATGGACAATTTTTAGATGGAGGAGACTGTTTGATTGGTCTATAATATTTGATCTTGCATGCTTCAAGAAAGCTGTTCCTGAGAAAATATATCCATTTGAAATTGCATTACCGATGTGAGGTGAGATAAAATGTGTTGAATATTTGACACTGCAAATTGTTTATGGTCCTTGAACAGCTAAACAAATTCCTGTACATTTTAAGACCTTTTGGCAATCAGCAACCTCTCTTCCTTGTTAGCCCAAGGGTTCATTGGATGACTGATAACTGAAACAAATTAGCTGGACGGCTGACAAATGCTGTGAGCTGTATGTTGATCACACCGTACTAAGTGATGTTAAATGGCATGATATCTAGCCCTGGACTCTAAAATTGCAGCTTGTGCATTGTTTTAACTATTCTTTTTATTTCTTGTTGCTTCATTCACAGGCTTAGCTGTTTAAAAATATTGATCTCTAATTAGTATGATTTCTTTGCTATATCTGAAACCGAACTAAATGATGTGGAAGGGTGACTGAATTTGTTTTTGAGCAACAGCTGGATCATGCAACATTTATTGATTTAAATAGCATGGTTGATAGTTTGGTGTTCAGCTCAATGGCTCTTGGTTTGACTCTGGAACGTTTTGGTGCTCCAATATTTAGTTGCATGACCGTTTATGGCTCCTGTGTTTTTCCCAAAGAAAATAGGATTTATTTGCTTTACTGCTTTTGATTCAGAGGAAGAGCGAAGAGCTCGCTTCAGTGACACACAAACAGACAGATGGTCCAACTAGTCTGGGAAATAAGGTTGTATCAGTGTCCAAAGGAAGCAGTACGGCTACATCACTTTCTGCTTCAAATAGTGCTTCTCTAGTGTACATGGATGAATTTGACCCTGCTGTTGCGACATTGAATATTGTAGGTTCTTTGATGTATCGTCTTGCCGTCCTGTTTCTTTATTTACTTATATCTCTCTGAAAAATTGTACATGGACTGACATTTAACATGCACTGTTACAGGCCATTGTTTGGTTCCATCTTCACGAGTATAACAAGGCATTATCTGTTCTGGAACCGTTATATCAGAATATTGAACCTATAGATGAGGTATAGCCATACAAGGTTGAAGTATGTGCTTGTTTCCAAGTGTTTGTCTTATGTGCCCTTTTGCTTGACTGCAGGGTATTGCTCTTCATGTTTGCCTTTTGCTATTGGATGTCGCTCTCGCTTGCCAGGAAGCTTCCAAAGTTGCTGTAAGTTTGAGTCAGTGTACCTGCATGGCTTCCCTTGCACTTTGCTACCTCAAAGATGATTAGACTTATGATGATTTGACTCTTTTTTTCTGATTTGGACATTCTGTAGTGGCCAATAGGCTTAGCCATAACAATTATCATGATCAAATTTCTTGGTTGTCCTTCAGTTGCTTAGCTTTCCTGATGGAGTAAATACGTTACCGGGTTCATCTTCAAGGATGAATAAGGGTTAACAGAAGTGGGACCTTATAATAAGGATGGATTAATTGATCACTTTAGAAGGTATACTTGGATGGTTGATTGGAATTGGGACCATAAATAGACAATGATGATAGGAGAGAAACTTGAGAGGGGCATTTTAACGGCATTAGCTTTTAAAATCCATTCGAAGGTCTATCATGTATTTCAGCACTCTCTATTACTCCCTTGACTAATTCTAACCAAGAGGCACTTGAGTGAATCGACAAGTCACTCCTGATGAGTGAGCCGTCAATTGCTTCTCTTTACTCTTGGTTGTGTCTACAATGCTTGGTTGTGTCTACAATGCTTGGTTGTGTGAGGCCGCGAGGGATAGGCCACAAAAGGCTTATTAAAATTAGTAATCCCCCCATCCCCTTATTAAAGAGCTTTATTATTTTTGTCCTCCTTTCTGTCAGTTATATTTTAACTGTGGAAAAATTAGCATGTCGCTGTTTACACAATCTTATTGCTTGATCTGCTTACTGGCGTTTATTCTAAGAACAAAAAACCACGATGAAGGGGTGTTATTGGTTAAATGTAGTAAACGATTGGCTGGAAACTTCTCTAGCTGGTCATAGTGTGTGTCCAAAAGTTGGGGCAAGTCCTGACCAGCATAGCTGGTTTAAGGCTCTATTCTGTTGCCAATTTTCAAACCGCTTGTAAGGGTGGCTGCCGGGATTTAGTTGCCTCTGCTGCTAGTTTGACTGCATATTAATACAAGCTCGGTAAGTCAATATGTTAAACCAGATTTCTTAGAGGATTCAATGTTGATTTCTTAGAGGATTAAGTTGGTTCACTATTTTTGAATTTCCTAGCATCTGATACATAGTTTTGCGTCTCACTTTTTGTGGAAATCGTTGCTTTGTATTGGTAACTATTTTCTGACTCATTAGTCTTATTTTTCTGTTCAGGATGTATTGAATTATCTAGAGAAAGCTTTTGGGGTTGGTTGTACGAGTCAAAGCGATAATGGGGGCACGGCACCACAGCAATCTGCAAATCCTGGAGCAAAATCTTCCTCTGCTGGGATGAATTCATCAGTCGCTGATTCTAGTACAGATGTAGCTTTTAGTGGTACTCCCCTGGAAAATTCATTATCAAGATCCTTATCACTCTCCGAGGACACGCTTGAGTATGATGAAACAATGTTTTCTTTGGACGTGAGTGGACAGAACTTGGTTAGGCCAGCTGGCTTTTCATCTTCTAGTGATTCTTCCAGGACACTGGTTGGCAGGTCTTTGTCTATGGTTGATCTGAAGCTCAAGTTGCAGCTTTACAAGGTCCGATTTCTACTACTAACTAAAAACTTGAAACAAGCAAAGCGTGAAGTCAAACTTGCCATGAATATTGCACGTGGAAGAGACTCATCAACAGCTCTGCTCTTGAAGTCTGAGCTTGAATATTCTCGTGGGAATCACCGCAAAGCCATCAAGCTGCTAATGGCATCAACAAATCAAACTGAGATCGGGATGTCAAGCATGTTGAACAACCTAGGTTGTATCTACTATCAGCTAGAGAAATATCATTTGTCGTCTGTTCTTTTTTCCAAGGCACTGGCTAGCTGTACATCCCTGCGGAAGGAAAAGAGTCTTAAGCTGCTGACTGTGGCATCAGACAAATCTCTATTTATCTTCTATAATAGCGGTATGCAGCACCTGGTTTGTGGGAAACCATTGCTTGCTGATCGCTGTTTCCAGAAAGCAAGTCTAGTCCTCTACAACCGGCCTATTTTGTGGCTTCGGCTTGCAGAGTGTCGCTTGATGGCTCTTGAGAAGGGGATTTCAGGAGTTGATCAGCTTTCATCAGAAAAATCAGATGTATTGGTGCATGTTGTTGGCAAGGGAAAGTGGAGGCATCTTGCTATAGGCAGCCTAAAAAATGGACATGCAGATTCTTGTGATAGTGAAGATTTTAAACGCAAGCTAATTTTGCCCGTGGCACGGCAGTTCCTCTACAATGGTCTGCAGTTGCTGGAGAGCCGCGGATTGAAACATATGAACCTTGATTTGCCTTCGAATTTGTCATTGGGGGGAAATGAAGCAGGGGAACCAGGATCCATCAAGCATCCAAACCACAGGAGCTTTACCAACCTTGATGCCAAATCATCAACTTTATCGACAAGCTCTAATCATCTTAACTCAAATGGTGATGCAAAAGATCCCAAGGTAGCAACAGGTCAGGAGGTTCGCAGGAGGGAAAATCACATGATTAAACAAGCTCTTTTAGCTAATCTGGCCTATGTGCAATTGGAACTGGATAATCCAGAAAAGGCTTTGTTAGCAGCCAAGTCATTGCTAGAAGTTCCAGATTGTTTGAGAATTTATCTTTATCTTGGTCATGCTTATGCAGCAGAGGCTCTCTGCTTACTCAACAAACCTAAGGAAGCCGCTGACCATTTGTCAACATACCTATCTGGTGGACATAATGTTGACTTGCCCTTCAGTCGGGAGGACTGCGAGCAGTGGCGATTTCCAAAGGCCGAGGATCAAAATGGAGGAGCAGTTGCTCCCTTGATTGGTTCCCAAGAGGAGGGTTCGCACGGTGCTTTGTTCCCAAAGCCTGAAGAGGCACAGGGAACCCTTTATGCAAATTTCGCAATCATCAATGCATTGCAGGGACAGCTCGAGCGAGCACACCATTTTGTGACGCGAGCTCTGTCTCTTCTGCCCAACAGCCGCGAGGTCACTTTGACGGCAGTCTATGTGGATCTCATGCTCGGTCAGACACAATCAGCCGTTTCCAAGTTGAAAGAATGTAATCGAGTCAGGTTCGTTGCAGCAGGTGTACAATCAGACAAGTGTTGATGGATTGTTTCGGATTCTTGTCTCATCCACTTCTCACTGTTTAGTTAGAAGGTAGATCAGCAGTCCTCGGATAGTTCATGTAACATATATATAGATCGATTCAGAGAATAAGTTTTTACCGTTCTTTTTGGCTTCTGATTTTTCCTTATCTAGGGTTCATTGATGGGTGTGGCCTAGTGTTTTGGTTAGAGATAGTGGACCCCACCTTCTTATGGCCACCTTCTTATCGACCAAACAGAAGGAAGAGCAAAATATTCATCAATTTCTTCTGTATCTTAGATGATCATTGGATCTGCACTTTCTGCTTCAATGATGGTTTTCTTCAACATCTAAATTGTTACTATTCTTGCGATACGAGCAAGCCGGAATTTAAAGGGATATAAATTCTTTCTTTCAGGGATAAACTAAAATATCCGTAAAATGAAACAGCAAGAAGCAAATTTCCTTTAAAAACACTAAAATTGAAACGACACACCCCCAAAGGATCTCATCCGGATCTCTAGACCAAAAAGAAAGCTACAAAGATGGACAGAAAGGTGGCGGAGACTCCAACAACACAGGCCGAGTTGCCAGCAGGAGGAGGAATGGAGGACGAACCGTCAGAGGGAGAGTGCGACGAAGGTGTGGTTCCAGCAGAAAGCTACAAAGATGGACAGAAAGGTGGCGGAGACTCCAACAACACCAAGAGAAGAGGCCGAGTTGCCAGCAGGAGGAGGAATGGAGGAAGAACCGTCAGAGGGAGAGTGCGACGAAGGTGTGGTTCCAGCAGTGATATTAATGGCAAGCTTTTGACCGTTGAGGCAATGCATGGGGTTGTCGGAAATGAAGAAGTATTCGCCAGGAGAGTTGAGAGTGATGGACGTCGGCGAGGTGGAGTATAGAGATAATGTGCTAAAGCTGTCGTGGCATGTGTCATATCCTGCCTCCTCCACCTGCGCTACATTGTGTTCATGGTATTAGAACCAGAGTGGTAGTAGTAATGATGCCGACTAAAAAGCTTCTTACAACATACCAACTGGATTTAAAGTCTGTGGACTAGTTTCACTTCCACGCCAGAAATTCTACTTACCGAACGGCAACTACACTACCACAATTTTGTGTTAAATACACATGAATCATGATTACTGTTGTAACATTTAAGTAAGCGGGATAGCTCCAGCGAGGCAGCGACCAACTTGATAGGAATTCAAGGTTCTGACAGCTCTTCAAAAAATAAATAAACGTTCGGTAATGTATTTTGGCGAGGGAGGGATGATCATTCTGAAAAGGCAGGCCAAGTTCATGGAATCACTGATGGAATGAATGATCATGCTTTTTTGGGCCCACCCCTTCAATATGTGTCTTTGTTTCTCGACCACCAATTTTTCAGATCCAAAATTCTCATATTTTGTAAATGCATATATTTCATTTCACAGAATTGTCGACTCCAAATTAGTTATATCCCAAAAAACATTAACCCAAGTTTTCAAACGATGAAAAAAATAAAGTTTCTTACTAAATGTCAAAACTCAATATCTGTAAGAAAAAACAGTGTCAAACAACATTATCTCATAAAAGCTAAAATCAGAACAACCATCTCAAGAGATGTCATCCGGATCTCTAGACCAAAAAGAAAGCTACAAAGATGGACACAAAGGCGGTGGAGACTCCAACAACACCAAGAGAAGAGGCCGAGTTGCCAGCGGAGGAAGAACCGTCAGAGGGAGAGTGCGAGGAAGGCGTGGTTCCAACAGTGATGGGGTACCCGCAAATGAAGAAGTATTCGCTGGGAGAGTTGAGAGTGAGGGACGTCAGCGAGGTGGAGTATAGAGGTATTGTGCTGAAGCTGGAGTCGCATGAGTCATATCCTGACACATCCACCTGCGCTACAATGTGTCTTCCGGCAACATAGTTGAAAACTGTCATAAACACAATCATTGAATTATTAAGTTTTTGGTTATGTAAAACTAAACATTTCACAGTTATAATTAAAATTAATAAATTGTTAAAAAGGTGCTGACTAGCTTGTCTCCAACTTTTAAGGGCTTATTGGCAACCTAAATTTAGTAAGAATCAGGATTGGCACCAATAATTGCTGGGACAGTCCAATACAAGGTGTCTCCAACTATATAGGTGATGAGTTTCGAGCTTGATGGTGACGAAGGTGGTGGTGAAATTGGGATGGGAGAACGTTCTCTCGGGAGTATTAAGACAGTGGTCGTGGCGGGCGCCGTGGAAACTTCAGGAGTCGTGGCGGGCGCCGTGGAAACTTCAGGAGTCGGGGGAGGCGGAACAGAAGTAGTTGTACCAGTAGCACTAACATTGATTGCTAGCTTTTGACCGGCAATGCAATGGTGACCGCAGTTGCAAATGAAGTAGTGCTCTCCAGAGGAGTTCAATTTGATGGTTGCAAGGCCACTGATGTCCACCAAAATAGGGTTGCTTGAGGTGCAAGCATCATAGTCCGCCTTTGACACTTCAGCCACATCATGTTGTTCAATTGGAAAGTTTAACACTGCATTATACAGATAAGATTATGCGTCATACTTCGATTCGCTTCTATTGTTTGAGCCATTGAATATGGCAACCAAGGAAGCTGCCAGAATTGCTAGTACTTGCAACGCCATCCTTCACGCAACGCCATCCTTCTCAAGCAACGTCTTGCCATGGTTCTTCTTGTTATTGCTCTGTTTCTGCTCTTGTTGCCTTTATGATTCTCTTGTTATTAATGAAGATGTGATCACATATCCTAAGCGTTGGTCAATATATATAGAGAAAGTTTTACGACTTGTATTAAGTTTCTGAGATTTGTTTGATTTTGCTGTAGTAATCATTAGCGTCTTGGGAGCTGACTTGTTTTAAATCTTATTTTTAATCAAATTTTAATTATTCGGTTTGTGGGATTTTTTTTTATTTGCTGTAGTAATCCTTAGCGTCTTGGAAGTTCGACTAGTTTTTTTTAAAAAATTTAATCAAATTATAATTATTCCGTTTCTGGGATTTGTTTGATTTGCTGTAGTAATCCTTAGTATCTCAGGAGTTTGACTTGTTTTAAAATCTTAATTACTAAGGGAAATGTATCCATACAAGTCCTTGAAATCATTCATTTTTCAAGATTAATGATAAATTGTGATAATTTTTTTTTTTGATTTCCCGAGTTACATGCATTCTGTAATAAGTCTAATGCCATTCAAATCCAAGGAGCTATTGAAGATTGATGCCGACTTACAGCTCTATCCCACTATTTTTTTTTGCAGCCTGTGGCTGGTGTAGTTTGAATCAAACACATTGCTTATATATTTTCCTGTGATCATGTCCTGTAGAAATTAATTGATCAGTACATTTTAATATTTTTTAGTTCCTATATTTTTTTAATCGAGTGATTAGTCCTTCAACCCAACTTCCGATCATTTTTTTTGTGAGACTTTTTTAAAATGTAAAAAATACTCCTAATTCAATCAAAATTACAAACTTGTCATTTTAATAAAAAAAAATCAAGGCAAACCGGAAGTAACATTCTGTCGCTTTATTTATTTTATTTGTTAATCATTTTATTGTATGACCTCCTTCATCTATTTTCTTTACAATCTTCTTTACAATCGATATTTGATTCTTTTGTTCAGATTAGAATTCTTCCTTGCAACGAGAAAACTAAAGAGAAAATACATGGACAATATGAAAAAAAGTATGAACAAACCAACCGAGACCAAGACTTTATTCAATTTGTCAATCCATTAAATATTACGAAAAAAGTTGTACTTTCTAACAAAACTAGCAAATCGATGAACTCCTCGACAAAGAAGCAATAGGGCAAATAAAAAAAATCTCTTTTGGTTTCCAAAAACTAACTTATAGGTCTCTCAATTGGTTGACACTTAAAAAAATAAATTTCTAGTTGATATTTATCTCAAAGAAATAATCCAGAAGCGAAGACGACCATCGCAAAACCTTAGGAAAATCCAAAAGAAATAATCCAGAAGATGAGCATCGCTTGCGGTTTCTTTGCATTTTTTGATTAAAATGGCAAGATTACAATTTTGGATAGAGTTAGGGGTATTTATGACATACTAAATAATACTTCCCCGAAAAAAATATCGAAAATTGGGTTGAGGGACTAATTACTTGATTAAGAAAATACAAGGAACTAAACAATAATAGGTGGTCCTGATCCAATAATTTTTTTAATCACCCAGCTATTTTGCCCCCATATATATATATATATATCCAAGACAAGAGGCTGATGGTACCATTGATTGGTATATCAATGGGTTCTTTCCGAACTAAATTAAAATTTATTATTTTAATAAAATGTAGAAAACATAAATATAAATCACTCACCATAAAATTATGGTCAGATAAAATTATCCACATCATAAATTTTTTCATAAGATCAAGTCAAATACGGTTATGGGCCAGATGGCAATTTTCTCTTTTTTTTGGTAGAAAGATGGCAACTTTCTTTTTTTATATTCTAAAATGGTACAAAAATACTTGGATTTTCATTAAAAAAATAGGAGACGACCAAGTCAACCGAGGGGAACTTCAAAAAGAGTCTTCGTAAAAAAAACTTGGGCAAATTATTCTCATGTCCATAGTTTATAGTTTTATTATTCGCATGTCAGTGGCTTTCAAAAATAGTGTATGAGGTCTTTCTTTTTAGAAAAATGTTAGTCTCGGGTTCCTAACTGATGTCAGCGATCTTTTTTTTTTATTTTTTGTCATAGAAATGATTGATTTACCCTTAAACAAAAAAAATTCTACACTATTCAAGCTTGGAACCCCAAAAAAAACCATGAACAACCCAACCCGTGAACAACCCAACAAAAGCTAAAATTGTCAATCTTAGGGCTCAACGAAGACCAGAGCTCGACCGATCAGTTCTCTTGCTCGAGGTTGAAGACCACCGAAACTAACACCCATCTCTCCCCACATCGAACGTCTCCGACAAGGACACCTCACGAGGCCAGATTCGTGAAGACCAGGCTTGGTGGCCAACGGTGGTCGATTGCTGGGATAGAGAGAGAAGAGGAGAGATACAGATGAAAAGAGGGCAGAGTTGTCGTCCTCGTCAAGGACTGGGCAGAGATCTGCTCGACGTGATCTCGTTCCAATGGCGATTTTGGAAGCAGTTGGATTTCGTCTTCGTCGATGGCGATTCGACCGTTGAGGACCTTCACGTGCTTGTACTTTTCATGTGTCCGAGGATCTAAACCACGGTCGACGGTGGGGGGAAGCTTCTTGCCCGTGGACGACAGTGTGGCGAAGCTTCTTGTCTGCGGTCGACGGTGGGGGAAGCTTCTTGGGGTTCTGGGTTTTGATGTACCAATTGTATCATATGTGGTCCATTTTAACAAAATATCTACACCAATTACTGGGTTGTGGGTTGTGCAATTGGTGTTGTTGATTGGGTTTTTGTTAACTGAGTGGTGTTGTTAATTACTGAGTTGGGTTTGATGTTACGGAACATAGTTTTTTTAGTTTTGCCATTTCTGGGTTTAATGTTCTTGATGTTCATAGTATTTTAAAGGTTGAATAAGGTAAGCTTTTTTGTTTTTTTGTTTAAGGGTAAATGCGTCATTTCTATGACAAAAAATGAAAAAGACTGCTGACGTCAGCCAGGGACCCGAGACCAACATTTTTCTAAAATGTAGATACACTAATTCCGAAAGCTAGGAACCTGTGAGTAATAAAACTATAAACCAGAGATCTGAGAATAATTTGCCCAAAAAATTTAACATCGTAGCTAATTGACGGACCAACTCAAACTTTGCATAACTGAAAATCCTAGGAACATAATCGTGTACTCAATATAAATGCCCAGAACCGAAGTTTACAAAGGATGAAACTACCCGTTTATTTCTATGTCCAAACTCAATGTTTGTGTAATAAAATCAAAAAGCAACAATATCTCACAACAAATCAAACCCACATGCACTCAACTCTCATCTGAATCTCTATCTAGCCCAAAACGAAAGCTATGAAGATAGACAAAAAGGCAGCGGAGACGCCGGCAACACCAAGGGAAGAGGCTGAGTTGCCAGCTGGAGGAGGGGAGGAGGATGAACCAGTTGAGGGAGAGGGCGTGGTACTGGAAGATGGACTTCCAGTGGGAGAGGTTGTCGGTGAGGCAGTCGAGCCGGTGACGTTGATGGCTAGCTTCTGGCCGCTGGCACAGTGACCGGTGTAGAGGCAAATGAAGAAATACTCGCCGGAGGAGTTAAGAGTGACAGTCGTAGGTGGAGCGTTGAATACGGAAATTGTGGTGTTAGTGTCGCATGAGTTATATGCTGCCTTGCTCACTTCGGCTACGTTGTGTCTTCCGACGGCGTAATTGAAAACTGCAAAGATTTGTTCAGCATTTTTTTTAAGTGAAATTTATACTAATGCAACATAGGGTATATACAAAAGATTATATCAAAATTGAATAATGATCTTTTAGTATTTGATCTACCAATATGAATGCTTGGAACTATATCAATAAGCTATTAACCAATGTCTGATTAGAGTTAATTACAATCAATCCACATATACAGAGGTCGGTCTTATTGAAGATTCCATTCAACGATTCACGGAATACAGATTCAAATACTTAATTAAAGAAACCTTAACTAGGACAAATTAGAATATACGGCCAACTCACCAAATTTAAAAGTGAATTGGTATGTCTGGACTATTTACTATTTCACAATTTATTGAATTATGAATTGTGAGTAGGAATAATCCAAGACTTCTTTAGAGATTTATTTGTCTTAGGATTGATTATATGCTTAATCTTAGAGCGTTATATATAATTCAACACAATAATAAATTGTAAAAGAAAGGTATCAAAATAAGATATTCCAATAGAAACTGCAAACAGAAGCACTCACCGAGCTTGTCTCCAACTTTGAAAGACTTATTTGCAGCCCAGGTCTGGTAGAAGGAAGCAGTACCACCAAAAGCAGCCGGGACAGTCCAACCCTTGGTGTCTCCAACTACATAGGTCCCAGCCGTGGAGCCTGATGGTGAAGGTGCTGGTGCTGAGACTGGGCTTGCAGGAGAAGCACTTGGCGTGGATGCAGGGGACATGGCAGGGACCGCCGAGGGTGGCGTGGAAGCTTGAGGAGCCGGGGAAGAAGCTTGGGGAGATGGAGAAGGAGTTGCAGCCGCGCTAACATTGATTGCTAGCTTTTGGCCGGCGCTGCAGTGGCCGGTGTATCTGCAGATGAAGTAGTGCTCTCCAGAGGAGTTCAGTTTGATGGTAGCAGGGCCAGTGGTCACCGCCAAAATAGGTGTACTCGCGGAGCAAGCATCATAGTCCGCCTTTGTCACTTGAGCCACGTCGTGAGTTCCCGTTACAAAATTGAACACTGCAGAATAGGCATCAAATTCTAAATCAGCTCTCCGTCGTTTCGATTCGTAAAATAATTTCTGCATAAAAATTATTACCTAAAGAATCGCCCATAGTAAAAGTCTGGTTGGCGGCCCAGGCAGCGTAGGACTGTATGGTCCATCCCGCGGAATCACCAACCACGTGTGAGGTTTGAGCCGCTGAATTTTGTACCAATGCAGCCACTAGAACCGCTGATACCAATAACGCCATGTTCAAGCTGCTTCTTGTCATGGTGGCTAATGTGTTCTTGGAGGCTTGGTCGTCCCTGGTTCTATTTGCTCTGTTTCTACTCTGTACCTTGAACCCTTTTTGATCCTCTTATGTCCTTAAAAACTAAGAAGATAGAATTTGTCTCAAGTTTTCGTCAATTTATGTAGATTATTATCCAGGGGTGGCCCTTAGATGCGTGACACGTGTCAATTTTTTGAGCGTTGGATTAAGGTGAGTTTACTTCTTCAAACGAGCCTCCAATTAGGACTTTTCTTTCCCTTTAAAATGATCACGAAGTTTCCTGGCTCGGGTTCCACGGGAGATGTTTCCGCGTGTAGATCTACCAACCCTTAGCGACTTTTGGAGTTGACTACTCGACACGTTTTTGTCTCTTAAGGTCCAAATTGATGTAAAGCAATTATGTATATTAATTGATGTTACGGATAAAAACAATATTATTGAGACAACTATTTTTATAAGATTCAATATTGTTCGATCATAGTTTCCAGGAAGAGCTGGTTCGGTAGGACTAACCGATTCAATTAGAAAATGAGCTGGATCGATGGTGGGACGAATTTGAGATGTGGACCTGTCAGACTTAAACAATTAACAAACGTCTAGTTGGAGATAATCAAATTATTAATCGCTGGACTTGACTTTGAAGTTGTGTGAATGAATGTATAATTAAATATGAAGGGGGTTATGCTGGCCGTCGTCTCATTATAAATAATCAGGTCATGGGTTACAGAATAGGTCGGCAATAAAATTATATATTCAAATTTTGATGTAAAAAAATAAAACGGTTAATTCCAAATTTTTGGGCAGTCAGAAGCAAGACCTTTAGTTACGATGGGATCCATGTGTCACACCTCACCCTCACGTGCCTGCCAAGTTTAGGCGTGACACGTCTTTGAATGAATTTATTCTTCTGGAACCAGAATGAATTGTTGGTTTAATTGCGTGCTTCGTTGATGTTTTTTTTTCAAACTAGAACTACATAAAATATTTTCAAATTTTACACAATTATATTTTCAAACAATCCGTTAATTTAGTGCAGGCGCCGATGTTTCTGTAAAATGGAGAAGTGGTCAAATCTAGGTCACCAATTACCTACGAGGACGGTTACGATAAATCGTGTTAGTTTTTGTCGATTTATTTGGTTCAAACCGTCCAAATCGGGGCAGCCAGCCACGAGTCAAATGTGAAAGTCCGCAATTTATTTGGAGCCTTCTTTTTCCCACCGTAACCCTCTTTTCCACGCGCGCGGGCTCGGACGTGGAACGGCGGCGAGGCCTTATTGATTCAATGAACTGGGGTTTCGCTTGGGGTTTGCCGCGATGACACAAGTGTTCGATTTTTGCTCTTTTTTTTTTCCCCTTTAATTTTTATCGATTCAATGAACTGGAAAGTGATGCAATTAGACTGGCAATTGAGAGTATAAAGGCCGAGTCGTCTTCGTCGTCGGGGTCGCCGGTGTTGGGTCGCCTTTGAAGACCAAATAATCGTGTTCGGTGTATAATCGTGTTCTGGCTTTTTCCGATCTGGATTGAGTTCGATCTGTCGCTTTTGATTAGATCTGGGTGCTGACCTATGGAACCAAACTTCTTCTTGTCCTAAAGATCTTAGCTCAGATGTCACCATGCACATTTGCGAGGTTGAAGTTTGTTCTATGGAACCAAGCCCTTGGTATTCATATTTTTTTTTCTTGGTGTTCTTAATTTAGGTTGAAGTTGGTTGTTGGTGTTAATAGTTAGATTTATAGGTTGAAGAAGGTATATATTTTTTTATTTTTCAAGGATATTTTTGGCATTTGCATGACAAAAAAATGAAAAAATATCTGCTGACATCAGCAAGAGGCATGAGGGCTGAGAGTATAATTTTGTCAAATTGGGGAGAGTTTTTAATCGATTTCTAAAAGACAGGGACGTGAGAGGCGAATATGCCAAACACCAAGGGCTTGACAGTAATTATTTATTTATTTTTTCATGCATTTTATATAGTTTATGTTTGTACACCATAGTACTTGCGTACAAAGTATATATAGCTATAACCCCCGAACTTAATTTTTTGAAGTAATTGCTCCCATTTTATCGGATTTTTTCGGGATTGAATTCGTTATTGACTTTGAAAATGGTTAATCGTATGTTAACAAACAAAACTTTTTGCCTAATAGTCTTACTTCTAGAAGCAAAGAAATCAGATTGTTGGTCTAACACGGACCAGCGAACGTGGAAACTGGAAACACTTGAGTGCTCCACTCGTAAGTACAAAAGAAAAAAAAAAGGACATATAGGTTGAAAATTTTGTGTCTAGCTGATTATATAACATCAGGTAAAAAGTTCAGTTTAGTACACTATTCGTTGACCGATTTGCACATTACTATAAGTTTCTCTATGATATTATTTGAATATTTTTTAGAAAAAATACTCTGAATTATAATTACAAAAAAATTAGTTTTAAATTTTTGTTACAAACAAATCTATAAAATGAGAAAACTGCTCTCCCTTTCCCTTGATTTGTTTTTAATTTTTATATAATAATAATTAGGGGCATTCTGTCAAAACAAGTATTCAAATAGTAAATTATCAACCATAAATAATTATTGAATATTTTAACCACAGGATGTGGTGTGCAGTTGAGCCAAACCACAAGGTGTTACCTATGTGTTAAAATGCTTAAGCATGAGACATGATAAAATGTGGTCGAACCAATGTTTCACCGCATGGTTAATAAAGATTAGTTTGCATCTCGCCCTTTGATTTCTACCATTTTTTTATTACTTGGGCCTAGAAATAAATTGTTCTGTTCTTTTTCTCTTCCAGGCCCATGTCTGCATTATTCAAGCATTCTCCTTAAACTACCCACATTGGTGAGCGGATCCAATCCGCTCACGGAATAAACAATTAATTTCTCTCTCATTAAATTACTATTCAATTCAACCCAATATTTTACCATTTTTATTGGTGATCTCATCCAATCCGCTCACCAAATAAATAATTAATTTTTCTCTCATTCACATATTATATATAATTTAATTTATGTTCACTTATAAATTATAATAAATATATATAATTATGCGTCCATAATTATAATAAGAAAAAAATTAAAATAAAATAAAATAATTAAGATTACAAAAGTTGGAATACAAAATTAGAAAGAAATAAATCGAGATACAAATGGATGTCGAAAATACGTTTGAAAACAATAGTCGAGTAAGTTACGAGGACGAGTTTCTACAACTTCTTATTTTGGAGTCTGATTGAGTTGATTCAAGTTGCATTGTGAAGGTGAAATATATATCTACAACTTTTCAGTTTATGACTTCTTCAAATTCGGAGTGTAAGAATGTCAAAAATACGTTTGAAGTCAATAGTCGAGCAAGTTACGAAGACGAGTTTCCACAACTTCTTATTCCGGAGTCCGATTGAGTTGATTCAAGTTAATTTGCGAAGATGAAATGTATATCTACAATTTTTTAGTTTATGAATTTTTCAAATTCAGAGTGTAAGAATATCGAAAATACGTTTGAAGTCAATAGTCGAGCGAGTTACGAGGATGAGTTTCCACAACTTCTTATTCCGGAGTCCGATTGAGTTAATTCAAGTTGATTTGCGAAAATGAAACGTATATCTACAATTTTTTAGTTTATGACTAATTCAGAGTGTAAGAATATCAAAAATACGTTTGAAGTCAATAGTCAAGTGAGTTACGAGGATGAATTTTTATCAACAAATAATATTAATTATGATAACCAAACAAATAATATCAACTAGTATCTATTTCAACGAATAATATTGTACCACATATCATTATAATTGGATTAAGAAAAAAAAGAAAAAAATTTGGATCGCGAGCGTCGCTCGATTCGCCGAGCGGCTCGGCCAAAATCCCTACCTTTTCTATTTTTTTATTTTGGTTTTGTCTTCTTATGGTGAGCGCTCGGCCGCGCTCACCAATGTGGGTGGTCTTAGCGGGCTGGGCATTTTATCCAGTATACGCTTAATCTTTGTCCTTTTCAAAATAGATATTTTAAAAAATATCTTTGTCCTTTATGCAATTTTTTTATTGCCTAATCTCAACGAAAATGAATAATATAAAACATAGTTTTAAAAAACGACCAGGAGAAAGACCTGCTCTACTCTCCGGATCACAATTTGACCGGTTCGATCAGTCAGATTATCAGTCGGACCAGAAATTTTTTTCTTGTATTTTCCTAGCTTTTTTTAAAGAAATACCTACGTGTATATATTATAAAAAAATGGCTTGGCAGAAATTGGAACATTCTAGTGACTTTACTTTCAATTCTCTCTCTTTTCCAATGAATGACACGATACCTTCTCTCTCTTCTTCAAAAAATGACACCTTCTCTCTCTTTTATTAATTAACCTCATCCCATTTCCGAACAAAAAAAAACGAACCCCCATCCAAGCTCCACAGCCCTCCCCTCGTCCACACTTTTTTTTTTCTAATTTCATGTTCTTCCATTTTTTTTCTTCATCTTCTCTTTTGGTCTTTTTTTCTCAAGATCTCATTGCAGCTTCTTTTCCCTCTTTTCTTTTTTCATTTCTTTTCTTCCTTCATCGTTCATTTGTCGTGGCTTCATTAGAATCGAGACCCAGTTGCTAGATCCATGTGGATGAAATTAAACTATTTTTCCCGAAACGCCAGTAGTTAGAAGACGAAGAGAAATAAAATCCCAAGTAAGCATTGCTCCCCTACTGCAAGGGTTTTTAATTTTTTCTTTTTTAGGGAAAAGTCGTGTTTCTCTATAAAGTTTTGGTTTGGGCGGAAAAATGAGTGGGTCCATTTTTTTCTGGTCCAACCTAATGAACCGAAAAATTCTGGGTCAAATTTCTCATCTGGTCCTGTCAGATTTCGGGTGGTATGCAAGGTTGGCGAGTTTATATCCAAACTCGGGACGTTTTTTGCTCCAATTCATAATTTGATCGGTCGAACCATCGGTCAAATCACATTTTTTAAAACTATGAATATAAGTTCAAACTATATGAAATTATAAAGAGCGATAAAACTTTCTCCAAAGAGACACAATAGAACTATCTAGAACAATCGGACATTTTTACTCTGGGTGTCCAATGCATTTGGAGATAGGCTAATAGAGAAAGACCTTAGCACGTTCTTTTAAGGAAAAATTACTCTCAAGTTTCTCAAATTTATTTAAATATACTCAAAAGTCTTCCCTGTAAATGATCATGTTGTCCCTCTGGTTTATTTTTATTATACTTTCTGGTTTGTCATTGAAAAGACTATCATACCCTTGGAATAAAAAAAATGAAGTCACCGGTCATCTCCTACCTCCTTTCCGATTTCATCTCCGGCGACCTCGAGGCCCAGGCGAGGCATAAATCCATCCTGACAACCTCGTCACCGTCGTCAACTCAACACCTAACAAGCCTCGTCCGGAGAAACCCAGTCGCCGATTCTCCATCTCAACCAAACGTCGGCGGAGGCTTCTCTTGGAATTCTCGACGAAATCGAATCCCTCGTCTCCGACAAAGGACGACGAATCTTTTGAATCCCTCATCTCCGACGAGGCTCCTCTCGATCTCAATCCAGGGAAAAGGGAAGAACAGAAAAAGTACCGTGAACTGGAAGTGGGTACTGGCAAACTCGATCTCAATTTAGGGTACGGCCTACGAAGTCAAAGAACGAGGTCAGATCTGAGCCCCACACGTTAAAACGATGCCAAACAAGTTAGATTTATGTTGGGACGACGACAGTGAGGAAGGGATGTTGGGTGTTGGGTCGACAACGGTGAGGAAGGGTTGTTGGGTGTTGGGTTGACGACGGTGAGGAAGGGTTGTTGGGTGTTGGGTCGATGACGGTGAGGAAGGGTTGTTGGGACGACGATTGTGATGGGGTTGCCGGGATGGATTTATGCCTCGCCTGGGCCTCGAGGTAGTCGGAGACGACATCGGAGAGGAGGTAGGAGATGACCGATGACTTCATTTTTTATTTCAGGGGTATGATAGTCTTTTCCATGACGAAAATGAAAAAAAAGAGCTGCTAAAGTGCGCCAGGGACCCGAAAGTATAATAAAAGCAAACTAGAGAAACTTTGAAATGTATTTTGTGAACAGGAGGGATTTTTAAGTATATTTAAGCAAATTCGAGGGACTTGAGAGTAATTTTTTCTTCTTTTAATTAAAGGTCGGTTCATTCTTTCTCCCCTCCTAGTTGGCCTACTAGGAAAAATAAATTAGAGCAATATGTTCTCAATAAAAGCATGATTTTGTGAACATGAAGAACTTTTAAGTATATTTAAACAAATCCGAGGAACTTAAGAATAATTTTCCTCTTCTTTTAATTAAAGTTCGGTTCATTCTTTCTCCCCTCCTAGTTGGCCTACTAGGAAAAATAAATTAGAGCAATATGTTCTCAATAAAAGCATGATCTACGGCCCACCGACTCTTCGGATTATAATATCACAGGTTCAGATGCATGTTGAGGCTACATCTGACTGGGCCACTGCTACTACTTTTTCTGACTGAGGAAATAATAAATTTACTCGGTCAATAAAAAGAGTTATGCATATAATATACATACATGCGCGCGCTATAATCTATATACATACTTATAATGTATTAAAGATTAAGAAATTATAATAGCCCACTTGGAAACCATGGCTCGAGGAACAATCTAAAGTTCTTTGGTCTGTGTTAGAACGACATCGCTTTTATACGAGTGAATAACCACTAGGCTCTAACTTGTTGCTCAATGTAAAAAGAAAAAAGTACACATAAGTACCCTGTAGTTTCAGCGATTATGACTTGGGTACCTTGTGGTTTCAAAACCGTAAAAAAGGTCCAACTTATATCAATGTTTGTCACGGACCGGTCCCGAGCTGCGGTCTAATTTTTTTTGGGAGAACGGCGTCGTTTTATGGCCGATATGGACTGCCACGGGGTAGTGACCCGGATTAGTCGATGCTAACGTAGCAAGTGGGTAAATTACCAAAATAATACTAAATTTTTTAAAAATTTCAAAAAAAACCTAAAAATATAAAACCCTTCTTCTTCCCTTCATCTTCCCCTCTCCGCCTCTCTCCTTCCTCTCCAATCCCCTCATCACTCCATTGCTTGCCATCTTCGTGCCTGCACATTTTAAAAACTCTTATCCCCGCGGCCGATCCCCAATCGCCACCGCCGATGCCGCATTCCCACAGCCGCCCACCAGCACCGCCACAACCACGAGAGAGAAGAAGTAAAATCGAACGAAAATGATTAGCCTAGAAGTTTTTTTTTAGTGAAGAAAAATTTAGGTGGGTTGGCCTAAATCCCTGGGATCTTGACGGTGTTGGAATTCGATCCCTCCCAACTCAAGCTTAAGGGCGGATTCGTTTCCATCCAGCCACACTTGCGTTGGTATTAGCCTAGAAGATTTGGTACATCAGTTGAGGAAAAATTGAGAAGAACCCGAGGGAAGGTATTGGGGCTTTGTAATTCATTATATAAATATGTGATGCGTTTAATCAACACGTCCATTTTTGTAGCCTGTTGGTGATGATTTCTGGCTTTCAACCAGATGACCCAGGTTCAAATCCTAGCAACCAAATTTATTTTGATTTTTTCTCTGTTCACAAATTTTTTAAATTTGGTATTAATTTGTAATTTACACATAGCCACGTCAGCATCAAACAATGCCATAAAACGAAGCCATTCCCCAAAAAAATGGACCGGAGCTCGGGACCGGTCCGTGACAAATATTGAAATAAGTTGGACCTTGTTTACGGTTTTGAAACCACAGGTAGTCAAGTGATAATCGCTGAAACTACAGGGTACTTATGTGTACTTTTCCCATGTAAAAATAGCTGCTCTTTTATATCAATTTTTTTGATAAATAAAATGCTTTATTAAAGAAAAACGTAGATAAAAATTACAATAAAAGAAAAAGAAAGGAAAATATCCTACTATTATCTACAATGTCCTACCCAATCCCCGTTCTTTTATATCAACCAATGAAGTCGTCGATCTAGCTTGCATTCTAGCATTTGAAAACGCAACATTGTTAAATATTTGTTAGAAAAAAATCATACCCAACTCGAAGCTAAATTAATTAATACAATGGTGTCCGAATAACATAGGTATAAAAAAAGTTGCTCTTTACGTCTGAGTCTAGGGGTGAGCAAAAGAACCAAGAACTACAGAACCAGACCGAACTAAACTAAAAAATTCAGTCCAGAACCAGAACAAAAAAGAATTGGTCCGGATCGGTTCTTTGTTTGCTTAAAAAATAGTTCTCAGATCTGGTTCAGATCTTTTTGAAAAGAACCATGGAGAACTGGACCAAACCAAAAATTTTTGAGACAAGAATGAAAAAGTCCGCGTGTGGCAAGATCACACAACTAATATATATTTTTTCTCACACAGTACAATTACAAACAATTTATGAGTGCTCGACATCCTCAAACAACAAATCTAAATGTCAAATATTAATTGACATCTTCCCTCTCGGCCTCTTTACCGTCTCTCATTACCTTTCTCAAGTTCATAAGCGTTCATTTTTATTATTTTTAAAATTTTTGGGTATTTTGGTCCGAACCCGGACCAAACCAAAAAATGTAGTTTGGTTCTGGTCAAGAACCAATCAACAAATAGTCTGGTCTGGATCTCATATATATTTTTAAATGGTTCTCGATTATTATAGTTCAGTTCGGATCCGTCCGGTTCGGTCCATTTGCTCACCCTTACGTCTCACGTGACAGAGTAGGGCAGAATAGAGAAATGTAATTGCAGTCCACGACCAGGTTCAAATCTTGAAAACTTCGCGGTAAAAATAAGTCAACTTATAAAAAGGACGAATGGTCAAAGTGGCAGTGTGTCATCTATGATTCATTACGCAGCATCACAGTATCATATACTAAACCTTTGACGAGGTCCCTCAATATTGAACCTGCCACTTGGAATGTGCTCAAACAGATCCGGTAGACATTTACCGTCCTATGTAAGTTGACTACAAAAAAGTTGAAGAATAAGTTTGACTACAATGAAGATAACTGGATCAATGTAACTACTGATTGGAAACTTGGTCTTCTTAAATGCAGTTGACAGAAGCTATTGACAAATAACTATGGCTATAGAGGTAACACAGGGAGACTCGATTTCGAGCAAAAGCACGCTCTCTTGGATCCAGAAGGAGCACGGTATTACCTCTTCTGATTCATGGAAGGATTCAAGTATGTTTATCTATGTCGTTGGCTACACCAGTATTAGCAATATGAGCTTCCAAGGAGGATTCAAGGAGTCAAGTTTGGGAATAACGAGCTCGGGTAGAATACCGGAAGGAGGCACGTGAAAAAAGAAGGAACCGAAGAGAGACTAGATTATTTGCACCAGTTTATCGACTATCTATACATTTTCTGAAAAAAGATGAAATTCACCAGAACTCATAGAATTTGCTTAATGAGCCTACAAGAATCAGTGTTTATACGCCCATACCTAAAGACGAGACCGAAGTCCTGCAGCCCTATATATGTTTCCAATGCCATCGATCAAAAAAAACTTATCCACCTCCTGATGCCTTTCATATCACCTCATGACGGGTGCCCGAATATCAATTTATTAAAAAGACAAGCAATAGCAATGCCCCAGCAGAAGCCGTCCATGTCAACAGATAGGATCTGGAAAAACCTTGAGTTTTGACAGCCTGAAATAAGTGAAAACGGGTCAGACAAAAAATGTGAAGAAAATTCCAGTTGCCATGATTACACAATTCGAGCAGTAAAAGGAAACCAACGTAGGCTACACTCCAAGTTTTATCCTCTCCTTTTTTTTTCTTTTCATGTGCTCGGCAACCATATCCTCGATGCCATCTTCTTTGAACAGCAGTTAGAAAGTTATGGTAGTCTGATGGAAGTTCCACTTCTTACATAGATAATGCAGACAAAGAAAAGACATTATTTTCAGCATTTAGAATATCCAAAGAAAGAAAGAAAGAAGCTCGCACCGTAGGATGAAGCTTGATCAACAAGAATAATCTTTGGAATGGAAGAAACTAGTACATTCATTACACAGATATACCACAATTTTAGACTGGGAATAAAAGAAAACGTTATCTAACAGCTATCTTAAGGGGAAAAGGCAGAACATGGAAGATATACTAATTATACTTTTGATGGGATCAACCTCCTCAATTTGCCCATCTAGGAAATTCAGATAAGTCGACCCTTGTTAAACTGACAAAGCTACCAATCATTTGAGAGATTTTTCCCTTGAATGTAACTATAACTCGACGTCCATCAGTCACATTCTCTGCAAGTTTAGGATATAATAGATTTCATGAAGTGCAAGATCAATGTATTCATGTGGCCAACAGAAAGGCATATCCCTACTTAGAGAAGGAATAGACATAGTGTACCTTCACAGACAAAAATGATGAATCTGCTGACGAAGTGAGGCCACGATATCCAATATCGTATGCAATGCTTCCATCAGGCTTGAAAAGTCCAAAGTTCCTCTCAGACGTTGGACCAGGTTTCAAATCCTCGTTAAACAATGCAAAAATATATGCTTTGACAACCATTTTCGGCCTGAGAGGAGTACCTTTCTTCTTGGCAAGCCTTTTGCGCAAATTATAGTTGTACGTTCTGGCATTGTTAACTGTTGCTGCAGCTTCATTCTCATCCCCATGTGAAGCCCAGCCTGTCTCTGTGACTATGACCTCCATCTTTTCGAATCCGGCATCCTCTAATGCAGAATAAGCTGCATCTATCTGAGCATCAAGCATGTTGTCATAGTGAAGACGGGTTTTGTTATCATAAATCCCCTTGTTTTTCTCAAAAAGAGCATAATTAATGTCTATATGGTCAGGATCACTCATGTATGCAAGAAAGGGATAGACGTTTAAGCAGAACGGAGAGCCTATCTGGGAGAAAAAATCCAACAAGGGCTTCATATATTGGCCGACATTGTTCGGGAATATGCATGAAGACGGTGGGTAGGAATTAGCAAAAACAGCTTGTGAATGTGCTGTAGTAATCTGAACCACGTCAGCTAACCGAAGCTTGTCCAGAGCATTATAGATATTTTTGCTGGCACCCAAAAGAGATCCCCAGAGATCATAGTTGGTGCTTCCCAAGACTTCATTTCCCACAGCAATTCCACAAATACTAGTCCTTGGCAGGAAAGCTTGCACGTTTTGTTTAACCCAACTCATGGCATAACTTTCATTAGTGCTTGCCTCCTTCAGATACTCATTTGGCAGTCCAACCACTAGCTGAAGACCAGTCCCGCTAAATGCCTCGAGGACACTGTGATCAGCATCGTAAATCCGGACGTTCCGAATCATGGACTTCCGTAGAAGCTTGACAACCTCATCCGGAGAAGGTATGTTGTCGGCAATTCTTCCATAATTTATTCCATAGGTTCCAGTGAATGCTCGCACTGTCACCATTGCAGTGAGCAAACAGATAATTTTCAGTAAGTTTTTTCAATTCTGGTACACAGCAAGGAAAGGTAGAGCAGATGGTTTCCATCTGCCAAGTCATCACATCAAACTTCGGTAACAAGCAAGCGATGTACTCACATCAGTTCCAGATTACTCGCATCTAAAGTGATGAGCTTAAACAGGCCTACATAAACTTGTAGCTGCAGTATTCATAGTCTCTAAAGTTCAACATAAACCTTCTAAGAAACTGGGGATTTACGAGATGGCCCAGGTCCTCTATAACCACCAAAACAAATCAAAACAAAGGCAAGCAGCCCAACTTGATTCCCAATTAAAAATTAACAGACAAGGGCACACAATCGCTAAACTACCAACAAGTTGGATTAAACTAAACTAACGAGGTATGATTACATAAAAAGGAAAAAACTAATGAACTCTATGAGATGAAGAAAACCAATAACACAGCAACCTCACCAGCAACTTCAAAACTTGAAAAGGAGAGATGGCAAGTACCAATTGGAGCAGAGAAGAAGAGCAGGAGGACCAAGACCAGCAACTTCTTCTGATGGTAACCACTACTCATTGCCCTACTTGTATTAATGGAAAGATCAATAGCAACCAATTGAATTCTTCCGGGCCAGAGAAAGGATCAAATTCTTTGCCAACTAAATTATTGCAATAATATCTGGGTTGCTGCTTCTTCTCCATAAAATTGCTTACCTAGCGATGGAATGGATTAAGGAAAACCAGTAAAGGCTCCACCAACTAATGAAGTCGGTAGAGGTGTTTTTGTTGTGGGGTTTTGGGTTTATATTAATATTAGTGAGATGAGAAGAAAGTATCTTTTCTCCTTAACTTTTTTTCCCCTACTTGAATCTGATTTTTAATTTAATCAATAAACATGTAAATTAAATTAGTTATTTTAATTTAACAAATATGTCTCGAGTTTGATCAACTAGAAATACAACAATGTTAAAAACTTATACTAATCGACCATAAATAAGCTAATTTGTAATTTTGTGTGTGATTAATTGAATTGATTATTTCTTTCCTTTTAGTCCTTTTCAGCCAATTTCTTTCTTTTAATTAATTAATAGAGTGATTAGAATAAGTTAGGCCGTCCTCTGAACTCTTGCAGTATTATTAGTGAATACCTATATAATTTGTAATTGTTCATGAGAAAATATTTGAAATTGTATTTGACGACTCGGAAACGTGAAATACCTGTCTTTTGACTAGGCCCTTCCTTGGAGACAGCCAAGTGTCTTACCACTCTTCTAAGCAAACTATATCATTGGACTTGTTTTTCTTTTGTGGGCCCTCTATTGGCCTTTTTTGATGCACCTTATTCTCTCCTTTATATCAATTTAATATTTGGAGCCAAATAATTATATAGTTTTTGGTTTAGTTATTTGGATGCACCTTTCGAATTGTATTGAATTGTATGATCCGAGTATGGTGGCTCACAAAGTTATGGAGAAAGTAAGGAGAGTGGCTTTTTGCCTCCTGCCAATTGTATTGAATTGTATGATCCGAGTCATGGAATCTTCTGCCTTTAACAATTTTAGTTTGTTGGATCCAGAAATGGGCATGTGCCAACTAAGTGCAGCATCAATTCTCCGGAGCTTTCTTTACATCTCGAGTTGACTCGTCACTCGCCAATATTCACACGTACTCAAAAGAAGAAATTTCATGACAAGTATTAACTATTACGATAATGAGTTAGAAAAAATTTTAATTAGGAGGCTGAGTTAGGATAAACTTGTGCTTTATTTTTTGTATTTATATATTTGAATTTGCTCCTCCATTAAAAATACATAGTACAGTCAGCGACCAATAAGCAAGTAAGAATCACCCAAGGTACTAGTCACTAATTACATCAGGATGTACCAGCACAATTTTGTTATAGGCTAGTTATTACATGACGATTTGTACTAGTCTTATAGTGTCTATGCGATTTGCGAATGCTATAGATGATAGGTTAAACAATATAATTTATTAGAAATATATAAAAACTGTACTCGTAGAAGAACGTAGAAGAAATTTAAATCTTTTTATGTAGGTTTTGAATTTAAGTCTAAAAAATGAAAGATAATATTATTGAGTGACACATCTTAAATAAAATTGGATAGTAATAGTCTATAATAAATATCATTGACTAAAAAATAGTACAGCCTTCGAAAAAATGAATATTTCTATTTTGTTCTGTATCAAGTTATGTTTTCTACTTAGCATGTTAATGGGTGTCTAGAATTGTGGTTGAATCTTAGCATGTGTTTAATACTTTTATTCACTCCCATCCGTATCTTAGGGATTTGGATTCAGCGGGGACTACATAAAAGTCGTCCCCATGATATGGACTAAATTTAGACCATTAGATTTGATCAAATTCTCTTTTTACAGATCTGATGGTCAGAATCTGTTGAGGATATTTTCGAGTTTTTATCCAAACATACTCATTAGGGTTCCACTATATAATTCCCCCCACGTTCCGTCCCCGCCGCTCATAACACATTCTAAGGATTCAAATATAAGAAAGAACAAGTAGAATCGAAAGTTTCTGGAGAGCCAAGTATTTTTCTTAATTTCTTGTCCATGGCATCTATGGCACCTTTAGCATCTCAACTGCCTCCTCCATGCGAGACCCAATCTCGACCGGTTTACAACTACCCTCGAGAACTATGGAGAGATCGCATCGCTTCCATCCATTTAATCAAGATGTTAGCTTCACTGCTTTAATTTCGTTAGACAGTTTTTTGTTTTTTCCAAGAATATCGCGTTGCAAGTTGCTATAGTAATAAATTTAAAATCTAATAATCTATCGTTATTTTTTCCGGTTTACAGAATTTGGATTGGTTGCTGCTCGTGTCTGTTACTGGTTTAAGCATTGGAGCATATGAGGAAGAAGATCGAGATGTCGACTGAGAGAATTTGCCTTGCCAAGATCAAGGAAGAACAGGCACGGAAGGAGAATATCCTTGGCGAGGGAGATAGTGGAGAAGGAAACGCCTTCGTCGAGCCGAGCCGAGTTGGAGAACGGGGGAGGGAACTGGCTGATGAATCCCGCCGCGTAGGAGGTGCGGTGGCGGTTGAGCCACAACCCCCCGACGAGCGTGACGCTCCTCAGGAGCTCAGCCGCGGCCATTCCTTCGCTAGAAGAGAAACCGTTGGTCGTTTTACCTTCCCGAGCCGTTTGGATGGGTCGTCTCTATCTATGTCCTTTGGTTCACTTATAATGAGATACCAATATTGGAGAAGATGAAAACCAATATCACGGTGGAATGAAACCAATATCATAGTAGAATAAAACCAATATCCGAGAAGATAGAAACCAATATCATAGTAGAATGAAACCAATAGCATAAAAGATGGAAACCAATATCATAGTAGAATGAAACCAACATCATAGTAGAATGAAACCAATAACATAGAAGATGGAAACCAATATCATAGTAGAATGAAACCAATATCATAGTAGAATGAAACCAATAGCATAGAAGATGGAAACCAATATCTGAGAAAATGGAAACCAATATTTTCATACTTGTATTTCCATAAATTATATTATTTTGCTGATATTTTTTTTAATTATTTTAATTATTGTATTTTCAATATTGCCCCTATCCCCTTCAGTGGGGATTACCCATGTCCCCACTGAATTTGAACCCGTATCTTAGACATACTTTTTGTCGGGATCTTAAACTTTTTTATGTTTAAAAGAAATAAACATTGTCACGATTTTTGGTAGGAACGTATTCTTAAAATAAAAAATGAAGATAAAAATAAAAAAGTAGACTTAATTTTTTTTATCTCTCCACTCTATAAATCTACTTTTATTTATTTATTTATTACTTTATAAATTTGTCAAATCAATTTTTTTCCTTGAAAACTATCAAAAAAGTCAATTTCGCCCATTTTTGTACTAACCGGGTTCGACCGGTCAGGATGGACCTCAAAATTGGTCGGTCCGACCGGATTTGGTCCAGTTAGTATAGACCCCGATCAAAAGCCTAAAAATGACCCGGTCGTATGCCCGTTTCGCGGTCCAACCGGTCGAACCACCAGTCGGACCGCATTTTTTAAAACCATGGTTCTATCCAATGAGCCTGAAAAATCTGGCAAAAACAAAAAACGTTATTCGAACATCCAAATACCAACTTGTAGCAATTCGAATATTTTGACAAATTTTCACAAATTTTTTTTTGACAAATTGTAAAAAAAAAAAGTTGTCACACGTGTCAACCAGAGAGGAGATGTGTTGTTGAACCATGACTTTTCCTTTACTACTCCACGTGGAAGTCAAACGAAGCTTACTTCTATTTTCTAAAGACAAAATTTTTTTTCTTGAACCATGTTAGTATTACGTGCACATCTGACTTTCGAAAATGATATTATTCCTCATTTATTCTGAAAATATTTTTTCATTAAAAAAATTATATTTTAGGCATCGACATGTTATAGTTTGAAATCATTTTAAAGTGTTTTTAAAAGGAATGAACTTAGTTAACAGTTAAATATCTTATCAATTCTACTAACTGTATTTTTCTATGAAGAGATACTTTTAAGCATTGTTTTCAAAAACGACCCAGAGAGCGACCCGGATTTTGGTCTGTTCTCCGGGTTAACTGGTCTGACCGGTCAAACCGGCGGTCGGACCGATAATTTATTATATATATTTAATATATATTTAGTAAATAATAGGTTTAAAAATTAATATTCTTGAAAATTTGGTAAATTTATTTCATATTTAGTATAATTATCTTTGTAGATTTAGTTTATTTTGTGTTGATTTAGAAAAATCGAGTAGAAAATCTGATTTTTTTGGGTTGGGTTGGGTGAAATCTGGTTTTTGGGTTGGTTTTTTGGTCAAACCTAACGAACCGGATTTTTCCGGGTAAAAAATCCGAGCCAACCGCCCGGTCTGACCGGAAATCTTCCGGTTCGTTAGGTAACCGGTCGAACTTGGTTTTTTGACCCGGGATTGGCTCTGTTTCGTGGTCCGACCGGTCGGACCGCCGTCTCGAAAACAATGCTTTTAAGAGAAGATTCAAACCTCATCACTCGATTAGATATCGGTTGTTCCAAACCTCAAAAAAATTGTAATATTTCCGAAATCTTGATCCATATAATGCTCATCCTCAAAGATATCCAGAGAAAAAAAGGTTGCCTTTCTTAGAGCTATTTGGAAATTGAGTGCCTGGTTGTTAAGGTAAACATGCATGGTGGCTTACAAAGTTATGGAGAAAGTAAGGAGAGTGGCTTTTTGCCTCCAACAATTGTATTGAATTGTATGATCCGAGTCATGGAATCTTCTGCTTTTAACAAATTTTAGTTTGTTGGATTCAGAAATGGGCATATGCCAACTAAGTGCATCATCAATTCTCCGGAACTTTCTCTCTCTCTCTTAAATTGAGTCGTCACTCGCCAATACTCCCATCGTGTCATAAACACATAGTACAGTCAGCGACCAATAAACGTCGTAATAGAAAATTGAATTTTTGTATGTAGGTTTTGAATTTAAGTGTTTTATACAAAAATAATATTATCGAGAGTAATACTTCTTAAATAAAATTCGATAATAATTATCTATAAATATCATTGGCTAAAAAATATTACAGGCTACGAAGTAATGAATATTTCTATTTTTTTCTGTATCAGGTTATATTTTCTACTTAGTATGTTAATGGGGTGTCTGGAATTGTGGTTGAATCTTAGCATGTGTTTAATAGTTTTATTCACTCCCATCCGTATCTTAAACAAACTTTTTGTCGGGACCTTAAACTTTTTATGTTTAAAAGAGATAAATATTGTCACGATTATTGGTAGGAACATATTCTTAAAAATATAAAATGAAGATGAAAATAAAACTGTAAGTATAATTTTGAATAATCTTGAACACAAATATGACTGACCTAGTTAACCTTATAACTTAGGGCACAAGTAATGCTAAATAGAAAATTTTAAACTCTGAGACTAAACAAAACTAATTATTAATAAAATCATTCATTTGTCAAAAAATAGAAAATAACCAACTAAGAAATAATCAAATAAAAAAAGAAATAAGTCAATAACCTCAAGGCCGAATAAAGAGTCCAAATTAGAATAAGCCCAAGTAACAATTAGGCTTAAAACCTAATTAATTTAATCCATGATCATGACATATATAAAATATTATGAGTTACACTTACAGATGGACCTATTTGTAGTTCTCTTTTTTAATAAAGGGTATCACTCTCAATAACCTAGCTTATGGTCTTTTATTTATCATATTAACATTTTAATTCTACACCAATACTAGACTGACTTATAAGAAATTAAATTGACCGCTTAGATTATCAATAAGGGTAAGGTTGATTTCCAAATAAATATATTGTTTTCATTTTTTATTATTCTTGAAACACTACAAAAAAAAATTAAAGTCAAAAAATGTCATCATGATATAATCAAACATTCACATAAATAGACATTAACATAACTCGTTGCATTTCTATACTCATTTTAGTAATTTGAGTAGCTAACAGTCATAAGCTAGTACTATTAAAAGATGGACTACGTCGTTCAACAAGACACGACCGGTCGTCTTCATCCACATCCCAGGTGGCTAATGTCTAAAGTGCCCTCAAGCATTTTACAAAATGTCTGGATGAGATTACACAAAACCTTATCCTCCACTAGAACACCTCAAGACTTTCCCACAAAAAAAATACCAGAAAATTAAAGGTGGACAAAAAGGGAAACTAAAAACCAACAACAAAAAAAAAAAAAGGAAAGGAAAAAAAAGGAGGAGAAAGAAATGGCTCTCTCCAGCACCAACATCTTCTTCCTCTCCTCCAATCTACAAACTCCAACTTCTTCAACACAATTCACTTCATGCCACCCACCACTAAAGACCAACTTCAGGAGAGACCAACAACTTACCCTTTGCAAGGCTTTGAGTGAGACAGCCTTCTTGTCCAAGAGGAGCCTGTCTCTGTGTCTCATTTCCAGCTTCGTCTTCTCATTGGCTGGCAACTCCAGTTCCAGTCCCATTGCCAATGCGGCCATACTCGAAGCCGATGATGACGTGGAGCTTCTGGAGAAAGTGAAGAGGGACAGGAAGAAGAGGCTCGAAAGGCAGGGGGTTCTAAGTTCATCCAGCAAGGAGACAGGTTGGTTGGCAATAATGGTTGGCCTTCATTTTCGAATTCATTCTAACACGACACGTTTTGGGTTGTATACGGAGATCCTAATACGACCGAACAAATCTGTGCAGGGTATTTGCAAGAAGTTGTGTACAATCTGAGCAAAGTTGGTCAAGCAATAGACAACAACGATCTGCCAGCTGCCGTCTCGGTTCTTGGAAGAGGCACAGACGCTGACTGGGTCCAAAAGGCTAATTTGGCCTTTGGCAAGGTACACAACACAAAATTGTCAAAAATCTTTACGTACGCATTCTTATGGAGTGGCATTAAACTAGCTCTTAGTCATAGGGTTGGTGTCCGGAAAGAGATCTTGTTGTCGGGAGATCCAAGTTCTTAATTTAAGATTCTTCCTTGAACAGTTGAGCTCTGATGCTGAAGAAAAGACTCAGGTTGAGACGTTTAATTCGTCGTTGGCTTCGTTAATCTCATCAGGTTTGTTATGTTTGCAGTTCAACCCTGCAATGACAATCACCCGATCTTTAATCCACCATATGCACTAATAATGCAAGTTCCTTCCTTCCATTTGCAGTCACTAGCAAGGACATTGAATCCTCGAAAGTAGCATTTGTGTCCTCTGCAACCGCATTCGAGAAATGGACAACCATGACAGGCTTGGTTTCACAGCTCAAAGGGATATGAGGAACGGTTAAATGTCGGCTGCTTTCGTCACACTTGAGCAAAGAGTTTTGAAGTTCCATTCTTTCTCACCCTGCTGCATCTCTCTCTTCTGCATCTAATCAATAGTCCGAACGGCTGTCGTTTCGCTCTTTTTCTTGGGATATGAGTTGTAGTACTATGCTCAAAACTGCTGATCAAGCAAACCAGATTCAACTCTGATATGTTGATCAAGCAAATTGCTGTAAAGGATAATTTACAATTGTCAGCTGTTTCAATTTGAAGACAAAGCACATGTTCGCATCAGCAACCGCAATGGAGCCTGTTTATAACGAGCTCTGTTCTGTTATAGCAACTGAAATCCGCGTGCTAATTCTCTAATATTTCAACCAAGAGGGCTGATTCATAGTTTCCACTGGTCAAAATGGTGTGATCTTAGTCAACTCTTGATAATATTAAGATCTGCGACATCTATCTATATGCTGCTCCCAACGATTCTCTTCCAGGAGCCAAGAATTTTTATCTGCAAAAACCAACGTTACTAGCCACATCATCATAACATTAAGGGAGTAGGGTAATTTATTTCATATTCCAGCATAAATTAAACTGCATTATTATTATTTATCTGCATAGCAGAATTACAACAACACTAATCTATCCTCAGTCGTATGATGGTCCCTGCCCGCTACAAGTTTACCATACAGCTAATGAATTAATACACCTAATTCGTCTACATAATAATCTACACATATTTGTTGGACAATCAATCTGATCAGCAACATGAACGCTAAGGTTATCCACAGACTTCACTCTCTAAGAAGGTCAGAAACTGCTGGCCAGATGAAGCCAGCAGCAAAATATTCTTCAGAAACTCAAGGCTCAACTTGGTATGAATCCCCGCTGCCATTCTCAACTCTTTCTCCCACCACTTCGGTCTTCTTGTCTACGCCTGGACTATCAGGTTTCTTGCTTCCATTAACAGCCGCTTTATCATTTCCTTCTCCAGTATCAGGGATGCTTCCATCAGGATCGGCCTCATGCTTCCCCGCTCTACTGTCCGAGTCTGCTTTGTCCTGCTCCCCCGGGGCCTCATCTGCCCCGTTTGATGTTAAATCACCCTCCCCCTGAGCTACTGGAATCTCTGCATTTTCCTTTTTACTCTCAGATCCCACTCCTTCAGTTGATCCTGAAGGGTTTCCTAGGACTGAATCAGTTTCCTTCACAACCGCATCCTCTTTAGGAGTTACCTCTGTTTGAGTATCAGTGTCTTTTGATTGATCATCCGCTCCATCAGTTTCCTTGACAACTGCATCCTCTTCTTTAGGAGTTACCTCTGCTGCTTGAGTATCAGCCTCTTTTGCTTGATCATCCACTCCTGGGTCTTCTTTCAGGTCATCCTTCGCAGCTTCCTCTGTAGAAACTTTTGTTTCCTTCGTTCCTTCCTCAGCAACAAATGTTTCTTTGACCTCCTTCCTAGGTCCAGATGAAGTTTTGCTTCTTTTCTTCTTGGGGCCACTGTCCATGAAAGTTATCACCTTTGCCTTCTTACTAATCCTTGCTGATCGTCTAGGGGTTTCACCTGTTCCCCAATCAAACTCTGAGACAGCTGGAGCACCAGGGCTAGCTTTGAGGTATTGCTCCAACTGCCTTCTGCCGTTAATTTCCTCTCCAGTAGGGGCAGTAAATACGATTTCATTCTTCTTTGGGGTCCCAGCTCGTCTGGGAATGAACTGTGAACACAACCATAAACTATGGTGCCACAAATAGGAAAAGAACGAAAAATGCATTTCGAAACAGCTCCAAGAAAGTTTTTAAGTAAAGTTTTTCAATAAGCTAAAAGATTTCAAGATTATCTATCTAACAGGTCTAGAAGGTTCTGGTGGTAGAATTTTTTAAGCCTTGCCAACTTGTCAGTTAAGCATTAAACACATCCTATCATACTCTACAGCTCGATCACTATTATACATTAAGCATGAATTTCACTTGAATTGTCAACATTCCCATAACGCAATGCATACAACACCCATGGGCACCAAACCAACTTATTCTTGTGAATCAATCATTCCTCCTATTTCTTTCCAAGGGCATATCTTCAGCGAAATCAATGAGCTGCCCTACAAGCAATACCCAATTGCATCCATTCACGATACGCAATGGTAATAGCCCAATTGGCAACCTCAAGCCAACCACCAACTTCAACTCCATGGAAGGGGAAACTATGACTTGATCAAAGCAGACAGAAAACCATAGCTAGCGCAAAAAATAAAAAAGAAAAAAAACAGAAAAAGCACAATTCTTGTGAACAAGGAGTCACTCAATTCCCACATAAACCCTAACTCACTCCAACAAACCCTAACAAAATTCCCCAGAATTACAAAATCAGCAACCCAAAAAAGGGAAAACCCCAATTTCCTAGAACAAGCAACAGATAATAAAAAGTAAACAACTTTAAGCAATTCCCGTGGCTCAAGCAAGCAAGAAAAGAGAAGAAAAGTCACCATCTTTTTCCAGCCAGGAGGAGCAGAGAGCTCGAGAGAGAAGGCCCCGTCGGCGGCGGCGGGACAGGTCTCCTCATCCATATCCTTGTCCGTCTCCACCGAGCTCGCCATTTCACCTACCACCCTCACCAGCTCTGCGTGTCTTGTAATAAATAACTCAAATGGATCTTTCCTTTTTCTCCGGTTTCTAGATGGAAAATAAGGTTTATCCCATTTCCATTTTCTTTTTCTTTTTCTTTTTCTTTATTCTTTGAGCAAAAGCAGGCGCTATTTGCAACATTATTATTATTATTATTTTTTTTTAGGAGGGGAAATAGTATTGTATTATTTTGTTCGTCAATTTAGTCAAAAAGGGAATGTAAGAGGAAAGATAAAATGAGGTAAAAGTTTACATAAGTACTCAATGGTTTAGCAGATTTTTACCTAATTATTTTGTGGTTTCAAAATATTTGATCAAGTGATCAAAATTTTTCCAATTAACACCCCAGTGTTACATATTTTTTTAAGGAAAAAAAAACCTCTAAGTATCATTAAATTAAAAGTTTAAAAAAAGTCAAAAAATATTACAAACAGTGGGATATTAATAAAAGAAAACTATTTCAATCGATCAAATATTTTGAAAATATAAAATAATGGTGTGAAAATCTGCAAAACCACGTACTGAACATTTACCAAAAAAACAATTGAGTTGTTGTAGGAATGTTTTTTTTAATAGAAATGCTTTGGAATATGGACAATTGTGACACCATTGTGCATTTGTAAACTCCAAACACCCAAAACAATTATCTCTTGTTTATTTAGGCAATATGTGCTTATGAACATCGTACCAAAATTAATTACTTACTATTTTCTTTGGAAAATTAAAATTTACTTATAAAAAAAATACGCAAAACAAACCTCCTCCAAAATATTACGACGTTATTGAAAAATCTCTTAGGTTTCCAAAATGGTCTAAGAGATGATTGTCAACATTTTACGTTTGCTACATAAAGCATTGGTTTGATAATCAAGCCACAACATTTACATTTCTCTGAGTCAATGTAATAAATTCAAACATAAAAATTGGTGGGCCGTCTGTCATAAAAAGAATATAATATAAAATCAACATGTGATACATTAATAAGCAAGTTGATATAATTCAAATTTAAATTAGTCAAAAAACTATGCTTACAAATAGTTTTTCAACGATACCTGACTCGAAACAAAAAGATGATCGATCATATCTCATACCGAACGAGCCGTCCAATTTTCCTGCCATGAAAGCAGCCGAGGAGTATTTCCAGCTCTTTCTAACCTCTTCAGATCTACCTCTCTTTATCCATCCAAATCTTCTCAGGCAATAAGATATATATATATATATATATATATATATATATATATATATATATATATATATATATATTCCACCTACTATACTAATATATATAAAAAGAGAGGAAAACCAAACAGAAGAAGTGACCAACCCATTCACCTACTGTATTTCAAACTAACAAATCCACAAAAAAGAGAAAAGGAAAAGAAGATGAACAACTTCAATTTGTTGTTTCAACTTGTTGTACTCATGTGCAGCAGCACCGGAGCTATAGCAACGAAAAAACCAGCTGGGGAAAACCTCCAGGTGATGATGATTGTTCATTAATATGGAAAGCAATACTACGATATTACATTTTATTTTTTTCAATCCCACGAACCAATTATTCCAGAAATATTCTTTACTTTTTATTCGAATTATGAAAACAAAATCACATTTTAAGGTTATTTTCCTCCTTATGTTTATCGTGGTGTATGAAGCATTGATATAAAAAAGTCTTTGAATTATGTTTTCCCTACAAATTTCACCACTTATTCTATACTGCTTTTGTTGTCAATTAATGTAACATTTTATGTTACTTCAATAAAATATGAAAATTAGATAGTATTTTAGTATATTTTAGCATATTTGGATTGTCGATTTTTTTGCTACATAGTTATCTCTCCAATCCTTTTTTCTAATAAATCATTTGAACTCGTTTGTACTTTCCAAAATTTCATTGATATATATATATATATATATATATATATATATCAGAGGGTTAAACCACCAATATAAGAGGTGTTGTTTTTTGCCTACACGCCTGAAATTAATCCCTAAAACAATCGCCTAAAATCCATCATACCATCGCTTATGTTGTACAAATAACATGCTTGACATCGCTTATGTTTTACAAATAACATGATTGAGTATTATACTTAAGTGTGTGAATATAATCCATTATCTGGTAAATATCCGAATTTTTAAAATGTAAATCAATTATATAGCAATTGCACTCATTGACGAATATTATTGCTCATGCCACAGCAGGTGGCTAATTTCTCTAATACCACCATGGCTTCTTCTCGTCCTCATTGGCAAGCATTGCAAGTGACATCCATTGATGAGTTAATAGAGACAATTTCAAGACTCGAGAAGAAGAAAGAGAGCCGAAGCGGAGTTAATGATGACGACGAAGACGACGTTTCGGTGGGGATCGGTGGTCTCCGGTACGACTTCTACCGCCACAGTGCCCACAAGCCGAGGCCACCATCAGGGCCACCATGGCTAGGGTTTACTTCCAGCAAAAGGACGTTCCCCCTGGCCTCTTGAGGCTCTTCTTCCATGATTGCTTCATCAAGGTCCCCTTTATTCATTTCCACTCCTTTATTAAATTGGGTTTTGGTTGACTTATGTAGAAAATCTAGCTATTTGTTGCTATGAAGTCTAGATTAATGATGCAATTTGGTTCGCAAGCATTAGAGTCTAGATTAACACCCACCAAAACATTTTTTCGCTAGACAAGTGGAAATAATTGAGTCTAATTTAAGAATATGAAGTTCCTGCATGTAACAATTCAAAATAATCCCTGCATATTATATATATACAATATTTGGATATAATTGATCTTTCAATAAAATTTGAAAGAGAAAAAGACCTCTGATTTTTCTGATTATAGGCAAGTTTATAGCGTATATATCACCGATTATCCATCCTTGTGCCGTGGTTTTAATTTGTTGCAAAGGAGCTCAGGGTTGCGACGCCTCGGTGTTGTTGGACGACAGCAACGGAAACACCGAACATCAGATTGAGATGCATGCGAGGCCCAATCTGAGCCTGAAAGGATTCGACACCATAAAAATCATCAAGGAGGAACTTGAAATGACTTGCCCCGGCGTCGTTTCATGTGCCGATATCATCTCAATTGCCACCAGAGATGGCATTGTATTGGTATGCTTCTTCCTCCCTAATTATTTCACTTTGCTCTTTTAAGCATGGTTTTAGAAAATGGCCTCGAGGTCGATACGGGATACCGACTTCCGGCTCGGCCAGATCAGAGTTTTTTTAAATAAAAAAATATATTATTTATAATATTTAGTATTAACAAAATAATTATCAGTATTATCTGATTTTATTACAAAATCATAATTAGATTACTTTTAAATTTTAAATTATAATTTTTGAGAAAATATAACATTTTTTGTGAGGCCGGCTAGTCCAATCGGAAAAATCGCGTTGACCACCGGATAAATTAGAGGCAGGGTTTAGGGTCAAACTTAACCCGAATTTGGCCCCGATTCACAGACCGCCAGTCGAACCACTTTTTTAAAACCCTATTTTAAGCATTCTTCTCCCAAAATTTTCTTGAAATACATCTAGCTACATAGTTATATGACCAATTATTTGTTTGTGACCGTTGGTGCAGTCCGGTGGGCCGTTCTATCCACTTTTGACAGGCAGGAGAGATAGCCCCAAGTCCTACTTTGAAGAAGCTAATGCTGAAATCCCAAAGCCCAATAGTAACATCAACGAGACGTTGCGCCTCTTCTCTATTAGAGGTTTCAATCCAAGAGAAACAGTGGCGCTTCTAGGCAAGACTAATTCACTACCGTCCTCTAAGATTAACCCATTTTGATACTATATAAATTTTTTTCATATTGTATCCATATTTTTTCTCTTTCTTCAGGAGGACATGGCGTTGGAAAAATCGGTTGTAACTTCGTCGAGGACCGGATTAACAACTTCCAAGAAACAGGGAGACCAGACCCCACGATGACACCCGAGTTCGTGCAAGAGATAAGGCTCAAGTGCTCGAGATCGACCCCCGATGGGGGGCCGCCTGCGGTAGTATCCAGAGGGAAGTTTGACTCGCTCTATTACAAGAACCTCGTGAGGGGAAGAGGGGTTTTGATATCTGACCAGGAGCTGATGAACAATGCTATTACAAGACAGATTGTGGCTCTGTATGCTTCCGATGACGGAATCCGATTTAGGAATGACTTCGCTCGGTCAATGCTCAAGTTGTCGAACCTTAACGTTCTAACAGCAACTCAAGGCCACGTTAGGCTGACATGCTCCCGCCCACGTTAGTTCTGCTAACCGCAACTGAGTGAACCGAAGTAAAAAAAAAAAGGCACCACTCCCATGATATGGCTTTCCAAAGCTTCGCATAAACAAATAAGGCAGAAGCACCAAAGTTGAGAAGCCACACAAGAAAACAGGGTATTGACCAAATGCTGAACCTGCAGTTTGATCTTTGTTGTAGTTGTTCTTCCATTGGAAGGGGCTCTGATACCATGTAGAAATCCTTGGTACTTTATTGATTAACAACTTAATTACAAGATAATCTTCAAGGGAGTATATATGCAAGAAGCATTAAATGCACTAACCTGCTAACTAAATACATTCCAACGGCTATAGACAGGTTCTAACGGCTAGATTAGCTGTACACTAACTGCAGATGGTTGAAGATGATCATCTGCAGGCATATTCTTCAACACCTTGTCCAGGAGGAGCCTGGGTCTCTATGTCTCATTTCCATCTTTGTCTTCTCATTGGGTGGCAGTTCCGCATCCAATGCGGCCATACTTGAAGCTGATGATGACGTGGAGCTCCCGGAGAAAGTGAAGAGGGATAGGAAGAAGAGGCTTGAAAGGCAGGGAGTTCTAAGTTCATCTAGCAAGGAGACACAATTGATTACGATTTTGACTTTTAATTAAGCGCTAGGAATTCTAGGTTCCGACAGTTCTTCAAAAAATAAATAAACGTCCGGTAATTATTCTGGAATCATTTTCAAAAGGCCAAGTTCATGGAATCACTGATGGAATGATCATGCTTTTGAAGGTTGGAGAGCTGGACATCTTATGAGGTTGAACACAAGATGGAAACGGCTCAACAGGCTGCAATATCTGTTGGAACTCATCTCTGTTCATTTAAGATTATATATGTTGAACGACAATCGATTTGGTAGTATATCTATATTCTTATGTTTTTTAAGGGGAATTCATATTCTTACTCTTATTCTTTTTAATAATAATAATCGGGGTAAAATTTGAATCCTATAAAATTGGGCTCGATCAGAATAACTTGATCTATATTGTTTAAAAAAAATTAAGATAAAAATGAAATTGAGTGGGTAATTGATGAAAAAAAACTGTAAGTAAAGATAAAAGGTAGAGATAATTGTGAATAATCTTAAACAAATATATGCCTGATCTAATTAGCTTTATAACTTAGAGCACAAGTAATGCTAGATAGAAAATTTTAAACTCATACACTAAACAAAACTAACTAAAACAATTCATTTCTCCCAAAATTGAAAATAAACAACTATAAATAAGGAAGAAACAACTCACTAACCTCTTGTGTAAAACAAACTCAAGGCCCAATAAAGAGTCCAAATTATAATAAGCCCAAGTAATCGTTAGGTTTAAAACCAAATTAATTTAATCCGCGGTCATGACATGTATAAATGACTGAGTTGCACTTAAAGAAGGCCTTTTTTTGTCGTCTTTTTTTAAAATCATAGTTAACATTTTAATGAGGATTTTCCGCTCTCTTTCTAACATTCTTCCTATCTACCTCTGTTTATCCATCTTTTTATGCTAATATATATATAAAAAGAGAGGCACGCAGGAGAAGTGGCCAACCCATACACCTACTGTATTTCAAACTAACAAACCCACAAAAAAGAGAAAAAGAAAAGAAGATGAACAACTTCAATTTGTTGTTTCAACTTGTTGTACTTATATACAGCAGCACCGGAGCTATGGCAACTAAAGAACCAGCTGGGGAGAACCTCCAGGTTATGAACCCACGACACTACATTTTATTTTTCAATCCCATGAACCAATTATTCCAGAAATATTCCCTATTTTTTATTCGAATTATGAAAACAAAATCACATTTACAAGGTTTTTTTCTTCTTCTAACGTTTAGCGTGGTGTACTATGTAGGCAATTATATACCCCCATATCAATTACATATTCGATAAACAAAAAAGTCTTTATATTTTATATTTTCCCTGTAGTTTTCACCATTTATCTTATACTCATTTTGTTGTCAATTGAAGTACCCTTTTATGGAAAGCGACGCCTAATCTGAACTTGAAGGGCAGGCCTTTTCCAGCTCCTTCTTGATGGTTTCTATTGAAAGGGAAGCGGCGCCCAATAGCTTGAAGGGATTCGAGATCATAGAAACCATCAAGGCGGAGCTCGAAAAGGCATGCCCCGGCGTCGTTTCCTGTGCCGATATCATCTCAATCGCCACTAGAAATGGCATTATTCTCTTTATCCTTTGTCTCATATTGAACTCAAAATTTTAAAATAATAAATAGATTACAAATTAGGTTTATGAATTAAGACCGAATGCCTCACATTCAAAGTGACGCCATATCGACATTATAATATAATTTTATTGAAAAACATCTAGCTAGTAATATGCCAGATTGGTCCTTCGTAACATGAAATAAAGATTCCTTATTTTATTAAAATTTTATAAACTTTATTTATCGTAGACTAACATTATTTGTCTGTAACCGTTGGTGCAATCTAGTGGGCCGTTCTATCCACTTTTGACGGGCAAGAGAGATAGCCCCATGTCCTTCTTTGTAGAAGCTAATGCTGATATCCCAAAGTCCAATAGTAACCTTAGCGAGACGTTGCGTCTCTTTTCCAGTAGAGGTTTCAATCCAAGAGAAACCGTGGCTCTTCTAGGCAAGACTATTTCACTACCGTCCTTAGTAACTCGAGATTAACCTGCTAGGATACTATATACATATTTTTTTTATATTGTACTCAATTTTTTTTCTTTTTTCAGGAGGATATGGCGTTGGAAAAATCAGTTGTGACTTCATCAAGGAACAGATCAAAGACTTCCAAGGAACAAGGAGACCAGACCCCACGATGACGCCCGACTTCGTGTAAGAGATGAGGCTCAAGTGCTTGAGGCCGAGCCCCGATGGGGGGCCGCCTTCAGTAGCATCCAGAGGGAAGTTCGACTCGCTCTATTACAAAAACCTGGTGAGGGGGAGAGGGGTTCTAATATCTGATAGGAGCTAATGAACAATGCTATTACAAGACAGGTCGTGACTTTGTACGCTTCCGACAACGGAACCCTATTCAGGAATGACTTCGCTCGGTCGATGCTCAAGATGTCAAACCTTAACGTTCTAACAGCAACTCAAGGCCACGTTAGGCTGACATGCTCCCGTCCAGTTTTCCCGCGCCATTAGTTGGTCCGTAGTATATACGTCAGTTCTGCTCTAATCTGTAGTTAACAGTATTGAGAGAGGACGAGAATAAGGTATATACGTTAGATTCGTAGGGGATGGGAGGTTAAGATCCAACATATGTATCGAGAAGCTAATACTGTAGCAGTTTGGCTTTAGCCAATTTTTCTTTTCCAAGCCTTTAGGCTTGTTTTCGGTTGACTCCACCAAAGAAGCTAAAGTTCGCTTGTTGGCTGAACTATCAAACGTAGAAACATCGGTTTATGTGTTTTAAACTACTACGAGGTAATATTTTGACAATGTTTCAAATCACAACTAAAATGAAGTCTTATCCTTAAAATAATGAATCAGTAAAGGTGATTGATTTGTATCAATGAACCAAGTAAAAAAGAGTCCACTCCCAAGTTCATGGCTTTCCACAACTTGCATCAGTAGTCTCCTCAACTTTTTTTCTTTTGAGGAAGCCATCAGTTTTTGTCTGGTTTCTTCTTGTTGGATATTAGAGCATATGCTCTCCAAAGAAGGCAACTTGGAACTAATCAACAATTGTGCTTGAACAAATTAATACTCTGGTTTTATACCAGATAGAAGTTTAAAGATTCTATCATGTTCCACTCTTTTCTGAATGGTTATTAAATCTGTAGTGGGTGGCCTATATAACTCTAATCATCCCACATCACGTTTATTTTTCCCAAGTACTCGGTAATGAGCATTTCTCCCTGTTTTGCTTCTGAAGTACTTTTTTTCAATTCAAAGATTCTATAAAGATTATTGTGTTGATTAATAGAGTTCCATAACCCTCTAGCACTCTCAGCTATAGAGAAAATATCATAAATTTTACTGCCAAGCGAGTTCAAGATCCAAGTGATTACCAATTGGTCATTTGCTTCCCATTCTGAAAATGCTTCATCCTCAGGTTCAGGGGGTTGAATCTTCCCATTGATGTAACCCAGCATGCTTTTTCTGTTGAGGTTTCTTGATATGGCTCTAGCCCAAGATAAATAATTGTGTGATGACAAAGACACGGGTGATAACTTGAGGCTTATATTTGTGTCTGTTTCTGCAGTGCTAAATCTCTTGGATGTTTGAGAAGATTGAAGTGTTTGTGCTGCGGATTCTGTAGGGCAGGATCGATTTTGTTCTTTCATTCTGATACCATGAAGATTTTAAGAACAGGTAATGTACTTTTAATTAATAATTTCAGTTTTACATGAGTTCATATACAATAATGAGAGAGGATGATTAAAGCTATTATAACAGCTAGATTACAGCTCGGCATTGTAATTAGACTAGCCGTTGACAAAGGAGAGAGACGCGGGAGAAGAAGCGGCTTCCAACGGCTCCGTTATGCAATCATGGAGCGCCCACCAGGTGTTTGATGAAAGTTCCAAAAGAGCGCAGATTTCCGAGATGATCAAGGTAGGTATCTTAACCATTGTTTGCCTTCATCATACCAACCATAGTTTTAAAAAACGCAGTCCGACCAATCAGACATAAGAGCGGTCCATTTTTGGGGTAAAAAGGCCTCCGATCCGACCGCCCAAAATCCGGTCGGACTGGGCAGTTTATACTAGTTTTTGAATCGGACCGTCCAGTCTGACCTGAGTTTAGCCAAATCAGCAAAAAATTAAACAAAAAGTCGTATCGTATGCTCGATTTTTCTTAATCAATAAAGAAAAATGGACTTTATATGTTATAAATTGGTTGATATTTCTAAAATGTAGATTTTGAAACCTATAGTTCGACTATTTAGTCTACATAATATTTGAAAATTATTAAAATTTTAATTAAAAAAGTCTGGTCTAACTGTCAGTCTGACCGGTCGGACCGGAAAACGGACAAAATCCGGCCCGTACCAAAATCGGTATTTTAAAACAATGATACCAACAGAGTGCTCCCACAGCAAGGACAAATCTTGAAGCGAGAATGTTGAAATAGTGTTGTGAAAGTTTATAGTGAACTTAAAAAAAACAACTAAGCTGATCTTTTGTTAGTTGTTTAATTCATTGTTGTTGTAGGAATTGTTTTCGATATAAATGCCTTGGAATATGAACAATTTTTACACCATTGTGCATTTGTAAATTCCAAACATGCAACAAACCTCGTCCAAAATATTACGACTTTATTGGAAAATTTCTTATGACAGGCTTGGTTTCACAGCTCAAAGGGATATGAGGAACAGTTAAATGTCGGCTGCTTTCGTCACACTTGAGCAAAGAGTTTTGAAGTTCCATTCTTTCTCACCCTGCTGCATCTCTCTCTTCTGCATCTAATCAATAGTCCGAACGGCTGTCGTTTCGCTCTTTTTCTTGGGATATGAGTTGTAGTACTATGCTCAAAACTGCTGATCAAGCAAACCAGATTCAACTCTGATATGTTGATCAAGCAAATTGCTGTAAATGTTTACAGGATAATTTACAATTTTCAGTTGTTTTAATTTCAAGACAAAGCACACGGCCGCCCTGAACTACTGGAATCTCTGCATTTTCCTTTTTACTCTCAGATCCCGCCCGCTTCTTCAATAGCTCCAGCGACCAACTTGCTAGGAATTCAAGGTTCCGGTAGTGTGTTTTGGCGAGGGAGGGATGATCATTCTCAAAAGGCCAACCAAGTTCATGGAATCACTGATGGAATCAATGATCGTGCATTTTTTGGGCACACCCCTTCAATATGTTTCTTTGTTTCTCGCCCACAGGTCCAAAATTCTCATATTTTGTAAATGCATATGTTTCACTTCATTGAATTTTCGACTCAAAATTAGTTATGTCACACAAAAATATTAACCCAAGTTTTCAAACGATGAAAAAAATAAATGTTTATTTCTAAATTTCAAAACTCAAAATCCGTAAGATAAATCAGTATCAAACAAAAATATCTCATAAAAAAAAGCTAAAATTAAAACAACCAACTCAAGGGATCTCATCCGGATCTCTAGACCAAAAAGAAAGCTACAAAGATGGACAAAAAGGCGGCGGAGACTCTAACAACACCAAGAGAAGAGGCCGAGTTGCCAGCGGGAGGAGGAATGGAGGAAGAACCATCAAAGGGAGAGTGCGACGAAGGCGTAGTTCCAGCAGTGACGTTAATGGCAAGCTTCTGACCGTCGAAGCAATGCACAGGGTCGCCGGAAATGAAGAAGTATTCGCCGGGAGAGTTGAGAGTGATGGACGTCGGCGAGGTGGAGTATAGAGATAATGTGCTGAAGCTGCCGTGGCATGTGTCATATCCTGCCTCCTCCACCTGCGCTACATTGTGTCTTCCGGTAACGTAGTTGAAAACTGTCATAAACACAATCATTGCATTATTGTAAAACTAAACATTTTACATGTATCTTGTTAATAACTAGTCTAGAGTTGTAATTAAAATCAGTAAATTGTAAAAAAGGTGCTCACCTAGCTTGTCTCCAACTTTGAAGGGTTTATTGGCAGCCCAAATTTGGTAGGAATTAGGATTGGCACCAACAATGGCCGGGTCAGTCCAATACAAGTCGTCTCCAACTATATAGGTGACGGGTTCCGAGCTTGATTGGGGCGAAGGTGGTGCTGAAATTGGGGTGGGAGAAGGTTCTCTCGGGAGTATCAAGACAGTGGTCGTGGTGGGCGCCATGGAAACTTCAGAAGTCGTGGGAGACGGAACAGAAGTAATTGTATCGGTAGCACTAACATTGATTGGTACCAAGGAAGTCACCAAAATTGCTAGTAGTAGAAACGCCATGTTTGCTTTGTTTGTGCCCATTGTTGCCTTTATCGTTCTCTTGTTATTAATCACGTGATCACATATTCCACGAGTTGGTCCATATATATATATAGAACGTATTACGACTTTTATTAGGTTTCTGAGATTTTTTGATTTGTTATAGTAATCCTTAGCTTCTCGTATTAGGTTTCCGAAGTTTAATCAAACACATTGCTTATACATTTTCCGATATATATATATACATATATATATATATATATATATATATATATATATATATATATATACCGATCAATGGTTGATCCTTTTGTACTAAATAAAAGATTATTTTTTTAAACAAAATTTTATATACTACTCACTATAAAATTATTACCGGATAAAATTATCTAACATCGTAAAATTTTACATAGGATCAAGTCAATACGGAAGTTATGGGACAGATGGCAATTTTCTTGTTTTTATTGTAAAATAGTAAAAGATAAGGGAGAGAAAAAATCTGATATCTGAAATTTTTTTCGGATTCGGATAATTGTGTATTCAAATTTGGATTCAGATTATCCGAATTTTTTATTTGGATTCGGATACTAAAATAGATATTTCGGATGTATCCGATTGTCAAAAACAATTACAAACTCTGATATGTTGATCAAGCAAATTGCTGTAAATTTTTACAGAATAATTTACAATTGTCATCTGTTTCAATTTGAAGACAAAGCACACGTTCGCATCAGCAACCGCAATGGAGCCTGTTTATAATGAGCTCTGTTCTGTTATAGCAACTGAAATCCGCGTGCGAATTCCCTATATTTCAACCAAGAGGGCTGTTTATAATGATTCATAGTTTCCACTGGTCAAAATGGTGTGATCTTAGTCAACTCTACAGCTCGATCACTATTATACATTAAGCATGAATTTCACTTGAATTGTCAACATTCCCATAACGCAATGCATACAACATCCATGGTGCATCAAACCAACTTATTCTTGTGAATCAATCAGATTGATGAAGAGGATGCATAGAAGAAGATGATGAAGGGAAGAAGAAGAAGAAGAAGAGGGATGCGGGCACCACGTCATCAAAAAACTCCGATGTGGCTAGTCCACATGGCCGATTAGGGTCCGGGCAAGACGGGCAGGGCCCGGGCAGCTGCCCGGGCCTCTAATTGATTTTAATTTGAATAAGTTTGACTCAATTGATACGTTTTAAACCACAGGGTACTGACTTAATTTTTTGCGATACTACATGGTACTTAAGTGGACTTTTCCCAATATATTAATTAACTTCTCTCTCCTCTCACCCTCACACCTTCCTCCTACCTCTCCCTTCAAACCATAAAACCTATTACAACCAAAATCAACAAAAAAACTAGAAATCGATACTCACCCAAGACCCACCTCCTCCTCCAAAAACCTTCCCAAAAACCCAACAATGGTGAGCAGCAGCAGCAAGAAGATGGTGGAAGTGGTGAAAGGGCTGGACCTGGAGCGATATAAGGGTCGGTGGTACGAGATAACTCTAATGGAGAATTGGCTCTCACACTAAGCATTCTGGTGGTCGATGGCCACGCCGCACCCCAAGTCGACATCCAAGTCAATTCACAGAGTTCACAACACCCATAACGCAATGCATACAACACCCATGGGCACCAAACCAACTTATTCTTGTGAATCAATCATTCCTGCTATTTCTTTCCAAGGGCATATCTTCAGCGAAATCAATGAGCTGCCCTACAAGCAATACCCAATTGCATCCATTCACGATACGCAATGGTAATAGCCCAATTGGCAACCTCAAGCCAACCACCAACTTCAACTCCATGGAAGGGGAAACTATGACTTGATCAAAGCAGACAGAAAACCATAGCTAGCGCAAAAAATAAAAAAGAAAAAAAACAGAAAAAGCACAATTCTTGTGAACAAGGAGTCACTCAATTCCCACATAAACCCTAACTCACTCCAACAAACCCTAACAAAATTCCCCAGAATTACAAAATCAGCAACCCAAAAAAGGGAAAACCCCAATTTCCTAGAACAAGCAACAGATAATAAAAAGTAAACAACTTTAAGCAATTCCCGTGGCTCAAGCAAGCAAGAAAAGAGAAGAAAAGTCACCATCTTTTTCCAGCCAGGAGGAGCAGAGAGCTCGAGAGAGAAGGCCCCGTCGGCGGCGGCGGGACAGGTCTCCTCATCCATATCCTTGTCCGTCTCCACCGAGCTCGCCATTTCACCTACCACCCTCACCAGCTCTGCGTGTCTTGTATTAAATAACTCAAATTGATCTTTCCTTTTTCTCCGGTTTCTAGATGGAAAATAAGGTTTATCCCATTTCCTTTTCCTTTTTCTTTTTCTTTATTCTTTGAGAAAACCAGGCGCTATTTGCAACATTATTATTATTATTATTATTATGTTTTTAGGAGGGGAAATAGTATTGTGTTATTTTGTTTGTCAATTTAGTCAAAAAGGGAATGTAAGAGGAAAGATAAAATGACGTAAAAGTTTACATAATTACTCATTGATTTATCAAATTTTTATCTAATTATCTCATGATTTTAAAATATTCGATCAAGTGATAGAAAATTTTCCAATTAACACCCCAATTTGACATATTTTTTAAGAAAAAAAAACCTATAAGTATCATTAAATTAAAAGTTTTAAAAAGTAAAAAAAAATATTACAAATAGTGTGGTATTAATAAAAGAAAACTATTTCAATCGGTCAAACATTTTGAAAATATAAAATAATAGTGTGAAAATCTGCAAAACCACGTGCTGAACATTTACCAAGAAAACAATTGAAACAATTGAGTTGTTGTAGGAATGTTTTTTTAATAGAAATGCTTTGGAATATGAACAATTGTGACACCATTGTGCATTTGTAAACTCCAAACACCCAAAACAATTATCTCTTGTTTATTTAGGCAATATATACTTATGAACATCGTACTAAATTTAATTACTTACTATTTTCTTTGGAAAAATAAAATTTATTTATTAAAAAAACGCAAACAAACCTCCTCCAAAATATTACGACGTTATTAAAAAATCTCTTAGGTTTCCAAAATGGTCTAAGAGATGATTGTCAACATTTTACGTTTGCTACATAAAGCGTTGGTTCAAGCCACAACATTTACATTTCTCTGAGTCAATAGAATAAATTCAAACATAAAAATTGGTGGGCCATCTGTCATAAAAAGAATATAATATAAAATCAACATGTGATACATTAATAAGTAAGTTGATATAATTCAAATTTAAATTAGTCAAAAAACTATGCTTACAAGTAATTTTCTAATGATACCTTACTCGAAACAAGAAGATGATCGATCATATCTCATACCGGAAGGGCCGTCCAATTTTCCTGCCATGAAAGCAGCCGAGGAGTATTTCCAGCTCTTTCTAACCTCTTCAGATCTACCTCTCTTTATCCATCCAAATCTTCTCAGGCAACAAGATATTTATATATTCCACCTACTATACTAATATATATACAAAGAGAGGAAAGCCAAACAGAAGAAGTGGCCAACCCATTCACCTACTGTATTTCAAACTAACAAATCCACAAAATAGAGAAAAGGAAAAGAAGATGAACAACTTCAATTTGTTGTTTCAACTTGTTGTACTCATGTACAGCAGCACCGGAGCTATAGCAACGAAAAAACCAGCAATACTACGATATTACATATTATTTTTTTCAATCCCACGAACCAATTATTCCAGAAATATTCTTTACTTTTTATTCGAATTATGAAAACAAAATCACACGAGTCGAATTTATGTTAAGCGATGAAGTAGATGTCTGGATATGGGTGATGTAAACTTAAAAAAATCTAATTTGTAATTTTGTATGTGATTAATTTCTTTCCTTTTAATTTTTTTGGGTGGTAATTTCTTTCTTTCAATTAATGGAGTGATTAGAATAAGTTAGACCGTCCTCTAAACAGAAGATCGGATTGAGTGGGGACTAAAAAAAATTTGTCCATAGGTGGGGACTACATTTTGGGCCGTCAGATTTGATTATCTTTAAATCTGATGGTCAATAATCTATCAGGTGATATTGGTTTGCATGTGAAGTGATATTGGTTTACAAGACACTAGTTTACATATGAAGTGATATTAATTTACATGTGTAACGATATTGGTTTGAGTTAACCCCAACAATATACCATCCTCTAAACAGTCGGTGTCTGCCTGCCTGCTTGCTACCGCAAGAGTGGCGGTGGAGGAATAATACGCAGCTGCTCCTGCGGTATCTTCCACGCGCTTGTTTAGCCATTAATAATAGCACCGGTGAACAAACCATTCTACTTGGATATAAATAATTTAAATAATTCAGAAACTTGGATTTAGTTTTTTAAGTACAAATTTTAGGTAGATTAATTAGTGATAATTTTTTAATAATTCAAAATTTAAATTTAGTTTTCCAGAATGCAGTTATCTTGTTAAGGAGAATTGTCTTTATTTTAGATTCCGAATGTTAATTAGAATGAATCACTCACTACCCATAAAATTAGTAATTTCATGATAAAATATTTGAAATTTTATTAGGAAATTGGAAAAAATTGTTAGTTACTGCTAAAATTAACTAATAAATATACTTTTGATGTTAATTAATATATATAATTTTCAAAAAAAGTCACTCTAGCTAAAATTTAGATTTGGATTACAATATTAGGGGTTAAATATTGGATTATCTTCTCGATTTAAAGTTCAGATTTAAAATACCTTCTATTTGACGAAAGAGGAGGCCAAGGGCCAAGGACTAAGGAGTGAAGACTACCCGACGACCTGACGAAAGTCCGTGTTGTAGTCATTTGACTTCGTGAAATACCTTCTTTCTGACTAGGCCCTTCCTTGGATGGCCAGCCAAGTGTCTTACTACTCGACTAAGCAAATTATATCATTGCACTGGTGTTCTTTTGTGGGCCCTCCCTTGGCCTTTTGAAGCACCTTATTCTCACTTTTAAAAGATTTGGGGTACTTTATTCGGATTTTACACCATGATTAATTCAGGTTGAAGTAGGTAGAATCTCGACAAAATTTTTTCATTAAATATTTAATACAACTATATTTTCAATATCTTGAATTTAATATTTTTAAATTAATTTTGAACAACATTATTGTCAGTTAATATAACTACTTATTGATAAATAATTAGAAATTTTGAATTGTATTAATAAAACGTTCAACGCAAAATCCGAGGAATAGTTATACAGTAAAATCTTTGACTCTCTATTGAGGACTTCACGGGAATTTCTTCCCTGTTACGCAAAAAATTACCGAAATTTTAAAATAACAATAAACTAACAAAAAATATAATTCATATTTTTACAAAAAAATATTTTTTAAAAAAAGGAGGCGAGTAGGTCGGCTTCCCTGCAAAGCTGTCACATAAAAAAAATTATTTCTTTTATAATTCGTCAAAATCTATGAAGTACAATAAGCTGGTGACGAGACGACTGACGGGTATTCCAAAATGAAAATTGTAAATATTCCTAATATTTTGAGTTCTATCCATGGTTTTAAAAAGACTCGGAGGCCGACCCGGAATTTCTCCCGTCCTCCGGGTCAGCCGGTTGGACCGGGTGAACTACTGGTCGGACCAAATTTTTTTATTTTTAAATATTTTAAATAATATATATATGTAAGTTAAAATATACTTATTTTCCATAAAAAAAAGTAGACTTAATTTTTTTTATCTCTCCACTCTATAAATCTACTTTTATTTATTTATTTATTACTTTATAAATTTGTCAAATCAATTTTTTTCCTTGAAAACTATCAAAAAAGTCAATTTCGCCCATTTTTGTACTAACCGGGTTCGACCGGTCAGGATGGACCTCAAAATTGGTCGGTCCGACCGGATTTGGTCCAGTTAGTATAGACCCCGATCAAAAGCCTAAAAATGACCCGGTCGTATGCCCGTTTCGCGGTCCAACCGGTCGAACCACCAGTCGGACCGCATTTTTTAAAACCATGGTTCTATCCAATGAGCCTGAAAAATCTGGCAAAAACAAAAAACGTTATTCGAACATCCAAATACCAACTTGTAGCAATTCGAATATTTTGACAAATTTTCACCAAATTTTTTTTGACAAATTGTAAAAAAAAAAAGTTGTCACACGTGTCAACCAGAGAGGAGATGTGTTGTTGAACCATGACTTTTCCTTTACTACTCCACGTGGAAGTCAAACGAAGCTTACTTCTATTTTCTAAAGACAAAATTTTTTTTCTTGAACCATGTTAGTATTACGTGCACATCTGACTTTCGAAAATGATATTATTCCTCATTTATTCTGAAAATATTTTTTCATTAAAAAAATTATATTTTAGGCATCGACATGTTATGAGAAATTGAGAAGCTCCATATAAGGAGAAAGATGAAGAAATTGAAAAACTCCATATAAGAAGAAAGAAGGAGAAATTGAAAAACTCCATATAAGACGAAAGATGGAGAAATTGAGAAACTCCATATAACAAGAAAGAAGGAGAAAGAAGAGGAACAAGACAATGTTTTTCAAGCGGAAGAGTACAGAGATTTAATGCTCTGATACCATATTGAAAAACTCCATATAAGGAGAAAGATGGAGAAATTGAGAAACTCCATATAAGAAGAAAGATGGAGAAATTGAGAAACTTCATATAAGGAGAAAGAAGGAGAAATGAAGTTGTATTGAGAAACTCCATATAAGGAGAAAAAAAGGAGAAATGAAGTTGTAGAGATTTTAATTTATGAATGAACAACTTGAGAAAATAATGATGTACAACATGAATATTTACACTAAGAAATGAATCTACCTAGTTGTATAAACAAATAATAAAGGAGGAAAATGAGGAGAAAATTAAGGAGGAAAATGAGGAGGAAATTGAGGAAGCATGTTCCTTAAATTGGGGAGAAAATTAAGGAAGCATGTTCCTTAATTTCCTCACTGAATTAAGGAAAAATGTTTCTTCAATTTTAACAAAGTCGAGATATGATTAAGCTAGAATAACTCATTCACATGTTTGTTCTCCGGTTTGAAGTGTTTGCTTGTTGTTGGTGAGGCGAGGGGTTTTGGGTTTATACCAGTGAGAGGAAAGTATCTTTTCTCCTTACTTAATTTAATCAATAACCATTTGAATTAAATTAGTTATTTTAATTTAACAAATATGTTTCGAATTTGATCGTAGATATACAACAATGTTAAATATTTATTAACAAAATTATTTCATCATTGATATAAAAAAGTCTTTGAATTATGTTTTCCCTACAAATTTCACCACTTATTCTATACTGCTTTTGTTGTCAATTAATGTAACATTTTATGTTACTTCAATAAATTATGAAAATTAGATAGTATTTTAGTATATTTGGATTGTCGATTTTTTTTTGCTACATAGTTATCTCTCCAATCCTTTTTTCTAATAAATCATTTGAACTCGTTTGTACTTTCCAAAATTTCATTGATATATATATATATATATATATATATATATATTGGAAAATATAAAAGTTATATTACTCAAAATAAGAGGGTTAAACCACCAATATAAGAGGTGTTGTTTTTTGCCTACACGCCTGAAATTAATCCCAAAAACAATCGCCTAAAATCCATCATACCATCGCTTATGTTTTACAAATAACATGATTGAGTATTATACTTAAGTGTGTGAATATAATCCATTATCTGGTAAATATCCGAATTTTTAAAATGTAAATCAATTATATAGCAATTGCACTCATTGACGAATATTATTGCTCATGCCACAGCAGGTGGCTAATTTCTCTAATACCACCATGGCTTCTTCTCGTCCTCATTGGCAAGCATTACAAGTGACATCCATTGATGAGTTAATAGAGACAATTTCAAGACTCGAGAAGAAGAAAGAGAGCCGAAGCGGAGCCGAGGCCACCATCAGGGCCACCATGGCTAGGGTTTACTTCCAGCAAAAGGACGTTCCCCCTGGCCTCTTGAGGCTCTTCTTCCATGATTGCTTCATCAAGGTCCTCTTATTCATTCTCACCCACCAAAACTTTATTAAATTGGGTTTTGGTTAACTTATGTAGAAAATCTAGCTATTTGTTGCTATGAAGTCTAGGTTAATGATGCAATTTGGTTCGCAAGCATTAAAGTCTAGATTAACACCCACCAAAACATTTTTTCGCCAGACAAGTGGAAATAATTGAGTCTAATTTAAGAATATGAAGTTTCTGCATGTAACAAATAAAAATAATCCCTGCATATATATAATATTTGGATATAATTGATCTTTCAATAAAATTTGAAAGAGAAAAAGACCTCTGATTTTTCTGATTATAGGCAAGTTTATAGCGTATATATCCATCCTTGTGTCGTGGTTTTAATTTGTTGCAAAGGAGCACAGGGTTGCGACGCCTCGGTGTTGTTGGACGACAGCAACGGAAACACCGAACATCAGATTGAGATGCATGCCAGGCTCAATCTGAGCCTGAAAGGATTCGACACCATAAAAATCATCAAGGAGGAACTTGAAATGACTTGCCCCTGCGTCGTTTCATGTGCCGATATCATCTCAATTGCCACCAGAGATGGCATTGTATTGGTATGCTTCTTCCTCCCTAATTATTTCACTTTGCTCTTTTAAGCATGGTTTTAGAAAATGGCCTCGAGGTCGATACGGGATACTGACTTCCGGCTCGGCCAGATCAGAGTTTTTTTAAAATAAAAAAATATATTATTTATAATATTTAGTATTAAAAAAATAATTATCAGTATTATCTTATTTTATTACAAAATCATAATTAGATTACTTTTAAATTTTAAATTATAATTTTTGAGAAAATATAACATTTTTTGTGAGGCCGGCTAGTCCAATCGGAAAAATCGCGTTGACCACCGCATAAATTAGAGGCAGGGTTTAGGGTCAAACTTAACCCGAATTTGGCCCCGATTCACGGACCGCCAGTCGAACCACTTTTTTAAAACCCTATTTTAAGCATTCTTCTCCCAAAATTTTCTTGAAATACATCTAGCTACATAGTTATATGACCAATTATTTGTTTGTGACCGTTGGTGCAGTCCGGTGGGCCGTTCTATCCACTTTTGACAGGCAGGAGAGATAGCCCCAAGTCCTACTTTGAAGAAGCTAATGCTGAAATCCCAAAGCCCAATAGTAACATCAGCGAGACGTTGCGCCTCTTCTCTATTAGAGGTTTCAATCCAAGAGAAACAGTGGCGCTTCTAGGCAAGACTAATTCACTACCGTCCTCTAAGATTAACCCATTTTGATACTATATAAATTTTTTTCATATTGTATCCATATTTTTTCTCTTTCTTCAGGAGGACATGGCGTTGGAAAAATCGGTTGTAACTTCGTCGAGGACCGGATTAACAACTTCCAAGAAACAGGGAGACCAGACCCCACGATGACACCCGAGTTCGTGCAAGAGATAAGGCTCAAGTGCTCGAGATCGACCCCCGATGGGGGGCCGCCTGCGGTAGCATCCAGAGGGAAGTTTGACTCGCTCTATTACAAGAACCTCGTGAGGGGAAGAGGGGTTTTGATATCTGACCAGGAGCTGATGAACAATGCTATTACAAGACAGATTGTGGCTCTGTATGCTTCCGATGACGGAATCCGATTTAGGAATGACTTCGCTCGGTCAATGCTCAAGTTGTCGAACCTTAACGTTCTAACAGCAACTCAAGGCCACGTTAGGCTGACATGCTCCCGCCCACGTTAGTTCTGCTAACCGCAACTGAGTGAACCGAAGTAAAAAAAAAAAAAGACACCACTCCCATGATATGGCTTTCCAAAGCTTCGCATAAACAAATAAGGCAGAAGCACCAAAGTTGAGAAGCCACACAAGAAAACAGGGTATTGACCAAATGCTGGAACCTGCAGTTTGATCTTTGTTGTAGTTGTTCTTCCATTGGAAGGGGCTCTGATACCATGTAGAAATCCTTGGTACTTTATTGATTAACAACTTAATTACAAGATAATCTTCAAGGGTGTATATATGCAAGAAGCATTAAATGCACTAACCTGCCAACTAAATACATTCCAACGGCTATAGACAGGTTCTAACGGCTAGATTAGCTGTACACTAACTGCAGATGGTTGAAGATGATCATCTGCAGGCATATTCTTCAACACCTTGTCCAGGAGGAGCCTGGGTCTCTATGTCTCATTTCCATCTTTGTCTTCTCATTGGGTGGCAGTTCCGCATCATACTTGAAGCTGATGATGACGTGGAGCTCCCGGAGAAAGTGAAGAGGGATAGGAAGAAGAGGCTTGAAAGGCAGGGAGTTCTAAGTTCATCTAGCAAGGAGACACAATTGATTACGATTTTGACTTTTAATTAAGCGCTAGGAATTCTAGGTTCCGACAGTTCTTCAAAAAATAAATAAACGTCCGGTAATTATTCTGGAATCATTTTCAAAAGGCCAAGTTCATGGAATCACTGATGGAATGATCATGCTTTTGAAGGTTGGAGAGCTGGACATCTTATGAGGTTGAACACAAGATGGAAACGGCTCAACAGGCTGCAATATCTGTTGGAACTCATCTCTGTTCATTTAAGATTATATATGTTGAACGACAATCGATTTGGTAGTATATCTATATTCTTATGTTTTTTAAGGGGAATTCATATTCTTACTCTTATTCTTTTTAATAATAATAATCGGGGTAAAATTTGAATCCTATAAAATTGGGCTCGATCAGAATAACTTGATCTATATTGTTTAAAAAAAATTAAGATAAAAATGAAATTGAGTGGGTAATTGATGAAAAAAAACTGTAAGTAAAGATAAAAGGTAGAGATAATTGTGAATAATCTTAAACAAATATATGCCTGATCTAATTAGCTTTATAACTTAGAGCACAAGTAATGCTAGATAGAAAATTTTAAACTCATACACTAAACAAAACTAACTAAAACAATTCATTTCTCCCAAAATTGAAAATAAACAACTATAAATAAGGAAGAAACAACTCACTAACCTCTTGTGTAAAACAAACTCAAGGCCCAATAAAGAGTCCAAATTATAATAAGCCCAAGTAATCGTTAGGTTTAAAACCAAATTAATTTAATCCGCGGTCATGACATGTATAAATGACTGAGTTGCACTTAAAGAAGGCCTTTTTTTGTCGTCTTTTTTTAAAATCATAGTTAACATTTTAATGAGGATTTTCCGCTCTCTTTCTAACATTCTTCCTATCTACCTCTGTTTATCCATCTTTTTATGCTAATATATATATATAAAGAGAGGCACGCAGGAGAAGTGGCCAACCCATACACCTACTGTATTTCAAACTAACAAACCCACAAAAAAGAGAAAAAGAAAAGAAGATGAACAACTTCAATTTGTTGTTTCAACTTGTTGTACTTATATACAGCAGCACCGGAGCTATGGCAACTAAAGAACCAGCTGGGGAGAACCTCCAGGTTATGAACCCACGACACTACATTTTATTTTTCAATCCCATGAACCAATTATTCCAGAAATATTCCCTATTTTTTATTCGAATTATGAAAACAAAATCACATTTACAAGGTTTTTTTCTTCTTCTAACGTTTAGCGTGGTGTACTATGTAGGCAATTATATACCCCCATATCAATTACATATTCGATAAACAAAAAAGTCTTTATATTTTATATTGAAGATTTCTACTATCACATATGTACATATATACATGTGGATTATAACATATTACAATCTAGAAATCGAATCAAAAGTAACGTTAAATAAATTCACAAATGAATTCGTTAAATCGTAAATACACTTACTTGTTGTAGAGCCGTATCCACAGGATCGTAACAGATTCTTGTCACCGGTCGGTTCTTGCTCACGGTATGTCGGAGTCAAGAACAATTTCCACGACCTCTATTTGCCTTGGAGACGATTCGAGAACACAGGGATCAATCATATATTTATCCCTTAATCTCCAATTCTCCTCTCCTCAATTTCTCCCCATCGTTCCCTCTGCCTCCTCCTCTCCCTTTTTAATTCTTGTTAAAGGGGATCATCTACCCACTTTGCCACTACCATGGTGGTTCATCCACTCATTGGAGATAAGTGTGGCACTACATTAGTGGCTTGTCCACTAATGTTAGATTATAGGAGGAGGTGGATAATTGGATACAATTATGAGGATTAATTGGATACAATCATGAGTGGAATTCCAACAATCTCCCACTCACACATGATTGAACATATTCAATATTTTCTCTTATCGTAATAGGCAAATATTTCGTGCGACCAGCATACATCGAGTGCACGTAGCTAAACTCAAGAGCACATTTCGGCCACTTGAATGATAGCATCTCGATATCTCCATTACGTAAAGTATGCCTTACCCTAGGTCTCATCTCACATTCTTTGTTTCCACATGTGATTTCTGAAATAATCTATTCGTGTTCACTATTGTATTGCTCTCAATACAATAGGTGCACCAGTGAACCACGAAGCTATTCGAATGTGATCAATAAAGAACCTTCTCCCTTAACAATATTTTTTCCATCATGATCCAGCCTGCTTTTCCAGTCAGCCTTGCCAGGTCGAATCAAACATGACCCTTTAAAGACTTTCCAAGCTAGCAGCACTGAATCATATTTCCAAAATATATTTAGGATCTTAAGGGTAGAGTTCCGGAAACCATAGTTTTCGGAGTTGGTCTCACACCAGGGAAACTGAAATCACTAAATAATAAAATTGATTTCCCATCCATTGGTCGAAGAGCACACATGACACTATTCATGTGCTATGGTGTTCATTTCTTGTTAAAGGAGCACATGTCTCTCGCAAATAACACCATACTAGAGTATCAGCCTCGATGTTTACAAACAACAGCTTTAGTCTACACAAAGACTACTCTAGGCTATCTAGACAGAATTATGGTAAGTTCCACTTACATCTTACCATTGGATCCCATATAATCCAATAAGTTCCAAGAACTCATTTAATGTAGCAATTATTGCTTACACATAATCTTGCGCTTTAACAAGACTGCTATTGTAGTTAAGCAAGACGGCATTCATATTTTAGAACAGGCACTCGATAATTCATGATGTTCTAAAATTGCCTCATCCCATTCAAGAATCAACTCACTGACTCCCACTGAGGTAAACACCCGTGTGAGTGGGCTACTTCTCTGTCTGACATGCATTGGAGTAAATGTCACTCAAAATAACATTTACATCTGTATTGCTGACATAGCATCAAGTTCCATTGAATACTAAATTCAACAGATGCTATACAAGCACAAATAACTCACTCGCAAATCCTGGGACCTGACATGTTTCTCAAAACACATTTGAGGTACAACTTTGGATCTGCCTTCATATCTCATGTAGATATGAGTTTCATGCTCATTTCTTTACACACAACTATTTCGCAAAGAATCTGCTCACTGATTCTCTTGAGGTCGTTAGGGATAAATAGATTAAGACTCTTCTTAATAATACCACTTCTTACATAGCAGCTATAGAAGCAAATTAGTCTGTCCCTACAGCTCACTTGGAGATAGACACAAGTCTATATATAGCTACTCAAATTAGCAAGAAGAATAAATCCAGATATGGATTCTCATTCTTCCACATCTAGTGCCCAATAGGCATTAGAATAACCCCTCAATATCAAGTCTTGACTTGATAACTCAATGATGATTCTATAATCATTTTTGAGTACTTCATAATTTATTTGACCACTTGTCAATGTGCTTTGCTTGGATTGAGACAATCCATAGCATTCGCTTAAAAGACATCTTTCACATCCTTTAGCTTCTGAGGTATTTTTGGATATAAATCTTTACTCAGAAAATGACCTTTTGACTACTAGGGCATACAATAGATCGATGTCATCACATTTGAATCGTCCAACTCAAACGATTCCTCGAAATCTTAATCCCGAGTATGTAATCAACCTCTCTCATACCTTTTATCTCAAAGTTGGCAAAAAATCATACTTTGACCTTGATAAGATATCTTTAGTCAATTCTGGCTATTCGTATGTCATCTACATACAATATACAATGACCAACTTTTTCTTGAGCATTTAAAATAGACATTATTGTACTTTTCAATCAATTCGAAATCATATGACATGATCGAAATCAAACGACGAGTACAACACTGTCTTGACGACTGTATGAGGCTATGAGCAAATCTCAACATTAGCAAACTCTACGTTTACTGCCTCATTCTTTTGGATTTGACCCTCCGGTTGAACCATATAGGTTTCTCCATCCAATTCTCCACCGAGAAGTACAGTCTTTACATCCATTTGATGTAGCTCTAGATCAAGCAAGTCATTATAGCCAGAATAAACTTAAAAGGCATGAATCTCACAACAACCGAGAATGACTTCTCATAGTCAGTGTCTTCGCGTTGTGTGAATTCTATGACAGCTAAGCGAGTCTTTTACACTTAATCCCGAGAATCTATTAATTCTCAAATTGCGCCCCTTAGGTAGGTCAACATTTAACCAGTTCTTAAACATGGTTTTGTTTTATAAAAGTCATAACTTTCTTCATTGCTCTAACTAATTCATTCTTAATTGGGAACCGATAGAGCATCAGAAATATACTTGTGTTCATTCTCATCTTATAGGATTTGCTAAAAGCAATCTCACTTGCATCTATATTCAAGAGAGTATTTTCTACACCTTTGACCTTAAGTCGTTAGCGTGAAAAATATATTCTTTTAGCTTCACAAAATTCCAGTTTTGATAAACATCTCTTATATTCATCATAATTTGGAATCGTATTCCTATAGAAGTTATATTTCAAATTCACACTGAATTTTTAGAATTTTACTCCCACTGAGATAAAGATCAATCATACTCCCACTGAGATGAAGATCCTTCATACTCATAATGAGATGAAGATCATTTTGATCAACTCCCACTGAGATAAAGATCAATCATAGATCAATCATACTCCCACTGAGATGAAGATCCTTCATACTCATAATGAGATGAAGATCATTTTGATCATGAACTTCCGGATCAGCCGAAGGTGGTAAATCTTACTCCTCCATAATTCTCCCACTCGGAAGGAGTGATCCAGATGATTCTAGCTCATCAGTTTTATACAAGGTAAGTCGCTACTCACCTCTCCCAATTTAGAAAACTTATTCTCCAAGAATATGACGTCTCGTGGAAAAAATTTATATCACTTGTCCATTGCGTTGTTCACCCATGAACACGTATCGCTCAGATACTTATGAGTATTCGACAAAGACACTCTTTGTAAGATACTCACACAGATGGATGTAAGAAAATCTACTCTCACAGTCTTAAGTAGCTTAGATCAAGGTGTCGACCTATCTACAACTGGTGAGGAGTAGAAGTGACATATTTAGAGGGCAGAAAAAAAGATTAGAACATATGTGGCGGTATGGATCGTACATCCATCAAAGGATAAATGCTAATTTACCTCCGCTATCCCATGTCTAATCATGTCAAGAAGAATGCAATTTCTTCTTTCCTCTATCTCATTCTAATGAGATGTGCAAGGAATGAACCACCCATGTTCAATCTATTTTTATCACATGAAATTTTTAAATCAGAAGATAATCATGACCACAATCAATTTGTAAGGTCTTGATCTTCAGATCAAATTGATTCTCAACATTATACACGAATGCCTTGAAGTTACACAAAACTTCAGACTTGTGAGAAATCAAATAGATTTGACCATATCTAAATATAGTCATCTATGTGATAAAATAATAATAATAGGCCCCATGCCTTGCCCTCATAGTTACTCGTCCACATACGTCAGAATGAATTAATTACACAGAACAATCATATCTAGTTATTTTGCCAAATGGCTCTCATTTAGGTTTTTCCATCTAGAAACGTTCGCATGTGGGCAAATATAGCTTTCTCTAAATACCCTTTAATCCTGCCTACACAAGATAATTCATGCGTTCTTGACCAATTTGGCCCAGTCTATAATATCACAACATAACATCATCTCGAGACGTTAGAAAAGTTGTGATCACGAAAAAACCATCACTATGTAAATCTCACAGATCAACATCCATGATGAGAAACCATTCTTTAAATAACTAAAATGAGTAAAGACTTATCCAAAAAATTAATTAAGTGAGATGTACTCAATCATCCAATGGAAACTAAGAGTCAGTAAAAACACGAACAGACATAAAATTCCATGAATTTCTCGGAGTATATAACATGTCATGTAGAAGCACGGTATGTAGGGTCATTCTACATGAGCCAACCATTTTAACTTCTACTCATGTATATATAATGGAGCTTGTTCCAACTGGTACTCATCGAAATTCGACAAATATTTCATATTTCTTTGTCACATGGTCTATCTCTATTGAATTGCCACTCACAATTAAGTGATATTCAATTAGAAGGGTGGAGCTAGACACATTTAATTTACTCATAAGTGAGTTAAATGAACGTCTTGTCTTCTCGGCAGTGCAACCTATTGCATAGTGCCCCTTCATTTGACAGTTAAAACATTTCAGCTCAGAAATGTTAGACCTTTACATTCCTCTCACCCTCAGAACTCTTCTTTCGGGTTGAGTCCGGATTAAGTCTGTTCAGTTTCACTTTTTTTTTTGTTTCCTAAAAATTTAATTTGCCTTCACCAGAGTGGTCAACCTTACTATTTGCTCCAACTGGAACAAACACTAGTCGCATACACCTCATGATAAACTTCGATTGCTAAGAGGCGGCCCTCTTTAAGCTCATGATGACAATTTGCATTCATGAAATGTCATAACATTATCAATATGCATTAGGGCCATTCACATAATCCAATTTTGTAAGCATGGAACAGTTTGAATTTCATACTCAACATTTGAGCATGTGGCCAGCCATAGCTAGCTTGCTGATCACAATGGACATCTCACATAGACACCTTTTTCATTGTGCGATCAACTCATTTATTGAGTACATCCATAGATTAGACTTTAATCACATCAATAGTCTTTAGAAGCTATTGTTTTTTCAACACATAGCTATCCACATAGCTTTGAGAAATTATGAATATTGTGTGTCGAGAATCTTTTCAGCAATACAATAATTTACTAAACACTCATAACTTTTAACCTATATTAAAGTTCTCAATTAACCTCGAATTCGAAGAAAGTCGCGGGTATGCTTCCCCTCACCCTTCGAGAATTAATTTCAAACTTCAAATGTCAAAAGTTCTTCGCTTAGTAAATTCAAGTGGATATTTCTCATGGCTGTAATCATAAGCAATTAAATAAACAAATTATTTAATCGCAACAACACACATGCATTGTTATTACAATCATGAAAAAATACATGAAGTTTTATACACATATGTACAAAAACTTCCAACAAGATTTAAAACCAGACAAAAGATCTACGCATTATTAAAGACAATATCTCTATATACACACGGGCTGGAACAGAGTTCATGATTGTCCACTTGCTAGGATAAGAGAATTCATGAACATATTCATGAGCACAAAAGCGACGTACTTTACGCCCACTTCGCAATCTCATTGACTTATTATGAGGAATTTCTTCTAAAATTCCCTTCCCACCTAGATATGTAACCAGACGTTCCACAGCTTTTCTGTGAGTAGTCCCAGTTACTGGAGAAATGAAAGTGTCAACATCTTCCGTAATCTTTAGCGTAGCTAGAAGATCCATGAACATCAATACCCAGTTATACCCACTGTTATAACCTCCAGCCAAGATACATTCTTGTATCTCATTGTGAACAGATACAATATGCTCGGTAAGCACTTGTTCATTATCTTTATGCACCCTCCGAGAGATACGACGCTTTAATATCTTTCGGCGCATGTCTTGTGCCTTTGCAACAAGCACAGGTGCAACACAATGTCTTGGACAACACTTTATCCTCATTGATAACATGCATCATAACGCAAGTTATGTGGGTCAACTCACAAGTAGTCCCAATTGATTAAAATCACAATTTTAATCATATAAATGATAAAGCGCACCAAGAATATTTATGATATAGCCTTTTATTGCGTGATCCTTATAGGTGAAAATCTTTTTCATATTTTTAGTGTCTCAATTCTAAAAATATTGGTTTAAATATAGTTTAGAACTCATTCTAAAATATATATTATTGATTTTTAAAATTATCATAATAATTTTAAAATCAAAATTTTGTAAAATAAAATTTTATATGAATAAAACTCATTTTATTCAACCAAGTCTAAAAAATAGACTCATTTAAATCATAGTAGTCCAATGGGCCGCGTAGAAAAAATTGGCCCAAAAGCCCACACTCGTATTGACTGTAAGAGTCAAAATGTGGGTTGGGCCCCTTTAAAAATAAACGGCCCAAAGAAAAACGAAAACGGGCTGCGACGCGTTCGGCCCGCGACGCGTTGACCCATGGTCAAACCCGCGTCCTCTTCCCTTTTTTTTTTTGACTACTAAATTACGGTTTTGCCCTTCTTGAGTATAAATACTCCGGCAAAAAATCCGTAAAATTACGGAAATGCCCTTTTCACAATCTCCTCCTTCTCCCTTTCTTCTTCTTCTTCGTCGAATCGAAGAGAAAAAAAGCGGCCGACCCTAACAACCACGACCACGGTGAGAGGACGGCGAATCGACGGCTGAGACCGGTCCCAACGGACTCGCCGTGGTCTCACGAGCGCGTCGATAGCAACCTTGTGAGCCGTCATGCCTCCGATCACCATCGCCGTCATCTTCTCCATCCTCTTCGTCGAACGAAGAAGAGAAAAACGCGGCCGACTCCAAAAATGCGACCACGGTGAGAGGACGGCAAAGCGACGGCTGAGACCGTTCGCAACGGACTCGCCATGGTCTCACGAGCGCGTCGATAGCATCCTCGTGAGCCGTCATGCCCCCGATCACCATCGCCGTCATCTTCTCCCTCCCGTGTTCTTCCGGCGTCGCCGGCTTCAATCTCTTGATTCCGGCAACGTCAACGCGAAATTATGGTATGAAGACGTCGGGGACTCATCGGGGATTCGAGCAAACTCGATTTCCGGCCTCCAAAACGTCGTATTTGATCGGATTGAGTCGGATGTTGATTTGGGGAAAAAGGGGGGAAATTAGGGTTCTTCCCGATTTGGGAATTTGGCAAATATCAATCGAGTCCCTCAGGGTTTCACGCGTTTGCACAATAAGGACAGATTCCTTATTCGTGTACATAATTACAGATTAGTTCCCCAGGGTTTCACGCGTTTGCACATAAGGACAGATCCCTTATTGGTTTCAACGCGTACCAAATTACAGATTAGTCCCTGGGACTTTCATCCGTGTGCAAATAAGGACGAAGTCCTTATATGCGCGTTTTGAACCACAATTAAATTCAATCCCTAGAGATTTGCCAATTGTACACACAAGTACAACAGAAACTGTTATCTTTAGAACAGTTTAATAAAAACGAATTTTTGATCCAAAAATTACACATAATTTTTATTATCAAAAATCAAATAGTATCCAGAACAAGAACTAATCAAGCTCTGATACCAATGAAGATTTCTACTATCACATATGTACATATATACATGTGGATTATAACATATTACAATCTAGAAATCGAATCAAAAGTAACGTTAAATAAATTCACAAATGAATTCGTTAAATCGTAAATACACTTACTTGTTGTAGAGCCGTATCCACAGGATCGTAACAGATTCTTGTCACCGGTCGGTTCTTGCTCACGGTATGTCGGAGTCAAGAACAATTTCCACGACCTCTATTTGCCTTGGAGACGATTCGAGAACACAGGGATCAATCATATATTTATCCCTTAATCTCCAATTCTCCTCTCCTCAATTTCTCCCCATCGTTCCCTCTGCCTCCTCCTCTCCCTTTTTAATTCTTGTTAAAGGGGATCATCTACCCACTTTGCCACTACCATGGTGGTTCATCCACTCATTGGAGATAAGTGTGGCACTACATTAGTGGCTTGTCCACTAATGTTAGATTATAGGAGGAGGTGGATAATTGGATACAATTATGAGGATTAATTGGATACAATCATGAGTGGAATTCCAACATATATTTTCCCTGTAGTTTTCACCATTTATCTTATACTCATTTTGTTGTCAATTGAAGTACCCTTTTATGGAAAGCGACGCCTAATCTGAACTTGAAGGGCAGGCCTTTTCCAGCTCCTTCTTGATAGTTTCTATTGAAAGGGAAGCGGCGCCCAATAGCTTGAAGGGATTCGAGATCATAGAAACCATCAAGGCGGAGCTCGAAAAGGCATGCCCCGGCGTCGTTTCCTGTGCCGATATCATCTCAATCGCCACTAGAAATGGCATTATTCTCTTTATCCTTTGTCTCATATTGAACTCAAAATTTTAAAATAATAAATAGATTACAAATTAGGTTTATGAATTAAGACCGAATGCCTCACATTCAAAGTGACGCCATATCGACATTATAATATAATTTTATTGAAAAACATCTAGCTAGTAATATGCCAGATTGGTCCTTCGTAACATGAAATAAAGATTCCTTATTTTATTAAAATTTTATAAACTTTATTTATCGTAGACTAACATTATTTGTCTGTAACCGTTGGTGCAATCTAGTGGGCCGTTCTATCCACTTTTGACGGGCAGGAGAGATAGCCCCATGTCCTTCTTTGTAGAAGCTAATGCTGATATCCCAAAGTCCAATAGTAACCTTAGCGAGACGTTGCGTCTCTTTTCCAGTAGAGGTTTCAATCCAAGAGAAACCGTGGCTCTTCTAGGCAAGACTATTTCACTACCGTCCTTAGTAACTCGAGATTAACCCGCTAGGATACTATATACATATTTTTTTAATATTGTACTCAATTTTTTTTCTTTTTTCAGGAGGATATGGCGTTGGAAAAATCAGTTGTGACTTCATCAAGGAACAGATCAAAGACTTCCAAGGAACAAGGAGACCAGACCCCACGATGACGCCCGACTTCGTGTAAGAGATGAGGCTCAAGTGCTTGAGGCCGAGCCCCGATGGGGGGCCGCCTTCAGTAGCATCCAGAGGGAAGTTCGACTCGCTCTATTACAAGAACCTGGTGAGGGGGAGAGGGGTTCTAATATCTGATAGGAGCTAATGAACAATGCTATTACAAGACAGGTCGTGACTTTGTACGCTTCCGAGAACGGAACCCTATTCAGGAATGACTTCGCTCGGTCGATGCTCAAGATGTCAAACCTTAACGTTCTAACAGCAACTCAAGGCCACGTTAGGCTGACATGCTCCCGTCCAGTTTTCCCGCGCCATTAGTTGGTCCGTAGTATATACGTCAGTTCTGCTCTAATCTGTAGTTAACAGTATTGAGAGAGGACGAGAATAAGGTATATACGTTAGATTCGTAGGGGATGGGAGGTTAAGATCCAACATATGTATCGAGAAGCTAATACTGTAGCAGTTTGGCTTTAGCCAATTTTTCTTTTCCAAGCCTTTAGGCTTGTTTTCGGTTGACTCCACCAAAGAAGCTAAAGTTCGCTTGTTGGCTGAACTATCAAACGTAGAAACATCGGTTTATGTGTTTTAAACTACTACGAGGTAATATTTTGACAATGTTTCAAATCACAACTAAAATGAAGTCTTATCCTTAAAATAATGAATCAGTAAAGGTGATTGATTTGTATCAATGAACCAAGTAAAAAAGAGTCCACTCCCAAGTTCATGGCTTTCCACAACTTGCATCAGTAGTCTCCTCAACTTTTTTTCTTTTGAGGAAGCCATCAGTTTTTGTCTGGTTTCTTCTTGTTGGATATTAGAGCATATGCTCTCCAAAGAAGGCAACTTGGAACTAATCAACAATTGTGCTTGAACAAATTAATACTCTGGTTTTATATCAGATAGAAGTTTAAAGATTCTATCATGTTCCACTCTTTTCTGAATGGTTATTAAATCTGTAGTGGGTGGCCTATATAACTCTAATCATCCCACATCACGTTTATTTTTCCCAAGTACTCGGTAATGAGCATTTCTCCCTGTTTTGCTTCTGAAGTACTTTTTTTCAATTCAAAGATTCTATAAAGATTATTGTGTTGATTAATAGAGTTCCATAACCCTCTAGCACTCTCAGCTATAGAGAAAATATCATAAATTTTACTGCCAAGCGAGTTCAAGATCCAAGTGATTACCAATTGGTCATTTGCTTCCCATTCTGAAAATGCTTCATCCTCAGGTTCAGGGGGTTGAATCTTCCCATTGATGTAACCCAGCATGCTTTTTCTGTTGAGGTTTCTTGATATGGCTCTAGCCCAAGATAAATAATTGTGTGATGACAAAGACACGGGTGATAACTTGAGGCTTATATTTGTGTCTGTTTCTGCAGTGCTAAATCTCTTGGATGTTTGAGAAGATTGAAGTGTTTGTGCTGCGGATTCTGTAGGGCAGGATCGATTTTGTTCTTTCATTCTGATACCATGAAGATTTTAAGAACAGGTAATGTACTTTTAATTAATAATTTCAGTTTTACATGAGTTTATATACAATAATGAGAGAGGATGATTAAAGCTATTATAACAGCTAGATTACAGCTCGGCATTGTAATTAGACTAGCCGTTGACAAAGGAGAGAGACGCGGGAGAAGAAGCGGCTTCCAACGGCTCCGTTATGCAATCATGGAGCGCCCACCAGGTGTTTGATGAAAGTTCCAAAAGAGCGCAGATTTCTGAGATGATCAAGGTAGGTATCTTAACCATTGTTGTCCTTCATCATACCAACCGTAGTTTTAAAAAACGCACTCCGACCAATCAGACATAAGAGCGGTCCATTTTTAGGGGTAAAAAGGCCTCCGATCAAACCGCCCAAAATCCGGTCGGACTGGGCAGTTTATACTAGTTTTTGAATCGAACCGCCCAGTCTGACCTGAGTTTAGCCAAATCAGCAAAAAATTAAACAAAAAGTCGTATTGTATGCTCGATTTTTCTTAATCAGTAAAGAAAAATAGACTTTATATGTTATAAATTGGTTAATATTTCTAAAATGTAGATTTTGAAACCTATATTTCGACTATTTAGTCTACATAATATTTGAAAATTATTAAAATTTTAATTAAAAAAGTCTGGTCTAACCAGCAGTCTGACCGGTCGGGCCGGAAAACAGACAAAATCCGACCCGTACCAAAACCCGTATTTTAAAACAATGATATCAACAGAGTGCTCCCACAGCAAGGACAAATCTTTATGCGAGAATGTTGAAATAGTGTTGTGAAAGTTTATAGTGAACTTAAAAAAAACAACTAAGCTGATCTTTTGTTAGTTGTTTAATTCATTGTTGTTGTAGGAATTGTTTTCGATATAAATGCTTTGGAATATGAACAATTTTTACACCATTGTGCATTTATAAATTCCAAACATGCAACAAACCTCGTCCAAAATATTACGACTTTATTGGAAAATTTCTTATGACAGGCTTGGTTTCACAGCTCAAAGGGATATGAGGAACAGTTAAATGTCGGCTGCTTTCGTCACACTTGAGCAAAGAGTTTTGAAGTTCCATTCTTTCTCACCCTGCTGCATCTCTCTCTTCTGCATCTAATCAATAGTCCGAACGGCTGTCGTTTCGCTCTTTTTCTTGGGATATGAGTTGTAGTACTATGCTCAAAACTGCTGATCAAGCAAACCAGATTCAACTCTGATATGTTGATCAAGCAAATTGCTGTAAATGTTTACAGGATAATTTACAATTTTCAGTTGTTTTAATTTCAAGACAAAGCACACGGCCGCCCTGAACTACTGGAATCTCTGCATTTTCCTTTTTACTCTCAGATCCCGCCCGCTTCTTCAATAGCTCCAGCGACCAACTTGCTAGGAATTCAAGGTTCCGGTAGTGTGTTTTGGCGAGGGAGGGATGATCATTCTCAAAAGGCCAACCAAGTTCATGGAATCACTGATGGAATCAATGATCGTGCATTTTTTGGGCACACCCCTTCAATATGTTTCTTTGTTTCTCGCCCACAGGTCCAAAATTCTCATATTTTGTAAATGCATATGTTTCACTTCATTGAATTTTCGACTCAAAATTAGTTATGTCACACAAAAATATTAACCCAAGTTTTCAAACGATGAAAAAAATAAATGTTTATTTCTAAATTTCAAAACTCAAAATCCGTAAGATAAATCAGTATCAAACAAAAATATCTCATAAAAAAAAGCTAAAATTAAAACAACCAACTCAAGGGATCTCATCCGGATCTCTAGACCAAAAAGAAAGCTACAAAGATGGACAAAAAGGCGGCGGAGACTCTAACAACACCAAGAGAAGAGGCCGAGTTGCCAGCGGGAGGAGGAATGGAGGAAGAACCATCAAAGGGAGAGTGCGACGAAGGCGTAGTTCCAGCAGTGACGTTAATGGCAAGCTTCTGACCGTCGAAGCAATGCACAGGGTCGCCGGAAATGAAGAAGTATTCGCCGGGAGAGTTGAGAGTGATGGACGTCGGCGAGGTGGAGTATAGAGATAATGTGCTGAAGCTGCCGTGGCATGTGTCATATCCTGCCTCCTCCACCTGCGCTACATTGTGTCTTCCGGTAACGTAGTTGAAAACTGTCATAAACACAATCATTGCATTATTGTAAAACTAAACATTTTACATGTATCTTGTTAATAACTAGTCTAGAGTTGTAATTAAAATCAGTAAATTGTAAAAAAGGTGCTCACCTAGCTTGTCTCCAACTTTGAAGGGTTTATTGGCAGCCCAAATTTGGTAGGAATTAGGATTGGCACCAACAATGGCCGGGTCAGTCCAATACAAGTCGTCTCCAACTATATAGGTGACGGGTTCCGAGCTTGATTGGGGCGAAGGTGGTGCTGAAATTGGGGTGGGAGAAGGTTCTCTCGGGAGTATCAAGACAGTGGTCGTGGTGGGCGCCATGGAAACTTCAGAAGTCGTGGGAGACGGAACAGAAGTAATTGTATCGGTAGCACTAACATTGATTGGTACCAAGGAAGTCACCAAAATTGCTAGTAGTAGAAACGCCATGTTTGCTTTGTTTGTGCCCATTGTTGCCTTTATCGTTCTCTTGTTATTAATCACGTGATCACATATTCCACGAGTTGGTCCATATATATATATAGAACGTATTACGACTTTTATTAGGTTTCTGAGATTTTTTGATTTGTTATAGTAATCCTTAGCTTCTCGTATTAGGTTTCCGAAGTTTAATCAAACACATTGCTTATACATTTTCCGATATATATATATACATATATATATATATATATATATATATATATATATATATATACCGATCAATGGTTGATCCTTTTGTACTAAATAAAAGATTATTTTTTTAAACAAAATTTTATATACTACTCACTATAAAATTATTACCGGATAAAATTATCTAACATCGTAAAATTTTACATAGGATCAAGTCAATACGGAAGTTATGGGACAGATGGCAATTTTCTTGTTTTTATTGTAAAATAGTAAAAGATAAGGGAGAGAAAAAATCTGATATCTGAAATTTTTTTCGGATTCGGATAATTGTGTATTCAAATTTGGATTCAGATTATCCGAATTTTTTATTTGGATTCGGATACTAAAATAGATATTTCGGATGTATCCGATTGTCAAAAACAATTACAAACTCTGATATGTTGATCAAGCAAATTGCTGTAAATTTTTACAGAATAATTTACAATTGTCATCTGTTTCAATTTGAAGACAAAGCACACGTTCGCATCAGCAACCGCAATGGAGCCTGTTTATAATGAGCTCTGTTCTGTTATAGCAACTGAAATCCGCGTGCGAATTCCCTATATTTCAACCAAGAGGGCTGTTTATAATGATTCATAGTTTCCACTGGTCAAAATGGTGTGATCTTAGTCAACTCTACAGCTCGATCACTATTATACATTAAGCATGAATTTCACTTGAATTGTCAACATTCCCATAACGCAATGCATACAACATCCATGGTGCATCAAACCAACTTATTCTTGTGAATCAATCAGATTGATGAAGAGGATGCATAGAAGAAGATGATGAAGGGAAGAAGAAGAAGAAGAAGAGGGATGCGGGCACCACGTCATCAAAAAACTCCGATGTGGCTAGTCCACATGGCCGATTAGGGTCCGGGCAAGACGGGCAGGGCCCGGGCAGCTGCCCGGGCCTCTAATTGATTTTAATTTGAATAAGTTTGACTCAATTGATACGTTTTAAACCACAGGGTACTGACTTAATTTTTTGCGATACTACAGGGTACTTAAGTGGACTTTTCCCAATATATTAATTAACTTCTCTCTCCTCTCACCCTCACACCTTCCTCCTACCTCTCCCTTCAAACCATAAAACCTATTACAACCAAAATCAACAAAAAAACTAGAAATCGATACTCACCCAAGACCCACCTCCTCCTCCAAAAACCTTCCCAAAAACCCAACAATGGTGAGCAGCAGCAGCAAGAAGATGGTGGAAGTGGTGAAAGGGCTGGACCTGGAGCGATATAAGGGTCGGTGGTACGAGATAACTCTAATGGAGAATTGGCTCTCACACTAAGCATTCTGGTGGTCGATGGCCACGCCGCACCCCAAGTCGACATCCAAGTCAATTCACAGAGTTCACATCCAAGAGCTCCTCACCGTCGTTGCTCTCACTGTCTACATCAACGCCTCTGAATATCTTGCCTATGAAATAGAAAAAAAATCCAATCAAATAGAAATGAACGGTTTTCCACCGAGAAAAAAAGAGGGAGAAAATGTCATCGTTGAAGACGAGAACATTGCCGGAGTAGTCGGAGAGGGGCTGGGCGACTGCGGAGAGTCTGCGGAGCTGGAGCGTGGCCCTGAGGAAGTGGACGACAGGGGGTTCAGGGGATTGGCGGTCGTCCAGGAAAGCGGGGTTTAGGAGGGGGAGGGTTTTAGTACCGAGGCTGTCGGGGCCGTGGCAACTTAGGGAAGAAGCAAGGCGAGATAGAGAGAGAGAGAGAGAGAGAGGAGAAGAAGACGAAGTAAGAGGGAAAAATAAATGAGAGGAGTTATGGGGTTTTTTTTAAAATTATAAATAAATTGAGGACTGAATAGATAATTTACCACAGTCTACGTCAACTTTAACTTAAAGAAGTCAGACACCACGTGTCTTTCACATCGTCTCAAAACGACGTCGTTTCAGACGGGTTTCGATGGGCAGCTGCCTTGGACCTGCCCCGAAAATTGGTGGTCAACCACTAGTACTAAACTACCAATTTGAAAACACATGGTACTCTAGGCAAAAAGGGTAAAATCACAGGGTACTAAAATGAACTTATCCTAAAAAACAATTGAGTTGTTGTAGGAATGTTTTTTTAATAGAAATGCTTTGGAATATGAATAATTGTGACACCATTGTGCATTTGTGAACTCCAAACACCCAAAACAATTATCTCTTGTTTATTTAGGCAATATGTACTTATGAACATCTGTTAGATCCAAGAAAGAGAGGGAGAGAGAGAGAAGATAGGAGTCGGGAAAGATAACCGTCTATTAGGTAAATTATCAAGAATAGTCACAAGTCCTGTACACAATTCTACTTATAGTTCATGACTACCCATTTGGGTCGTTAACCCATACAATAAGCCCATGAGCCCAACGTACACTAACAATCCATTAACTACATTTTCCAGCTCAACACACACATCTAACATCCTCGCCCTTCACAACGAACTTGTCCTCAAGTTTGTGACAAATTGAAGGCTGGAAATTTAGAACGAATATCCGCAACATCTTCCCAAGTTGCATCTTCAGGACTCAAATTGAACCATACAATCAACACCTGCAGAACATCCAAACTCTTCCTCTTCACAGTTCGGGTAGCCAATACTTGTAAAGGTTCAACTCTGATCTCCCCATCTGCAGTAGCAGCAGGAAGTGTGGGCGTTGTTGCTACAACGGGTGGCATCCCTCATTTAAGTAATGAGACGTGGAAGACAGGGTGGATGCTGCTTCCACTAGGCATTTCCAGCTTGTACGCGACTCGCCCCAACTGCTGTACAACCTTGAAAGGCCCATAGTACTTTGTAGCCAATTTTAAGCTTCGTCTCACTGCTACAGAGGTTTGTCTATAAGGTTGTAGCTTCAAATAGACCCAATCATCCACCTGAAACTCTCTCTGAGATCTCTTTTTGTCAGCCTGCACCTTCATTCTTCTTTGTGCTGCTGCTAAATTGGCTTTGATACTCTGCAATGCCCTCACCCTTTCAGCCAAGTAATCATCAACAGCAGCTATCATACTATGCTACACTCTTATGCCAAGAAACTCAGATGGAACATAACCATATAATGCTTCAAAAGGACTCATCTTCAGGGCAGTATGATAGTTGGTATTATACCAAAGTTCTGCCAAAGCCAACCATGCACTCCAAGAATTGGGCTTCTCAAAACAAAAACATCGCAAGTAATTCTCTAAGCTTTGATTCACCCTCTCCATCTGCCCATCTGTTTGAGGATGATAAGCAGTACTCAAATGCACTCGTATATCCATCAAATCACACAATTCACCCCAAACCTTACTCGTAAACACCTTATCAGTATTGCAAATTATGCTCTGAGGTAAGCCATGCAACTTGCACACACCATCCATAATTGTTTTGGCTACCTGCAATGCAGTAAAAGGATGAGAGAGTGCCAAGAAATGTGCATATTTCGTCAATCTGTCAATCACAACCAAGATTGTATCCTTCCTCTGCGACATGGGTAAACCCTCCACAAAGTCCATAAAAATGTCCTGCCATACACCTTCTGGAATTGGGAGTGGCTGCAAAAGACCAGGATAAGCAACTGTTTCACTCTTGCATTGCATACAAACCGAGCATTTTCCAATTGCTTCTTGTACATCCTTTTTCATTCCAGGCCAGTAGAACAAACGTTTAATTCTCTGGTAACTTCCCACAATCCCAGAATGTCCTCCTACTGTTGACTTGTGCATTTCTTCAACTAATTAAGTTCTCACCTCTCCATTGCAACCAACCATAATCCTTCCCTTGTATTTGATTAGTTCCCCACTCAGCTGAAATCCAGGCTTGGATGCAGGGTCCTTCATTAAAGCAGTCTGTATAGATTGGATATTAGTATCATTCTCATAAGATGCGATCACTTCTGCCATCCAATGTGGCTGAGTAACAGAAATAACATAGGCCTCAGCAATAGTGAATTGCTTCCTAGACAATGCATCTGCCACCACATTCTCTTTACCCTTTCTGTAGTCAATACAAAAGTCCAATCCAAGGAGCTTGGACATCGCCTTTTTCTGCAAGCTCGTATGAATCTTTTGCTCAAACAAATACTTGATACTTGACTGGTCCATTTTAATCACAAACTTATCATTTTCTAGGTATGGTCTCCATTTATCAACAGCGGCTAATACTGCTAATAACTCTTTCTCGTAAATGGATCTACCTGCATTGCGTGGACCAAAAGCTTCACTTAAGAATGCCAAGGGCCTGCCCTCTTGCATAAGCACGGCTCCCATACCCAACTGGCTCGCATCAGTTTCAACTACGAACTGCTTAGAGAAGTCTGGTAATGCAAGCACAAGAGCTTCCACCATCGCCCTTTTCAACAACTGGAAAGCTTCTTCAGCTTCTTGAGACCAAGCAAAACTATTTTTCTTAAGCAAATCATACAATGGCCTGCATTTCAAACCGTAATCCTTGATGAACTTTCTGTAATAACCAGTTAGACCCAAGAATTTTCTAAGATCAGATACTGTACTTGGAGAAACCCAGTTAATCATTGCTTCAATCTTCTTTGGATTTGTTCGAACTCCATTTGCATCAATAATGTGACCCAAATACTCTACGTCGCTGGTCCCAAATGAGCATTTGCTTCTTTTAGCGAAGAACTGTTGACTTCGAAAGATGTCTAAAGTCTTCTCTAAGTGAACCAAGTGATCGTCCATGCTCTTGCTATATATCAAGACATCGTCGAAGAAAACAAGAATGAAGTCTCTTAGATGAGCTCCAAAAACATTGTTCATTAGAGCCTGGAAGCTTGCAGGGGCGTTGGTCAATCCAAAAGGCATCACTTTAAACTCAAAGTGACCATGATGAGTTTGAAAAGCTGTCTTGGGAATGTCCTCCACTTTCATCCTTATTTGATGATAACCTGATCTTAAGTCCAATTTAGACAATACTCGTGTACCATTTAATTCATCTAACAACTCATCAATCATAGGAATTGGAAACCTGTTCTTGATTGTGAGATTGTTTAGTTGCCTGTAATCGATACACATCCTCCACGTGCCCTCCTTTTTCTTAACCAACAATACTGGACTAGCGAAAGGACTCTTACTAGGCTGAATAAAATTAGAATTAAGCAAAGCCTGGACTTGTTCCTCAATTTCTTTCTTCTGGTAATAAGAATACCTGTAAGGCCTTATGCTAACAGGTTGAGCACCAAACTTCAAGGGAATCTCATGGTCATGTACTCGTGGAGGTGGTAAGGTGTTTGGTTCCGCAAATATGTCACCATACTCTTGCAACAGAGCCTGCAATCTGGAATCCAACAACTCTACAACATCTGTTGAATGGTTGGTTTCTGAAGTGTCACCAATCAACCAGAAAACTTCCTCCAGGTTACCAACATTCTGCTTTTGCAACTGAACACCCTCCATGATGGCCAATCCAGTTGAAGGAATTGCAGTTTGAGACTGCAAATGCTGTATTTCCTCCTTTGTCATCCCTTTCAAGACAGTCTTCTTCCCATCTTTCTTCACAGTTGCCTGCATAGCCCAAAAATCAAACTCAACAGAAGTTCCTGGCTTCTCTCCCTTCATCCAATCAGTACCAAGCACCATGTCATAGCCACCCAACTTAAGAACTCGTAAATCACTCTGAAACTTTTATCCTCCCATCTCCCATTGAAAGTTTCTGCAATGTTCTTTGCTAGACATCTTTTCACCATTTGCAATAGTCACTACTACTGCTGGAATGGTCTCTTTTCGAAGCTTTAAAGCTTGCACTATTGCATTATCCACGAAGCTAAAGGTACTGCCTGAATCTAACAAGACCAACAATGACTTGTCCTTGCATTTACCCATGATTTTCAATGTACCACTACTATCATGATCTACTGCATCTACAGCTTGCAGTGATAAGATAGCTGATCCATCATCAAGCTCATCATCACATGACATATTTTCATCCTCTTGTGGCCTCCCTTGCCAGTTTGAATCCTTTTCCTCTAACATATTCAGAGAGTTGTTTTTCTTCCCAGCACACACATGACCATAGTAATACTTTTCACCACAAGTCCAACAATTAGGATCTCTCCTAAAATTCTTGCCACCATTCACTGAACTACTACTGCCAGCTCCACTTCTACTACCAACAGAGTTGTTTGCATAACTCCTCCCTCCTCCATAGGACGCACCTGAAACTGACTTACCATAATTACCACTAAAGTTTGGAAGACTAGAACTCGTGGTATTCTTATAAGTTTGTTTCTTCTTGAACATTGCTCCTATGGCAGTCTCATTGAGTCTAGCCAATCTCATAGCTTCTATCAATGATTCTGGCCTTGCTGCTAGAACCATGGCCTGCACATCTTCATCTAACCCCGCAACAAAGCTTGATGTGAAGTACTTATCAGAAAAAAAGCTGTTCTCTACCAACATCAAGGCTTTCAATTCCTCAAACCTTCCAACGTAATCTTCCACATCTCCATTCTGTCTCAATTGGTTGAATTCCTTCACCACGGAGTCAAAACCCTTATCTCCAAAACGAGCATACAAGGCTGTAGTGAACTCTGGCCAAGAAACTCTCTCACGGTTAACAACCCAAGACATGTACCAGGTATCCGCTTTATCATCAAGATACACGGCACTCAAATACACCTTCCTTTCTTCTGGAACACGGTTAATCATGAAGTACTTCTCACACCTCCTAACCCATGACCTAGGGTTTGTACCATTGAACAACCAATTTGAGGGTTAGGGTTGAAACATTTACCTGAATATTTTCTTGATTCCTTCTTCCAGGTGTTCCTTCCGCATTCTCCAGCCTAGCTACCTCCGTGCGCGACCCACTCTGTTCACTCCGGTCCACCGCTCGAGGTACGTCTGTGGGAAGCGGCAACAACGGAGATCTCCGGTCCTCTTCCTGCGAACTCGTCGCCGACAGAGACCTCAGCATCTCCATCATCTCGGCTAATTGACCTTCTACCCAAGACAGCTTTTCCGAGTTCCCGTCAATTTTAGCCCTCGCCTCGCGCTGCTCCTCCGCCAAGCGCGCAATTTCCTCGCCCTGCTTCCGGCGGCGTTCAACTTCCAGTCTATTTTCTTGTTCCAAGGCACGAATTTGATCATCCATTTCACCCAATCGAGTCATTGACGAGCTTCTCCGAGAATCGAAGTGCTCTGATACCAACTTGTTAGATCCAAGAAAGAGAGGGAGAGAGAGAGAGAAGATAGGAGTCGGGAAAGATAACTGTCTATTAGGTAAATTGTCAAGAATAGTCACAAGTCCTGTACACAATTCTACTTATAGTTCATGACTACCCATTTGGGTCGTTAGCCCATACAATAAGCCCATGAGCCTAACGTACACTAACAATCCATTAACTACGTTTTCCAGCTCAACACACACATCTAACAACATCGTACCAAATTTAATTACTTACTATTTTCTTTGGAAAAATAAAATTTACTTATAAAAAAATACGCAAAACAAACCTCCTCCAAAATATTACGACGTTATTGAAAAATCTCTTAGGTTTCCAAAATGGTCTAAGAGATGATTGTCAACATTTTACGTTTGCTACATAAAGCGTTGGTTTGATAATCAAGCCACAACATTTACATTTCTCTGAGTCAATGTAATAAATTCAAACATAAAAATTGGTGGGCCTTCTGTCATAAAAAGAATATAATATAAAGTCAACATGTGATACATTAATAAGCAAATAACATGATTGAGTATTATACTTAAGTGTGTGAATATAATCCATTATCTGGTAAATATCCGAATTTTTAAAATGTAAATCAATTATATAGCAATTGCACTCATTGACGAATATTATTGCTCATGCCACAGCAGGTGGCTAATTTCTCTAATACCACCATGGCTTCTTCTCGTCCTCATTGGCAAGCATTGCAAGTGACATCCATTGATGAGTTAATAGAGACAATTTCAAGACTCGAGAAGAAGAAAGAGAGCCGAAGCGGAGTTAATGATGACGACGAAGACGACGTTTCGGTGGGGATCGGTGGTCTCCGGTACGACTTCTACCGCCACAGTTGCCCACAAGCCGAGGCCACCATCAGGGCCACCATGGCTAGGGTTTACTTCCAGCAAAAGGACGTTCCCCCTGGCCTCTTGAGGCTCTTCTTCCATGATTGCTTCATCAAGGTCCCCTTTATTCATTTCCACTCCTTTATTAAATTGGGTTTTGGTTGACTTATGTAGAAAATCTAGCTATTTGTTGCTATGAAGTCTAGATTAATGATGCAATTTGGTTCGCAAGCATTAGAGTCTAGATTAACACCCACCAAAACATTTTTTCGCTAGACAAGTGGAAATAATTGAGTCTAATTTAAGAATATGAAGTTCCTGCATGTAACAATTCAAAATAATCCCTGCATATTATATATATACAATATTTGGATATAATTTATCTTTCAATAAAATTTGAAAGAGAAAAAGACCTCTGATTTTTCTGATTATAGGCAAGTTTATAGCGTATATATCACCGATTATCCATCCTTGTGTCGTGGTTTTAATTTGTTGCAAAGGAGCTCAGGGTTGCGACGCCTCGGTGTTGTTGGACGACAGCAACGGAAACACCGAACATCAGATTGAGATGCATGCCAGGCCCAATCTGAGCCTGAAAGGATTCGACACCATAAAAATCATCAAGGAGGAACTTGAAATGACTTGCCCCGGCGTCGTTTCATGTGCCGATATCATCTCAATTGCCACCAGAGATGGCATTGTATTGGTATGCTTCTTCCTCCCTAATTATTTCACTTTGCTCTTTTAAGCATGGTTTTAGAAAATGGCCTCGAGGTCGATACGGGATACCGACTTCCGGCTCGGCCAGATCAGAGTTTTTTTAAATAAAAATATATATTATTTATAATATTTAGTATTAACAAAATAATTATCAGTATTATCTTATTTTATTACAAAATCATAATTAGATTACTTTTAAATTTTAAATTATAATTTTTGAGAAAATATAACATTTTTTGTGAGGCCGGCTAGTCCAATCGGAAAAATCGCGTTGACCACCGGATAAATTAGAGGCAGGGTTTAGGGTCAAACTTAACCCGAATTTGGCCCCGATTCACAGACCGCCAGTCGAACCACTTTTTTAAAACCCTATTTTAAGCATTCTTCTCCCAAAATTTTCTTGAAATACATCTAGCTACATAGTTATATGACCAATTATTTGTTTGTGACCGTTGGTGCAGTCCGGTGGGCCGTTCTATCCACTTTTGACAGGCAGGAGAGATAGCCCCAAGTCCTACTTTGAAGAAGCTAATGCTGAAATCCCAAAGCCCAATAGTAACATCAACGAGACGTTGCGCCTCTTCTCTATTAGAGGTTTCAATCCAAGAGAAACAGTGGCGCTTCTAGGCAAGACTAATTCACTACCGTCCTCTAAGATTAACCCATTTTGATACTATATAAATTTTTTTCATATTGTATCCATATTTTTTCTCTTTCTTCAGGAGGACATGGCGTTGGAAAAATCGGTTGTAACTTCGTCGAGGACCGGATTAACAACTTCCAAGAAACAGGGAGACCAGACCCCACGATGACACCCGAGTTCGTGCAAGAGATAAGGCTCAAGTGCTCGAGATCGACCCCCGATAGGGGGCCGCCTGCGGTAGTATCCAGAGGGAAGTTTGACTCGCTCTATTACAAGAACCTCGTGAGGGGAAGAGGGGTTTTGATATCTGACCAGGAGCTCAGGGTTGCGACGCCTCGGTGTTGTTGGACGACAGCAACGGAAACACCGAACATCAGATTGAGATGCATGCGAGGCCCAATCTGAGCCTGAAAGGATTCGACACCATAAAAATCATCAAGGAGGAACTTGAAATGACTTGCCCCGGCGTCGTTTCATGTGCCGATATCATCTCAATTGCCACCAGAGATGGCATTGTATTGGTATGCTTCTTCCTCCCTAATTATTTCACTTTGCTCTTTTAAGCATGGTTTTAGAAAATGGCCTCGAGGTCGATACGGGATACCGACTTCCGGCTCGGCCAGATCAGAGTTTTTTTAAATAAAAAAATATATTATTTATAATATTTAGTATTAAAAAAATAATTATCAGTATCATCTTATTTTATTACAAAATCATAATTAGATTACTTTTAAATTTTAAATTATAATTTTTGAGAAAATATAATATTTTTTGTGAGGCCGGCTAGTCCAATCGGAAAAATCGCGTTGACCATCGGATAAATTAGAGGCAGGGTTTAGGGTCAAACTTAACCCGAATTTGGCCCCGATTCACGGACCGCCAGTCGAACCACTTTTTTAAAACCCTATTTTAAGCATTCTTCTCCCAAAATTTTCTTGAAATACATCTAGCTACATAGTTATATGACCAATTATTTGTTTGTGACCGTTGGTGCAGTTCGGTGGGCCGTTCTATCCACTTTTGACAGGCAGGTGAGATAGCCCCAAGTCCTACTTTGAAGAAGCTAATGCTGAAATCCCAAAGCCCAATAGTAACATCAGCGAGACGTTGCGCCTCTTCTCTATTATAGGTTTCAATCCAAGAGAAACAGTGGCGCTTCTAGGCAAGACTAATTCACTATCGTCCTCTAAGATTAACCCATTTTGATACCATATAAATTTTTTTCATATTGTATCCATATTTTTTCTCTTTCTTCAGGAGGACATGGCGTTGGAAAAATCGGTTGTAACTTCGTCGAGGACCGGATTAACAACTTCCAAGAAACAGGGAGACCAGACCCCACGATGACACCCGAGTTCGTGCAAGAGCTAAGGCTCAAGTAGACCTGACCACGGTTAGAATTTGGACGAATTTGAATCGAATTTATTCGAATTCAAATTCATCAAAACATTAAACCGTATTCAATTCTTCACAAGACGAATCGAATACTAATTATGAATTTTCGAATTAGAATCGAATTAGAATCAAATTATAATCGAATTATAATCGAATTCGAATTCGAATTAATTCCAACGATGTTGAACATCTTGTGGAAAATGTTTTGGTTTCATGTTGTTTAATTTGCAAAAAAATTTCTAATCTTTTAGCAATTTTGGGCGAGCCCATAATAAATTAAGTGCTTGTTTAATTAGTCCTATTGTAGAGTCTAAAACTTTAATTCCATATTGGGTACAAAGATTAAATATATGACATGCACATCTAATATGAAAAAATTTTCTTCCGAATCGTGTACAAAAAATTTCTAAATCTTTAACCATAACATTATTAGAACTTGCATTATCTAGAGAAATTGAAAATATTTTTTGAACTAGATTATATTCTTGTAAAATAATATGCAATATTTTATAACAATTATTCCCACTATGACTATCATCAAAAACTCTATATGCAATTATTCTTTTTTGTATATTCCATTCATTATCAATCCAATGACATGTAACACCAAAATATGAATGTGTTTGCCAATGATCACTCCATATATCATAATAAGAGAAGTAGCTCCAATTAGTAAACTTGAGGGAGAATTTATATAGCTCAAATTTTCAATAAGAGAAGTAGAGAATTGAGATTGGAATGTGTAAAATTTGAAGAATAAGAGTTGGTATTTATAGAGTTGGGAAGAAATTCTGAATTTATAAAAAAAATTTTAAAAGTACCAACAGTAAAAAAACGGTAACCTAGGGATTAAAACGGTAACAAAAAAAATGGTAAGAAAAAAATGGTAATTTGCCCCTGAAATTTAAATTTCCCCCTTCCCTTTTAATTCCCCCCCCCCTTTTTTTTTAAATCCCCCCCCCTTTTTTTTAATTCCCTCCCCCCTTTTTTTAAAAATTCCCCCCCCCCCCCGATTCGAATTCCATACGAATCGAATTCGAATTTGATACGAATCGAATTCGAATTACGAATTTGAATTGAATTCGCCGGTTTGACGAATTACAAAAAACTTGAACCGTATTCAATTCTTATCATGACGAATTTGAATCGAATTTTTTGACGAATCGAATTATTGTCGAATCGAATCGAATCGAATTTTTTACGAATCGAATCGAATCGAATCACGAATCGGATTCAATTCATGGCCAGGTCTTGGCTCAAGTGCTCGAGATCGACCCTCGATGGGGGGCCGCCTGCGGTAGTATCCAGAGGGAAGTTTGACTCGCTCTATTACAAGAACCTCGTGAGGGGGAGAGGGGTTTTGATATCTGACCAGGAGCTGATGAACAATGCTATTACAAGACAGGTTATGGCTCTGTATGCTTCCGATGACGGAACCCGATTTAGGAATGACTTCGCTCAGTCAATGCTCAAGTTGTCGAACCTTAACGTTCTAACAACAACTCAAGGCCACGTTAGGCTGACATGCTCCCGCCCACGTTAGTTCTGCTAACCGCAACTGAGTGAACCGAAGTAAAAAAAGAAGAAGATACCACTCCCAATATATGGCTTTCCAAAGCTTTGCATAAACAAATAAGGCAGAAGCACCAAAGTTGAGAAGCCACACAAGAAAACAGGGTATTGACCAAATGCTGGAACCTGCAGTTTGATCTTTGTTGTAGTTGTTCTTCCATTGGAAGGGGCTCTGATACCATGTAGAAATCCTTGGTACTTTATTGATTAACAACTTAATTACAAGATAATCTTCAAGGGAGTATATATGCAAGAAGCATTAAATGCACTAACCTGCCAACTAAATACATTCCAACGGCTATAGACAGGTTCTAACGGCTAGATTAGCTGTACACTAACTGCAGATGGTTGAAGATGATCATCTGCAGGCATATTCTTCAACACCTTGTCCAGGAGGAGCCTGGGTCTCTATGTCTCATTTCCATCTTTGTCTTCTCATTGGGTGGCAGTTCCGCATCCAATGCGGCCATACTTGAAGCTGATGATGACGTGGAGCTCCCGGAGAAAGTGAAGAGGGATAGGAAGAAGAGGCTTGAAAGGCAGGGAGTTCTAAGTTCATCTAGCAAGGAGACACAATTGATTACTATTTTAACTTTTAATTAAGCGCTAGGAATTCTAGGTTCCGACAGTTCTTCAAAAAATAAATAAACGTCCGGTAATGTATTCTGGAATCATTTTCAAAAGGCCAAGTTCATGGAATCACTGATGGAATGATCATGCTTTTGAAGGTTGGAGAGCTGGACATCTTATGAGGTTGAACACAAGATGGAAACGGCTCAGCAGACTGCAATATCTGTTGGAACTCATCTCTGTTCATATAAGATTATATATGTCGAACGACAATCGATTTGGTAGTATATCTATATTCTTATGTTTTTAAAGGGGAATTCATATTCTTACTCTTATTCTTTTTAATAATAATAATTCGGGTAAAATTTGAATCCTATAAAATTGGGCTCGATCAGAATAACTTGATCTATATTGTTTAAAAAAAATTAAGATAAAAATTTAAAATTGTCAATTGACTATTCGCAAAAGGAGACACTCAAAATTTTAAGTGCATTTGATTCATTCATTAAAATAGGTCAATATAAAAAATAAATAAGCAAATAAAAAATGAAATTGAGTGGGTAATTGATGAAAAAAAAATTGAACAAATATATGCCTGATCTAATTAGCTTTATAACTTAGAGCACAAGTAATGCTAGATAGAAATTTTTAAACTCATACACTAAACAAAACTAACTAAAACAATTCATTTCTCCCAAAATTGAAAATAAACAACTATAAATAAGGAAGAAACAACTTACTAACCTCTTGTGTAAAACAAACTCAAGGCCCAATAAAGAGTCCAAATTATAATAAGCCCAAGTAATCGTTAGGTTTAAAACCAAATTAATTTAATCCGTGGTCATGACATGTATAAATGACTGAGTTGCACTTAAAGAAGGCCTTTTTTTGTCGTCTTTTTTTTAAATCATAGTTAACATTTTAATGAGGATTTTCCTCTCTCTTTCTAACATTCTTCCTATCTACCTCTGTTTATCCATCTAAATCTTTTTATGCTAATATATATATAAAAAGAGAGGCACGCAGGAGAAGTGGCCAACCCATACACCTACTGTATTTCAAACTAACAAACCCACAAAAAAGAGAAAAAGAAAAGAAGATGAACAACTTCAATTTGTTGTTTCAACTTGTTGTACTTATATACAGCAGCACCGGAGCTATGGCAACTAAAGAACCAGCTGGGGAGAACCTCCAGGTTATGAACCCACGACACTACATTTTATTTTTCAATCCCATGAACCAATTATTCCAGAAATATTCCCTATTTTTTATTCCAATTATGAAAACAAAATCACATTTACAAGGTTTTTTTCTTCTTCTAACGTTTAGCGTGGTGTACTATGAAGGCAATTATATACCCCCATATCAATTACATATTCAATAAACAAAAAAGTCTTTATATTTTATATTTTCCCTGTAGTTTTCACCATTTATCTTATACTCATTTTGTTGTCAATTGAAGTACCCTTTTATGGAAAGCGACGCCTAATCTGAACTTGAAGGGCAGGCTTTTTCCAGCTCCTTTTTGATGGTTTCTATTGAAAGGGAAGCGGCGCCCAATCTGAGTTTGAAGGGATTCGAGATCATAGAAACCATCAAGGCGGAGCTCGAAAAGGCATGCCCCGGCGTCGTTTCCTGTGCCGATATCATCTCAATCGCCACTACAAATGGCATTATTCTGGTTCGCTTCTTTATCCCTTGTCTCATATTGAACTCAAAATTTTAAAATAATAAATAGATTACAAATTAGGTTTATGAATTAAGACCGAATGCCTCACATTCAAAGTGACGCCATATCGACATTATAATATAATTTTATTGAAAAACATCTAGCTAGTAATATGCCAGATTGGTCCTTCGTAACATGAAATAAAGATTCCATATTTTATCACTCGCAGGTCCCTGTATTTCAGAAATAGTGTATGAGGTCCCTGCTTTTTGGAGAAATATTGGTATCGGGTCCGTGGCTAACGTCAGCACTCGATTTTTCAAATTGTTTTGCATAGAAATGACCAAAATACCCTACAAAGCTTTTAGATCTGTGATTCTGTCTCAACAAAGCTTTCATAACCTAGAAGCTTTCAGATCTCTGAACCCAGAAGCTTTTAGATCTGTGATTCTGTCTCAAAGACACCCAAGTTGAATGATGATTTTGTCGAAACATAAATATGTGATTGTGAACGAACGAAACCCCTTGGGGTCAGCGATAGAGGAGAAGGAAACAGGGCCGCCGTTGCAGGTAGGGCAGGAGAGCTCGTCGGCATCGGGGGTCGCCGCTGCAATCGTCACCGCCCCCTTCCTCTCTCCCTTTTTCTCCCCTTTTCAGCGGCGACAAAATTGCCCCCTTCTTACGCTTCCTCGAAGCCACCGTGGCCCTCGTCTTCTCTTGTAAATGCCACAATCCATTCAGCAAATTAAGGTGAAGTCTAAGCCGAGAGCGGGGTGAAGGTGAGGTGGCCGGTCCCGCCGACGAAGATGTCGGTGAAGTCTAAGCCGGCATTGCTCTCGTCTCTGTCTCTTGATTCCAGAGTTTAATTGGTTGTTTAATTAATTGAGTAATAATCTGTGTTGTTTCATGAGTGTTCTCCAGGTTGAAGGTGCAATTTTTATTTTTTGTTCGAAGGTATTTTGGACATTTCCAGGACAAAAAAAAAAAGACCGCTGACGTCAGCCAGGGACCCGAGACCAATATTTCTCTAAAAAGCAGGGACCTCATACACTATTTTCGAAATACATGGACCTATGAGTGATAAAACTATAATGCAGGGACCTAAAGGTAATTTGCCCAATTTTTTAAATCAACTACCATCAAGACTCGAATTGTCTTAATTTTCTCTCCTTTTGTTTTTAGTCTTGGTTTTATGGCTTTTTCAACTCGTTTTTTATAAGTTTATTGTTTGGTCATATAAGTTTCTGTCTTGAGACAAGAACCGAAATCACGAATCGGGCCATGTCGAAACCATCATTAATATCGGCGCATCCCACTTGAAATTAAAAATTCATCTCTTAAACAAAGTCACAGTAAAGCTAGGGTTTAAAGAGATTTAGGGTTCAAAATATTTTAAGGATTCCTACCTTGAGATTTTAGGGTTCTTCACCGGGGTTGAACGACTAGAAGGTCGGTCTTTAGTCTAGTATACACTGCATATAAACTTTGTCCATGGAGGGGCAGGCCTTCAAGGTTGGGGCTTGGTTCCATGGAGGGAGATGATGGATGATGTGGAACATTTTAAAGGTGATGTGGCGTATTTAAGATGACAAAATTGCCATGTAATATGGTAAGATGTCGTCGGTCACCAAAAAACTTTTTTCGAGGTGTTAATTGGCCCGTATAGAATAGTACAAGAGATTATGTGGACTAGTTTCAAGTCTGGTTTCTTCTTGTTGGATATTAGAGCATATGCTCTCCAAAGAAGGCAACTTGGAACTAATCAACAATTGTGCTTGAACAAATTAATACTCTGGTTTTATACCAGATAGAAGTTTAAAGATTCTATCATGTTCCACTCTTTTCTGAATGGTTATTAAATCTGTAGTGGGTGGCCTATATAACTCTAATCATCCCACATCACGTTTATTTTTCCCAAGTACTCAGTAATGAGCATTTCTCCCTGTTTTGCTTCTGAAATACTTTTTTTCAATTCAAAGATTCTATAAAGATTATTGTGTTGATTAATAACTATAGAGAAAATATCATAAATTTTACTGTCAAGCGAGTTCAAGATCCAAGTGATTACCAATTGGTCATTTGCTTCCCATTCTGAAAATGCTTCATCCTCAGGTTCAGGGGGTTGAATCTTCCCATTGATGTAACCCAGCATGCTTTTTCTGTTGAGGTTTCTTGATATGCCTCTAGCCCAAGATAAATAATTGTGTGATGACAAAGACACGGGTGATAACTTGAGGCTTATATTTGTGTCTGTTTCTGCAGTGCTAAATCTCTTGGATGTTTGAGAAGATTGAAGTGTTTGTGCTGCGAATTCTGTAGGGCAAGATCGATTTTGTTCTTTCATTCTGATACCATGAAGATTTTAAGAACAGGTAATGTACTTTTAATTAATAATTTCAGTTTTACATGAGTTTATATACAATAATGAGAGAGGATGATTAAAGCTATTATAACAGCCAGATTATAGCTCGGCATTGTAATTAGACTAGCCGTTGACAAAGGAGAGAAACGCGGGAGAAGAAGCGGCTTCCAACGGCTCCGTTATGCAATCATGGAGCGCCCACCAGGTGTTTGATGAAAGTTCCAAAAGAGCGCAGATTTCCGAGATGATCAAGGTAGGTATCTTAACCATTGTTGTCCTTCATCATACCAACCGTAGTTTTAAAAAACGCACTCCGACCAATCAGACATAAGAGCGGTCCATTTTTAGGGGTAAAAAGGCCTCCGATCAAACCGCCCAAAATCCGGTCGGACTGGGCAGTTTATACTAGTTTTTGAATCGAACCGCCCAGTCTGACCTGAGTTTAGCCAAATCAGCAAAAAATTAAACAAAAAGTCGTATCGTATGCTCGATTTTTCTTAATCAGTAAAGAAAAATAGACTTTATATGTTATAAATTGGTTGATATTTCTAAAATGTAGATTTTGAAACCTATATTTCGACTATTTAGTCTACATAATATTTAAAAATTATTAAAATTTTAATTAAAAAAGTCTGGTCTAACCAGCAGTCTGACCGGTCGGGCCGGAAAACGGACAAAATCCGACCCGTACCAAAACCCGTATTTTAAAACAATGATATCAACAGAGTGCTCCCACAGCAAGGACAAATCTTTATGCGAGAATGTTGAAATAGTGTTGTGAAAGTTTATAGTGAACTTAAAAAAAACAACTAAGCTGATCTTTTGTTAGTTGTTTAATTCATTGTTGTTGTAGGAATTGTTTTCGATATAAATGCTTTGGAATATGAACAATTTTTACACCATTGTGCATTTGTAAATTCCAAACATGCAACAAACCTCGTCCAAAATATTACGACTTTATTGGAAAATTTCTTATGACAGGCTTGGTTTCACAGCTCAAAGGGATATGAGGAACAGTTAAATGTCGGCTGCTTTCGTCACACTTGAATAAAGAGTTTTGAAGTTCCATTCTTTCTCACCCTGCTGCATCTCTCTCTTCTGCATCTAATCAATAGTCCGACCGGCTGTGAAACTAATTTCGGATGTCGTTTCACTCTTTTGCTTGGGATATGAGTTGTAGTACTATGCTCAAAACTGCTGATCAAGCAAACCAGATTCAACTCTGATATGTTGATCAAGCAAATTCCTGTAAAGGATAATTTACAATTGTCAGTTGTTTTAATTTGAAGACAAAGCACACGTCCCACCTGAACTACTGGAATCTCTGCATTTTCCTTTTTACTCTCAGATCCCGCCCGCTTCTTCAATAGCTCCAGCGACCAACTTGCTAGGAATTCAAGGTTCTGGTAGTGTATTTTGGCGAGGGAGGGATGATCATTCTCAAAAGGCCAACCAAGTTCATGGAATCACTGATGGAATGAATGATCGTGCATTTTTTGGGCACACCCCTTCAATATGTTTCTTTGTTTCTGGCCCACAGGTCCAAAATTCCCATATTTTGTAAATGCATATGTTTCACTTCACTGAACTTTCGACTCAAAATTAGTTATGTCACACAAAAACATTAACCCAAGTTTTCAAACGATGAAAAAAAAATAAATGTTTATTTCCAAATGTCAAAACTCAATATCCGTAAGATAAATCAGTATCAAACAAAAATATCTCATTGAAAAAAGCTAAAATCAAAACAACCATCTCAAGGGATCTCATCCGGATCTCTAGACCAAAAAGAAAGCTACAAAGATGGACAGAAAGGCAGCGGAGACTCCAACAACACTAAGAGAAGAGGCAGAGTTGCCAGCGGGAGGAGGAATGGAGGAAGAACCATCAGCTGGAGAGTGCGACGAAGGCGTAGTTCTAGCAGTGACGTTAATGGCAAGCTTCTGACCGTCGAAGCAATGTACAGGGTCGCTGGAAATGAAGAAGTATTCGCCGGGAGAGTTGAGAGTGATGGACGTTGGCGAGGTGGAGTATAGATATAATGTGCTGAAGCTGCCGTGGCATGTGTCATATCCTGCCTCCTCCACCTGCGCTACATTGTGTCTTCCGGTAACGTAGTTGAAAACTGTCATAAACACAATCATTGCATTATTGTAAAACTAAATATTTTACATGTATCTTGTTAATAACTAGTGTAGATTTGCAATTAAAATCAATAAATTGTAAAAAAGGTGCTCACCTAGCTTATCTCCAACTTTGAAGGGTTTATTGGCAGCCCAAATTTGGTAGGAATTAGGATTGGCACCAACAATGGCTGGGTCAGTCCAATACAAGTCGTCTCCAACTATATAGGTGACGGGTTCCGAGCTTGATTGTGGCGAAGGTGGGGCTGAAATTGGGGTGGGAGAAGGTTCTCTCGGGAGTATCAAGACAGTGGTCGTGGTGGGCGCCATGGAAACTTCAGAAGTCGTGGGAGGCGGAACAGAAGTAGCACTGACATTGATTGGTACCAAGGAAGCCACCAAAATTGCTAGTAGTAGAAACGCCATGTTTGCTCTGTTTGTGCCCATTGTTGCCTTTATCGTTCTCTGGTTATTAATCACGTGATCACATATTCCACGAGTTGGTCCATGTTGGGTATGGAGCCTGAGCACGAGTGAAGTACTCGGGTGGCTCGAGTGAAGAGCCGTGAGGATGGTCCAAGAGTTGATCGATTGGATTCGGAGTCCGGGGATGCTCGGAGAATCAATCGAGTCAAGAGTCGAGTGAAGACATTGAGGACATCCGAGAATCACGTGACTCAAGTAAAGAGCACGAGGAGTCGAGTGGCTCAAGTGAAGAGCCTCGGGAGTTGATCGATTTGATTCGGCACTCGAAGACGATCGCGTGGAATCAATCGGATCGAGAAACGGAGTCCGTATGCGAAAATGGCGACGAGACGAAGAAGAGCTTTGTGAAGAAGCTGAAGGGTTGGCGTACGCCAGGTGGGTTGGCGTACGCCAATGACATCCGAAAATCTCTGGATTCCGATTGGCGTACGCCAGGTACTTGGCGTCCGCCAATCAACCCAGAAAGTTGGCATTTTGGTGGACCAAAATGCCCCTCCCGACTCCAAATAGTCCCCTAGGCTTGTGGGACTATAAATACCCCTCCATGGCCTCCAAGAAGGGCTGGCAAAGGTTGCCCACTTCTCCAAAGAGAAAGAGAGAAGAGGGAAGGAGAAGAAGGGCTCTCCAAGTGATGGAGTGGCCATGTGCCCACTCCTCCAAGTGAAGGAGGAGAATGAGAAGAAGAAGTGTGCCCCGTGGGTACCCAACCCGAGTGAAGGGTTGCCTCCTAGTGAAGGAGGGTTGTCCATGGCAAAGAGAGATGAGGAGAAGAGGAGAAGCTCTCCAAGTGAAGGAGGGTGGTCCATATCCCCCAAGGTTGCCCAACCCGAGTGAAGGGTTGTCTCCGAGTGAAGGAGGTGGAGAAGAAGAAGAAGACCCAAGTGATGGGTTGCCTCCAAGTGGAGGTGTGGAGAAGAAGACCCAAGAAGATGGGTTGCCCTCCAAGTGAAGGAGTAGATGGAGAAGAAGAAGACCCGATTAAAGGGTTACCTCCAAGTGAAGGAGGTGGGTAAAGCCCAAGTCGAGGGCCTTGCCGAGAGAGGGTTTAGCCACTCCGAGTGAAGGAGGTGGTGCTCTCCGAGAGAAGGAGAGTTGGTCCGAAGAGTGGGTGGAGCCCTAGCCAAGGGTGAACCCAAGTGAGTGAGCTCCCAAGAGAGTGGGTAGCCACGGTGAGAAGAGGAGGAGAGTGAGCCCAGCGTAGGCATCCATTATTGTAAGAGCGAGTGAAGCTCAAGCTGTAAGTAGTGGAATCTCTCCTGGCTTGGACGCCCCCGGAGGTAGATCATTGAGGATCGAACCGGGTGACCAAAGGTTTTTTGTGTCCCTCCTTGTGCTTTCTTTGTGCTTTGTGCGTTGTGCTTGTCATGGTATCGTGGTTTGCTCGTATGTGTTTCCGCTTGTGTTGATTGGGTCTCTCTGAGTAAAGGGGAGTTGTCCGAAGTGTTGGTAGAGCCCAAGTCCAAGGGCCTTGCCATGAAGAAGGGTTAGCCATCCGAGTGAACGAGGTGGTACCATCCGAGTGAACGAGGTGGTGCTCTCCGAGAGAAGGAGAGTTGGCCCGAAGTATGGGTAGAGCCCTAGCCAAGGGTGAACCCAAGTGAGTGAGCTCCCAAGAGTGTGGGAAGCCAAGGCGAGAAGAGGAGGAGATTAAGCCCAGCGTAGGCATCCATTATTGTAAGAGCGAGTGAAGCTCAAGCTGTAAGTAGTGGAATCTCTCCTGGCTTGGACGCCCCCGGAGGTAGATCATTGAGGATCGAACCGGGTGACCAAAGGTTTTTTGTGTCCCTCCTTGTGCTTTCTTTGTGCTTTGTGCGTTGTGCTTCTCATGGTATCGTGGTTTGCTCGTATGTGTTTCCGCTTGCGTTGATTGGGTCCACGGGAATGTGGGTTGATTTCCCAACAACTGGTATCAGAGCCCGGGTTAGGGCGTGGTGAGAGCAACCATGATGGGTGAAGTGAGTCGCCCGTAGAGAAGCTTCGATGATACGAAGAAAGAGGAGTGGAAGCTTCTAGACTGGAAAGTGATGAATGTGGTGTGTTTGTCATTGTCTAGGAGTGTGATGACCAAGGAGGGTTCTTTGTATGCGATGAGGAACGCCCGTGAGAGCATTGGCCTTGAGAGTGCGACGGAAGATGCAGAGTAGCATTGTCGACTTGGCCATGTGTGTTCGAAGAGGATGAGGGTGCTTTATTCTTGAGGAAAGCTACTAAAGGTTGAAGATCGTAGAGATGTGTCTTCTGGAGCCTTGTGATCTTGAGTTTCAAGAGGTAGCAGTTTCTGAAAGCTTGAGAAGCTTGAATTGGTCCAAGTGAAGGGACCGGCCCGGTGATATCCTTGGGTGGTTCGTGCTATAAGACCTCCGTTGGCATGAAGGATCTTGAGGTGTGCTTGAGATCGAGAAATGGCGGAGAGTACGAGCTCCAAGAGTTCAAGTACTGTGAAGAGAAGACAGTAGCTAGAAACCCTGAAGAAGATGGCATTGTGGGAAGATGAGCATGACGATCAATGGTAGAGCCAGTGCCATGCGAGTGAAGCGTGGGCTATCGAAGATGTTGAGGGCGGATGCAGCGAACACCGTCGCTTGCTTGATCAATGAAGTACCATCAAGCCCTTTGGAGGTGATACCGGAGGTGGCTTGGAGTGGGAAGGAGATTGATCTAACTCATCTTCGTGTGTTTGGTTTTTTGTTTCGTTTGTTCATGTTGATGCAGATGAGAAGAGCAAGCTAGATGCCGAGTCCAAGTGAAGGATAAGAGAGCTTTGCTAATGATGGGGGTTATAGCAGTGAGATAGTCGAGCGAGACGTCTCTGAACTCGGGTGGGAGCAGGAATGTACTAAATGGCCAGGAGGCCAGTGAGGAGAAGGTGAAACCAAGTTCCCCACTGCCAGTGGTTTCATAGCGGAGTTCCACAAGTGAAGGTGGTTCATCGCAGTAATTCTCGCCCACCAACTACTATCTCTTGTCGATAGATAGTGAACTAGGAGATTATGCAGAGGCGCAGCGGAGTGAGCTTATAGCCGAGAAGATGCTTGCAAAGAGTGAGAAGATGGAGTCGTTGAGTGTCAACGAGACTTGGGACTAGTCAAACTCCATAGTAGCAAGGCATGGCATAATCGGGAGGCTAGAAGAGTTGGTGTGGCAAAAGAGAACGTGTGTTGCAAGGAGAAAGCTCAGAAGCGGAAGACTCCAGGTGCTTTCACAGGTGGTCGTGTGAGGTATGCAAGGTTGTGTACAAGACCAGTGATAGCGGATCCGGTGGGAGTTGTGAGAAGGCTTATGAGGAATCCTGGACAACAACGTGAGAAGACAAAGAAGTGGGTGCTCGTCCACTTGACAAGCTTTGTAGAAGAGGCCGAAGTGCCGATTGGGATGCAGATCACCTAGTGACAGGTGGATCGTGTGGAGCTCAGTCTCCAGGTGGGAGATTGTTGGGTATGGAGCCTGAGCACGAGTGAAGTACTCGGGTGGCTCGAGTGAAGAGCCGTGAGGATGGTCCAAGAGTTGATCGATTGGATTCGGAGTCCGGGGACGCTCGGAGAATCAATCGAGTCAAGAGTCGAGTGAAGACATTGAGGACATCCGAGAATCACGTGACTCAAGTAAAGAGCACGAGGAGTCGAGTGGCTCAAGTGAAGAGCCTCGGGAGTTGATCGATTTGATTCGGCACTCGAAGACGATCGCGTGGAATCAATCGGATCGAGAAATGGAGTCCGTATGCGAAAATGGCGACGAGACGAAGAAGAGCTTTGTGAAGAAGCTGAAGGGTTGGCGTACGCCAGGTGGGTTGGCGTACGCCAATGACATCCAAAAATCTCTGGATTCCGATTGGCGTACGCCAGGTACTTGGCGTCCGCCAATCAACCCAGAAAGTTGGCATTTTGGTGGACCAAAATGCCCCTCCCGACTCCAAATAGTCCCCTAGGCTTGTGGGACTATAAATACCCCTCCATGGCCTCCAAGAAGGGCTGGCAAAAGGATTGCCCACTTCTCCAAAGAGCAAAGAGAGAGGAGGCAAAGAGGAGGTGCTCTCCAAGAGGAGGAGAGTGGCCATGTGCCCCCAAGTTGCCCAACCCAAGTGATGGGTTGCCCTCCAAGTGAAGGAGGAGGAGGAGAAGGAGAAGAAGACCCAAGTTTTGGGTTGCCTCCAAGTGGAGGTGTGGAGAAGAAGACCCAAGAAGAAGGGTTGTCTCCAAGTGAAGGGCAAACCCAAGAAGAAGGGTTAGCCACTCCGAGTGAAGGAGGTGGTGCTCTCTGAGTAAAGGAGAGTTGTCCGAAGTGTTGGTAGAGCCCAAGTCCAAGGGCCTTGCCATGAAGAAGGGTTAGCCATCCGAGTGAACGAGGTGGTACCATCCGAGTGAACGAGGTGGTGCTCTCCGAGAGAAGGAGAGTTGGCCCGAAGTATAGGTAGAGCCCTAGCCAAGGGTGAACCCAAGTGAGTGAGCTCCCAAGAGTGTGGGAAGCCAAGGCGAGAAGAGGAGGAGATTGAGCCCAGCGTAGGCATCCATTATTGTAAGAGCGAGTGAAGCTCAAGCTGTAAGTAGTGGAATCTCTCCTGGCTTGGACGCCCCCGGAGGTAGATCATTGAGGATCGAACCGGGTGACCAAAGGTTTTTTGTGTCCCTCCTTGTGCTTTCTTTGTGCTTTGTGCTTTGTGCGTTGTGCTTCTCATGGTATCGTGGTTTGCTCGTATGTGTTTCCACTTGCGTTGATTGGGTCCACGGGTAGGTTGATTTCCCAACAGTCCATATATATATATAGAACGTATTACGACTTTTATTAGGTTTCTGAGATTTTTTGATTTGTTATAGTAATCCTTAGCTTCTCGTATTAGGTTCCCGAAGTTTAATCAAACACATTGCTTATATATATATATATATATATATATATATATATATATATATATATATATATGAAAGAGGCTGATGGTACCGATCAATGGTTGATTCTTTTGTACTAAATAAAAGATTATTTTTTAAATAAAATTTTATATACTACTCACTATAAAATTATTACCGGATAAAATTATCTATCATCGTAAAATTTTGCATAGGATCAAGTCAATACGGAAGTTATGGGACACATGGCAATTTTCTTGTTTTTATTGTAAAATAATAAAAGATAAGGGAGAGAAAAAATCCGATATCTGAAATTTTTTTCGGATTTGGATAATTGTGTATTCAAATTTGGATTCAGATTATCCAAATTTTTTATTTGGATTCGGATACTAAAATAGATATTTCGGATGTATCCGATTGTCAAAAACAATCACAAACTCTGATATGTTGATCAAGCAAATTGCTGTAAATTTTTACAGAATAATTTACAATTGTCAGCTGTTTCAATTTGAAGACAAAGCACACGTTCGCATCAGCAACCGCAATGGAGGCTGTTTATAATGAGCTCTGTTCTGTTATAGCAACTGAAATCCGCGTGCGAATTCTCTAAATTTCAACCAAGAGGGCTGTTTATAATGATTCATAGTTTCCACTGGTCAAAATGGTGTGATCTTAGTCAACTCTACAACTCGATCACTATTATACATTAAGCATGAATTTCACTTGAATTGTCAACATTCCCATAACGCAATGCATACAACACCCATGGGCACCAAACCAACTTATTCTTGTGAATCAATCATTCCTCCTATTTCTTTCCAAGGGCATATCTTCAGCGAAATCAATGAGCTGCCCTACAAGCAATACCCAATTGCATCCATTCACGATACGCAATGGTAATAGCCCAATTGGCAACCTCAAGCCAACCACCAACTTCAACTCCATGGAAGGGGAAACTATGACTTGATCAAAGCAGACAGAAAACCATAGCTAGCGCAAAAAGAAAAGAAAAGAAAAGAAAAAGCACAATTCTTGTGAACAAGGAGTCACTCAATTCCCACATAAACCCTAACTCACTCCAACAAACCCTAACAAAATTCCCCAGAATTACAAAATCAGCACCCCAAAAAAGGGAAAACCCCAATTTCCTAGAACAAGCAACAGATAATAAAAAGTAAACAACTTTAAGCAATTCCCGTGGCTCAAGCAAGCAAGAAAAGAGAAGAAAAGTCACCATCTTTTTCCAGCCAGGAGGAGCAGAGAGCTCGAGAGAGAAGCCCCCGTCGGCGGCGGCGGGACAGGTCTTCTCATCCATATCCTTGTCCGTCTCCACCGACCTCGCCATTTCACCTACCACCCTCACCAGCTCTGCGTGTCTTGTAATAAATAACTCGAATGGATCTTTCCTTTTTCTCCGGTTTCTAGATGGAAAATAAGGTTTATCCCATTTCCTTTTTCTTTTTCTTTATTCTTTGAGCAAAACCAGGCGCTATTTGAGCATTCAATTCATGGTCCCTCAAATCTGTCTTTTCCGCTATCAAAAGTTCATACAACGAAAGGAGGACGGGAACATGGGCCACCATTAGCAAATCGGCGGCGGAAGATTCAAAAGTTGGCGAAATTTGTAGGATTCCATCGCTCTTGGTGACGGGAGCTCTACCTACATGATAATTGGGCTGGAGACAAAAATCAGATTCAGACGATTGTTCAATCTATCAATGCAACAAGATGCCCATATTAGTTGTTGCGGGATTCGGAATAAGCTCAATTGGACTTGGAGACTCGAATGGAGAAGAGAGCTACGGCTGAGGGAGGAGGAATTGCTTCGGGAACTCATGACCCTTTGGGTAAATTTAGTGTTAAAGGCCCGGCCTGGTCTAAATCTAAATCTAAATCTAGCACAACCTTACGTTGTGGCTCTACTGGTCTAAATCTAGCAGCAGCATCTTACTGTCGTCAAGATACAAAACACCTACTGGAGAATCTATGTAATAAATAACAACTAGGCACCAGATCAGATTCCGACCGAGCATTTCCTTGATACAAAAGAATACTCACATGCACAGTGCTGGGGCTGACTGCTCGTTCTTCGGCCGGGAAGGAATGCATCCAGGGGCGTATTGGCCTGGGACAACAATTCAGACCCCGAGTCATGCACTGATTGATTGGTTACTTGCATTGCCGATTGCGCAGGGGTACTCACCTGAAACACTCACGGACTTGCCGTTGGGGACGTCGCCTGATTCATGCTCAACGAAGACATGCATTGCATGTAGATAAGGCTCATTGGAGGTTGAACCACCAAGGCAGGGAGGGTCGGACTTTTTTATGGAGCTCAACAGTCAAGTCAAGTCAAGTCAAGTCTCTCACGATGCCCATTAAAGAAAGAAATTTTATTTGGCTTGTTTATTTTATTTTGGATGGAACTGGGCCCTGATTAAACCTTTCTTCCGTGGGCCTGTCATTTGTAATTTGAGGAAATTTGCTAGCCCATATCTGCTTTAATTTTCATACCTTCCTATCATTCATTATTTAAGGAAATTTGGGTGTAGCTTGAACAATTGTAACATGGCTGGAAAGGATTCTCGTTGTTTGGTGTTAGCGACGCCCGGTACTCTTTTCTTTTCTTGTGATTTTTTCCATTGGGCTTTACCGCATTAGGGTTTTGAAGAGACCGGCGGCTGCGAGGTTGCGAGATCTTTTTCTGCCGTATAAATCATCAACAATTCCATGTGGTACATTAATAAGCAGATCGATATAACTCAAATTCAGATTAATCGATATTTTCTAAGGATAAACTATTTATATCTATCAGATCATTATACACTATACGACGTGTACTTATCTAATTTGAGAAAACCGTCGTTGCAAGTAGTTTTCCAACATTACCCAACACGAAACAAAAAGATGAACGATCATGTGTGCTACCGTCCAATTTTCCTGCCATGGAAGCTGCTAAGGAGGATTTTCCGCTCTTTCTAACCTTCTTCCTATCTACCTCTCTTTATCCATCCAAGCATCACGAAATATATGTTCCACCTACTATACTTATATATATATATATATATATATATATATATATATATATATATATATATATATATAATATAATATAATATAATATAATATAAAACCACGCAGAAGAAGTGGCCAACCCATACACCTACCGTATTTCAAACTAACAAACCCACAAAAAAGAGAAAGAAAAGAAGATGAACAACCTCAATTTGTTGTACTTATATATACAGCAGCACCGGAGCTATGGATACTAAAAAACCAGCTGGGGATAACCTCCAGGTGATGAACCCATGATATTACATTTTATTTTTCCATCCCATGAACCAATTATTCCAGAAATATTCCCTATTTTTTATTCGAATTACGAAAACAAAATCAAATTTAGAAGGGTTTTTTTCTCTTCAAATGTTTAGCGTAGTGTACTATGTACCCCCATATCAATACATATTCGATAAACAAAAAAAGTTTTCACCATTTATCTTATACTCATTTTGTTGTCAATTGAAGTACCCTTTTATAGGAAGCGACGCCTAATCTGAGCTTGAAAGGATTCGAGCTCCTCCTTGATGGTTTCTATGATCTCGAATCCCTTTAAGCTCAGATTGGACGTCGCATAGAAATCATCAAGGTGGAGCTCGAAAAGCATCCAGAGGGAAGTCATTCCTGAATAGGGTTCTGTCGTCGATAGCATCCAGAGAGAAGTTCGACTCGCTCTATTACAAGAACCTGGTGAGGGAGAGAGGGGTTCTGATATCTGACCAGGAGCTGATAAACAATGCTATTACAAAACACGTTGTGGCTCTGTACGCTTCCGAAGATGGAACCCTATTCAGGAATGACTTTGCTCGGTCGATGCTCAAGTTGTCGAACATTTAACGTTCTAATAGCAACCCAAGATTGAACGGTTTGTGCTGCAGATTCTGTAGGGAAATATCGATTTTGTTCTTTCATTTTGGAAGGGTTCTAATACCATGAAGAGTTTAAGAACGGGTAATGTACTTCTCTTAATTAATAATTTCAGTTTTACATCAGTTTATGTACAATGAGAGCGGATGATTGAAGCTATTATAACAGTTGGATTACAGCTTGGCATAGTAACCGTTGATAGAGGAGAGAGACGGGGGATAGTAAAATAATTTTTGAAAATGTAGGGACCAGAGGGGGAGGATGACCAAATACTAAAAACTAGGGGATAATTTACCCTTATTTTTTTTTAATTCTTAGGAGGAGAAATATCAAATATTATTATTTTGTTCGTCGATTTTGTCAAAAAAGGAAGGTAAGAGGCAAGAAAAAAATGAGGTAAAAGTTCACGTAAGTACTCACTGGTTTAGCAGATTTTTACAAAATTATCTTGTGGTTTTAAAATATTTGATCAAGTGATAGAAACTTTTCCAATTGACATCCCAGTTCTACATATTTTTTAGGTAAAAGGATCAAATAACACCCTCTACTTAACCAAAAATTACAATTATCACCTTGTACTTAAAATTGGGCCACTTAACACACTTTACTTCTCAAAATGAGACAATAAACACCCCCAAATAAAATTTTCGGTGGCCGGCGACACATTGGCAATTCAAATAAGCAAAATAATCCACCTCATATTATTGACTTATGAAATTTAAAAAAAAATCATAGTCATCCCTCCCAAACCTTCGTCCTCTTCCGTCATCTCTAAAATCGCTAATTTTTTTGAGGAACAAATTGCTAATTAAAGGCACTGTATTCCATCGTAACTCGTCTCTGGCTCCTCCTCATTCTTCTTAATTTTTATTTGATGTTAAAACGCCATGACACAAAATATTTTTTTGGGAAAATTACCCTCAGGTCCCTGCGTTATAATTTTATCACTCGCAGGTCCCTGTATTTCAGAAATAGTGTATGAGGTCCCTGCTTTTTAGAGAAATATTGGTCTCGGGTCCCTGGTTGACGTCAGCACTCGATTTTCCAAATTTTTTTGCATGGAAATGACCAAAATACCCCTACAAAGCTTTCAGATCTGTGATTCTGTCTCAAAGACACCCAAGTTGAATGATGATTTTGTCGAAACATAAATATGCGATTGTGAACGAACGAAACCCCTTGGGGTCAGTGATAGAGGAGAAGAAAATGGGGCCGCCGTTGCAGGTAGGGCAGGAGAGGTCGTCGGCATTGGGGGCCGCCGCTGCAATTGTCACCGCCCCCTTCCTCTCTCCCTTTTTCTCCCCTTTTCAGCGGTGACAAAATTGCCCCCTTCTTCGGCTTCCTCGAAGCCGCCGTGACCCTCGTCCTCTCTTGTAAATGCCACAATCCATTCAGCAAATTAAGGTGAAGTCTAAGCCGAGAGCGGGGTAAAGGTGAGGTGGCCGATCCCGCCGATGAAGATGTCGGTGAAGTCTAAGCCGGCGTTGCTCTCGTCTCTGTCTCTTGATTCCAGAGTTTAATTGGATGTTTAATTAATTGAGTAATAATCTGTGTTGTTTCATGAGTGTTCTTGAGGTTGAAGGTGCAATTTTTATTTTTTGTTCGAAGGTATTTTGGACATTTCCACGACAAAAAACAAAAAAAAAACAACTGACGTCAGCCAGGGACCCGAGACCAACATTTCTCTAAAAAGCAGGGACCTCATACACTATTTCCGAAACACATGGACCTACGAGTGATAAAACTATAATACCGGGACCTGAAGGTAATTTGCCCTTTTTTTTTATCAACTACCATCAAGACTCGAATTGTCTTAATTTTCTCTCCTTTTGTTTTTTGTCTTGGTTTTATGGCTTTTTCAACTCGTTTTTTATAAGTTTATTGTTTGGTCATATAAGTTTCTGTCTTGAGACAAGAACCGAAATCACGAATCGGGCCATGTCGAAACCATCATTAATCTCGGCGCATCCCACTTGAGAACAGGCAGCCCCTCCCATTCTGCACAGGCAGTTTGACACAAGCTTTGATCGGTCGTCGCCCATGTAAAAAGATATATATAATATTTTATTTTTTGTGGAAAAGATAAAAGATATATTACTAAAAATAAGAGGGTTAAACCTTGAATATAAGAGGTGTTGTTCTTTGCCTACACGCCTGAAATTAATCCCTAAAACAATCGCCTAAAAAATCCATCATACCATCGCTTATGTTTTACAGATAACATGATTGAGTATTGTACTTAAGTGTGTGAATATAATCCATTATCTGGTAAATATCCGAATTTTAAAAATATAAATCAATTATATAGCAATTGCACTCATTGACGAATACTATTGATTATGCCACTGCAGGTGCGCAATTTGTCCCATGCCCCCTTCTATTCTCCTCGTTCGCGAGATCTGCAAGTGTCCATTGATGAATTATTGGAGATCAGTAGCGGAGTTGATGATCACGACGACGACGTTCCCGTAGAAATCGGTAGGCTGGAGTATGATTTCTACCGCCACAGTTGCCCACAAGCCGAGGCCACCATTAGGGCCGCCATGGCTAGGGTTCACAAGGACGTTCCCCCTGCCCTCTTGAGGCTCTTCTTCCATGATTGCTTCATCAAGGTCCTCTTTATTCATTTCCACCCACCAAAACTTTATTAAATTGGGTTTTGGTTAACTTATCTAGAAAATCTAGCTATTTGTTGCTATGAAGTCTAGGTTAATGATGCAATTTTGTTCGCAAGCATTAAAGTCTAGATTAACACCCACCAAAACTTTTTTCGCTGGACAAGTGGAAATAATTGGGACATAGTTTCTGCATGTAACAAATCAAAATAATCCCTGCATGTATACAATATTTGGATACAATTGATCTTTCAATAAAATGTAAGATCTCTGATTTTTCTGATCATAGGCAAGTTTATAGCGTATATATCACCGATTATCCATCCTTGTGTCGTGGTTTTAATTTGTTGCAAAGGAGCACAGGGTTGCGATGCCTCGGTGTTGTTGGACGACAGCAACGGAAACACCAAACATCAGATTGAAAAGAAAGCCAGGCCCAATTTGACCTTGAAAGGATTCGACACCATAGATTCCATCAAGGAGGAGCTGGAGAAGACTTGTCCCGGCGTCGTTTCATGTGCCGATATCATCTCAATTTCCACCAGAGATGGCATTGTATTGGTATGCTTCTTCCTCCCTAATTATTTTTTTTAGCCGTTCCACCCTAATTATTTGTCTGTGACCGTTGGTGCAGTCTGGTGGGCCTTTTTATCCACTTTTGACAGGCAGGAGAGATAGCCCCAAGTCCTTCTTTGAAGAAGCTAATGCTGATATCCCAAAGCCCAATAGTAACATCAACGAGACGTTGCGCCTCTTCTCTAGTAGAGGTTTCAATCCAAGAGAAACGGTGGCGCTTCTAGGCAAGACTAATTCACTATCGTGCTCTGAGATTAACCCACTTCCATACTATATAAATATCTTTTTTCAGGAGGACATGGCATTGGAAAAATAGTTTGTAACTTCGTCGAGGACCGGATCAACAACTTCCAAGAAACAGGGAGACCAGACCCCACGATGACACCCGAGTTCGTGCACGAGATAAGGCTCAAGTGCTCAAGATCAACCCCCGATGGGGGGCCGCCTGCGGTAGTATCCAGAGGAAAGTTCGACTCGCTCTATTACAAGAACCTGGTGAGGGGGAGAGGTGTTCTGACATCTGACCAGGAGCTAATGAACAATGCTATTACAAGACATGTCGTGGCTCTGTACGCTTCCGACGATGGAACGCTTTTCAGGAATGACTTCGCTCGGTCGATGCTCAAGTTGTCGAACCTTAACGTTCTAACAGCAACTCAAGGCCACGTTAGGCTGACATGCTCCCGCCCACGTTAGTTTTGCTATCTAATATGTAGTTGGGAGGTTAGGATAGTTAAGAAGCACCAAAGTTGAGAAGCCACACAAATAGTTAAGAAAACAGGGTATTGTCCAAATGCTGGAACCTGCAGCCATTTGGCTGGATCTTTGTTGTAGTTGTTCTTCCATTGGAAGGGGCTATGATACCATGTAGAAATCCTTGGTACATTATTGATTAAAAATTAATACACGATTTATACATGTGAAGATGGTTGAGGATCAGGCTGCTATGCTGCATAATTTTGCAGATGGTTGAAGATGATCATCTACAGGCATATTATTCAACACCTTGTCCAAGAGGAGCCTGTCTCTCTATGTCTCATTTCCAGCTTTTTCTCCTCATTGGGTGGCAGTTCCATTGCCAATGCGGCCATACTTGAAGCTGATGATGACGTGGAGCTCCTGGAGAAAGTGAAGAGGGAAAGGAAGAAGAGGCTTGAAAGGCAGGGAGTCCTAAGTTCATCTAGCAAGGAGACGACACACGTGATTACTATTTTAACTTTTAATTAAGCGCTAGGAATTCAAGGTTCCGACAGCTCTTCAAAAAATAAAATAAACGTCCCGTAATGTATTTTGGCGAGGGAGGGATGATCGTTCTCAAAAGGCCAAGTTCATGGAATCACTGATGCTTTTTTTGGGCCCACACCTTCAATATGTGTCTTTGTTTCTCACCCACCAATTTTTCAGGTCCAAAATTCCCATAATGCATATGTTTCACGTCACTGAATTGTCGAATATCACACAAAAACATTAACCCAAGTTTTCAAACGACTAAAAAAATAAAGTTTCTTTCTAAATGTCAAAACTCAATATCCGTAAGATAAAACAGTATCTAACAACAATATCTCATAAAAAAGCTAAAATCAAAACAACCATCTCAAGGGAACTCATCCGAATCTCTAGACCAAAAAGAAAGTTACAATGACAGACAAAAAGGTGGCGGAGACTTCAACAACACCAAGAAAAGAGGCCGAGTTGCCAGCGGAGGAAGAACCATCTGAGGGAGAGTGCGAGGAAGGCGTGGTTCCAGCAGTCACATTAATGGCAAGCTTCTGACCGTCTAAGCAATGTGTGGGGTAGCGGCAAATGAAGAAGTATTCGCCGGGAGAGTTGAGAGTGATGGACGTCGGTGAGGTGGTGTACAGAGATAATGTGCTGAAGCTGCCGTCGCATGAGTCATATCCTGCCTTCTCCACTTGCGCTACATTGTGTCTTCCGGTCACGTAGTTAAAAACTGTCATAAACACAATCATTATCTTGTTAATAGCTAGTCTAGAGTTATAACTAAAATCAATAAATTGCAAAAATGTTGCTGACCTAGTTTGTCTCCAACTTTAAAGGGCTTATTGGCAGCCCAAATTTGGTAGGAATCAGGATTGGCACCGACAATGGCTGGGGAGATCCAATACAAGGCGTCTCCAACTATATAGGTCACGGGATCCGAGCTTGATGGTGACGAAGGTGGTGCTGAAATTGGGGTGGGAGAAGGTTCTTTCGGGAGTATCAAGACAGTGGTCGTGGCAGGCGCCATGGGAACTTCAGGAGTCGGGGGAGGCGGAACAGTAGCACTAACATTGATTGCTAGCTTTTGACCGGCAATGCAATGGTGACCGTAGTTGCAAATGAAGTAGTGCTCTCCAGAGGTGTTCAATTTGATGGTTGCAAGGCCACTGATGTCCACGGAAATAGGATTGCTTGAGGTGCAAGCATCATAGTCCGCCTTTGACACTTCAGCCACATCATGCTGTTCAATTGGAAAGTTGAACACTGCGTAATACAAATAAGATTATGCGTCGTGCTTCGATTCATAGAGCAATAACTAATTGATGCTTAGAGAAAGAATAGTTCATTACCTAAAGAATCACCGACGGTGAAATTCCGATTGTCGGTCCAGACACGGTACGCTTCATCTCCTCCGGAAGGTATGGTCCATCCCATGGAATCACCGATGACGTGCGTTGTTTGAGCCGCTGAATATGGTACCAAGAAAGCTGCCAGAATCGCTAGTACTCGCAAAGCCATCTTCAAGCAACGTCTTGCCATGGCTGTGCTTATAATTTCTATGCTTTTGACCTTACTAGTCTTTATGATTAATGAAGATGTCCCAAGCTTTGGTCTATATATATATAGGGAAGATTTTGGTGTCCGCTTCCAATTGGTAAGTTTATTCTTCCTCAGACAGGAGTCGAATTAGTATTAGTATTACCACTTAGTTTCGGTTTCGGGGAGTTGTTTGATTTTCTGTAGCAATCCATCCATAAGGGAAAGGGATTCATCCAAGTCTTTTCGTGTAAAAGGAAATTATATTTTTTTCTACCAAATAAAAAACTACTGATATTTTTTTAAACTTACTGAATTGAAAGTTTGAGCAGGACGTATTTAGAGGTTGAACGCAAGATGGAAACGGCTCAACAGAGTACAATATCTGTTGGAACTCATCTCTGTTCATATAAGATTATATATATTGAATGACAATCGGTCGATTCGGTAGTATATTCATATTCTTATATTTTTTAAGGGTGGATTTATATTCTTACTCTTATTCTTTTCAATAATAAAAATTCGGGTAAGATTTGAATTATATAAAATTGGGCTGGATCAGAAAAACTTAATTTATATTATTTATAAAAAAATAAGATAAAAACTTAAATTTGTCACTTGACTATTCGCAAAATAGCAAGGTGACACTCGAAAATTTAAGTGCACTTGATTCATTCATTAAAATAGGTTAATATACAAAAAAAATAAGCTAATAAAAAATTAAATTCAGTGGGTAAAAGATGAAAATAAAAATAAACTGTAAGTAAAGATAAAAGGTAGAGATAATTTTGAATAATCTTGAACAAATATATGCCTGATCTAATTAGCTTTATAACTTAGAGCACACATAATGCTGGATAGAAATTTTTAAACTCATAGACTAAACAAAAATAACTAAAATCATTCATTTCTCCAAACATAGAAAATAACCAACTATAAATAACGAAGAAACAACTCACTAACCTCTTGTGTAAAACAAACTCAAGGCCCAATAAAGAGTCCAAATTATAATAAGCCCAAGTAATCGTTAGGTTTAAAACCTAATTAATTTAATCCATGGTCATGACATGTATAAAAGACTGAGTTACACTTAATGTGCAAAGCACACGGACACAAAGAGGTAACGTGGTTCGGCCTAATGTCCACGTCCACGGAGAGAAATGATAATTTTTATTGATAGATCTGAGTCACAAAAACTATAAAAGAACCTAGGTAACATGTCCTTATATAATGGACAACACCCTTGTACATCAAGTAATCAATCTAGGTCGAATCTAGGAGTCCAAATAAGAGTCCGAGCAAAATAGAAAAATTCTCGTAGTGCACCTTAGCGAGCGCTGCCCTCCCAGCGCCCGCTGGGCCTTCAACATCCCACATTCTGTAACACCCCCCAGCGAAGGCAAGGGGGCTAGCGGTCGCTGGGCCTCTGATTTCTACCATTTGCTTCTTTTCTCGACATATCCCAACAATCTCCACCTTGGCGAGAAAATATCTCTTACGAAGAACCATGAAGCTCAACCCGAACTTCAACAAACTCCACCTTGATGAAACACCACCCCATGAAGAACCATGAGAACTTGAGAAATCAAACTGACTCTACCAACTCCACCTCGAACCATAGATCACCACCATCAATAAGACCATCTCTACTTTCTCTCCTCCTTTTGTTCAATCACTTGGAGCTAGCCCCCAAGCTCGAGCTTTCGAGTCTGCTTGGCCTATTCTCTTCAATCTCCATTGAACCCCAACTAGCAAGTCCACCTGCCGAAGTAACCTTGCGACCAATAGATGCGCCCTCTATTTTCTAGTCAGCCCCATGCTCCGCAACCTCGAACCACTTTTTCGCTGGACCTTCTTGCCACAAATTAATGCTACATGCCATAGCATACAAAGGGCAACCTTTTGTTCTATCAAGTAGAACCCTCGACATGCCTCGAACTCCACTGTTCGGCCTTGAGTGAGATAACCGATACGCCCGTGGACACCTTTGACCTACCCAACACCTTTGACGTCGATGTTCTTTTAGACAACCATAGTGGGGCCCAGCTAATAATACTTCTCTGAGACAACCATAGCTCCTTGTCAACCACGCCTCCACGAAATAAGCATAGCTTGCTATCCATGTCTCCACGAATTCCAACTGCACTCAAACCATCTATGTCAAGCCTTTGCTCCCTCATACGAACCAACCTCATATGACCTGAGCTTTTTTCCTCTCCATCGGAACCCAAAGATGTGACTCCACCTACAACAGTGCTCCCCCCACTAACCTGTAGGTATTCCTTGTATCTCTTTCACCCTTCATCACCACCATAACATCCTTCTCTACCTTAATTAGCCCGCCTACAATCTTATAGCCATACCCGCTATAATCCAAGGCTCCTAATGAGATCAAATTCCTCTCCAACTTTGAAACATGCCTAACCCCACACAACTTCACCACGACACCATCCCACATCTTGATCCGGATATCACCTATGTCAGTGACTCTACAAGTGGAACCATCACCTATAGTCACCATACCTGAATCAACGAACTTGTAGGCATCGAACTACCCTCTCTTGGGCTTCATATGAAAGGAACAAGTGCTATCCAAAATCTAGAAATTAGAGTACTTTGAACCTGACAAAACAAGAAATACA